>QLOH01000078.1:1200000-1800000 GCA_026901365.1 Sesbania bispinosa | reverse complement strand
AAGCAAGGGTAAAAACCATGGGTCGTCCAGAGCAAAGAAATAGCTCCACTATGATCAACAAAGAGTACAAAAGAGTCTCAATCAAGTGCACAAAATAGTGCTAATACCTAGCCAAACAACAAAGCAATAAAGCTTACAAATAGAGAACAAGGAAGATGAAAACCCCTAAATATACAGCTACTGTGCGAACTGAATATCTCCCAACATAGACTTCGTATCAACGATCCAACCGTTCATAATGAAGAACCAGATGTTCCGAACCAGATGCCAAAATTTCAGCTCGATCCAACTGTGAACGAATCTGCAGTAGCGGTTTTACAGTCGCTGCTCTATGTAAAAACGAGAATGATTTTCTCTCTTCCTCTCTCTCAAAGTGCTGGTGTCTTTAGACCTTTCCTCTACCCTCTTGCTTGCCCATTCAGACTCTCTCCACTTAGTTAAGTGAGACATCAAGTGTGCTTCTCAATTTGGGCCTTTTCTCCACATAGGAAGGGAGCCCAATACCTAACATATATTTTCCCCTCAGAGTAGCCTGCCAGTTCCAGTTAAAATAGTTGACCGTGGAGGTTCCTGAAGCTCATGATCAAGAGGCCTTTCTACAGCTCCAAGTTGCCTAGCTTGATTGAAAATTGCTTCCACATCATTTCCTTTTGAAGGGTCCTGGACAAACATTCCACTGGAAACATAGATGTTTATTTGTGAATTTTGTGCAAAATTAGTAGCACCAGTAAACTATTTATGCACATTAAACTTACGTGCATACACCATTCAAACTTCAAAGCCAACTTTTAACATATAGTAATATTCACACACTTTCAATCAAGGTAGTCAAAGTGATTTTTTACTAATAGGTGCTTGAGCTTCCTGAAGTCAGCCATGCGAACTTGAAGCAAGGGAGTAGTAGAAAAAGCAATAACTTAAGCAAACAAAGAAAGAAAACATTTGACATTCATTTATTAAATTTATTTTTAATCAAAATTTGAGTCTTATCCATCATCATTTTCCATGCCTAAATAGGAGTAGGTGAGTTTGACATTAATGCAAAGGAAGATGAAGAAGAAGTTGCAGGGATTGGAAATTGTTGGTGAAAATTAATGGCAAGCATTTTGATAATGATATAGTAGATGATGCAGCTGTTGGGCTTGGACTAGTAGACAGCGAGTGTGTTGTGTGTGTGTTTTGTTTGGGGTAAGTGGGGGTGGGTTACAATAAAGGGGGGAGAAGAGGGAGTGGGGGGAGAAGAAGGGTTGAAGGGGGATCGGGGAATCCATGGAGTGGGTTTCTGGAGGTCTAGCAAAATTTTCTAGGGGTTTAAGACCGCCAGAAATATAATAAAGGACACTTAGGAGAGAGAAAATGTGTCACATCAGCACCTGACACACGCCAATTGAAGGGAGGGACTATTTGCAAAAATAAAAAATTTGGGAGGACGCTTTACTAAATTTTTTTTTATAAGGATTAAAAGTTAAACTCGCTAATTTTACAGGGACCAAAAACATATTTTACCCTTAATTTTATTACTTATTTTTGGGATTTACATAAGGATAATTTTGAAATGGGAGTTTCATTCTAATGCAATATATACTTTCCAAAGGGAATACATCTTTTCACTCGGGTTTGGTTATCGTGGACTCTAAAACTTTTGAGTCCTCAATGGGTCAAGATTTCAAAAATTTCTAATTTTTGGAAACATTTTTATTATTTGTTTTTTGGAAATTAATATATTGAAGTGTTTTATTTTCCCAAAAAGGAGAAAAAATTGAATGAGGTGCATGATGGTGGGGATGTTAGGAGGTGAAGGTGGGTTGAGGAGGTGGAGATTATCGTGCATGGCTTTGGGGTGGGGAAGGGGTAATGGAAGGTGAGTAGTTTGGGAAAAAATAATTTAGAAAATGATAGAGATGGGGTGTGAATAGCGAAAAGGGGTTCTAAAAACAACTCTCTAATTTATCATAGCAGGTTTGTGTGATTTACTCTTATTTGTAGATATGCTCCTTTATTTGTGCTTAATTGTTTTCCCTAAATTTTAAATTTTAATTATGGTTGTGGCCTCCCATCTACTCGAGAAAAAATCATCCAAAAGAGTCTCAATCAAGTGCACAAAACAATGCTAACACCCAACCAAACAACAAAGCAATAGAACTCACAAATAGAGAACAAGGAAGATGAAAAATCCCAAATATACAGCTACTGTGCAAACTGAATATCTCCCAACACAGACTTCGTATCAATGATCCAACCGTTCAGAATGAAGAACCAAATGTTCTGAATCAGCTGACAAAATTTCAACTCGATCCAACGATGAATGAATCTGCAGTAGCGGTTTTATAGTCGCTGCTCTGTGTAAAAACGAAAATGGTTTTCTCTCTTCCTCTCTCTCAATGTGCTGGTGTCTTTAGACCTTTCCTCTACCCTCTTGCTTGCCTATTCAAGTGGGCTTCTCAATTTGGGCCTTTTTTCCACATTGGAAGGGAGCCCAATACCCAACATATCTCTCCCTCACAACTATGTGGAGATAACCACCAAACCGGCGATCTCACAACAAACTTCAAACTTTCCTCTTGACAATGCTTTAGTCATCATATCAACACCATTATCATCAATATGAATTTTAACCAACTCCAACATCTTAGTATCCAAAGCATCACGTATCCAATGATACCTTACATCAATATGTTTGGACCTAGAATGGAAGGTTGGATTCTTACCAAGATGGATAACACTTTGACTGTCCACAAATAATGGATAAATGTCTTGCACAAAAGCAAGCTCCTGCAAGAATTTCTTCAACCATAGCAACTCCTTGCATGCTTCAGTAATGGCAATGAACTCCGTCTCTTTAGTAGACAATGCTACACACCTCTGCAACTTTGATTGCCAAGCCACAACTCTCCCTGCAAACTTAATCAAATAGCCCAAAGTGGACTTTCTGGAATCAATGTCTCCAGCCATATCTGAATCTGAGTAGCCAACCAAGGTAGGCTTATCACCTCCAAAGCAAAGCTTCATATCAACAGTACCATGAAGATACCTCATAATCCATTTCACAGCATTCCAATGTTCTATACCTGGGTTTGACAAAAATCTATTAACTATACCAACAACATGTGCAATATCTGGTCTAGTACACACCATTGCATACATCAAACTACCCACCGCAGATGCATAAGGAACTCTCTCCATGTCGGACTTCTCAGCTTCATTTGAAGGACTTTGTTTAGCACTCAGTTTAAAACGAGTTGCAAGAGGAGTGCTCACAGCGCGCCTTAGCATTTTCCATCTGGAATCTCTGCAACACCCTTTTTATATAGTGTTCTTGTGTTGTGACAGCCAAAGCTTCTTTTTCTCTCTATCACGAATGATTCTTATACCAAGAATCTGTTTAGCAACTCTCTCATGTCTTTCATGGCAAATGACTCGCCCAATTGCTTCTTCCACCTGTCAATCCTGGAAACATTTTTCCCAACAATAAGCATGTCATCTACAATAATTAACAAGATAATAAAGTCATCATCAGAAAACTTTTTAACAAAGACACAATGATCAGAAGTAGTCTTTCTTGTAGTCTTGCTCACACATAAAAGACACACGTTTGATTTGCTTAGCTTGTGCACAAGGTGATTGATCATAAAGTTCAGACTTCTATACCGGTGCAATTGTTGCGTTGCGTGCTCTCTCTCTTTGTTCAGGTTTCTATTTGAGTTCTCTCTCTTCGTTAGGGTTTTGGACCATTTGATCTGTTTATGATTTTTCTCACATAGTTGACTCGTTGATTGCGATCTCTCTCTTCATCTGTTTTTTATTTCTCATTGTCGAATGTGGTTTGTGCTTTTGTGTGTTTAATTTCTCATTGTTGTGGTCTCCGTTTGAGCTAGGAGGAGAATTCAATCGCAAACAAAGCTTGCTTAAACATTTTCGCATGCAATCACTACTAGAATTGGAGCTGTTTGTCAAATTTAGGAATCAAATTGCAGACTCACATTCTTTGCTTCGAGGATTTGTTGTATATGGCTTCATTTAGATCACCTTCTTGCTAGGTTTTTTTTTTTTACAATGCTTTCAAATTAACCTTGCTTTATATATTTCCTTTACAATTGATTTTATATATCTTTGGTCTCAGAAACACATTCATTGTCTTTTTTTATTTGAGATACATTTGTGATTGCAAACAACATGTTTGATAGAAAGTCTGAGTTTCAACCTTTCTTTATGGAATTCCTAACAGCTAGTTCTGCAATTTGATTATCCAACCCCATATCTCAAATTAAGATGTGCAGGGTGATGGTATTTTCACTATTTTTTTGTTTGATATCTTTATGATATATAAGAGAAACAGCTAGCATGTCATATATCCAATTTCTGATATATAGTTTCTGGAGCTACAGTAACATAAAGCATTAACCTTAATCAAACTAGAGATTTATACTTTTAGCAACTTCTCATATTACAGCATAGGAATGAGGTTTTATATTCCAACATTCACGTGTCCAGATTAGTAACTAAATTGTTGAATTCCTTGAATTATTTAAAAAGCTTCTCTTGTTTTTAGAAAAAACATAAGAAAAAAAGTGTACTGAAAAGCCATACATGCATGAAGATGTCTATGTGAACATTTACAATAATTTGAGTTAAATAGGGCCATGTAAACTTGAGAAGATTCAATCAATTACTATGAACAGATAATGAAACTTTTTACCTTAGAAAATTTTCAGTGTCATCTTATACTATAAAAAAAAGCTGTGACAACAAATAAAACATAGTTAACTTCTACTAGAGTTAGAGCTAGAATGAATTTAACTTGCAAAACTTACCTCATGGGTTATGTGCCAAAGGTTTTTGTCCCTGCTATATATGGATTTCTTTGTTACAGGAACAGGTACATTATGCTTCTTAGCATACTCAATAGCATCTTCTCTCCCTGTAATATCCCACTCCCTCCATGGAGCAACAACATTTAACTTGGGATTCAGAGCAAAGAAAGAGAACTCAAACCGAACCTGAACAATTATACATAAATATGTTAGGAAAAAAATAACAATTATGCATATCTTGTTTCAATACTGTGAATTTTATTTCGTTATTTGGTTTATGTTTGGTAGCATATCTTGTTTCAATACTGTGAATTTTATTTCGTTATTTGGTTTATGTTTGGTTTGGACAATATTGTTAAGGATTAGATATTTGAATCTTGAAAATAATTAGTTTTAATTTTTTTATGAAGGTTGTAAGATCAGGGAACCTGTTTGGTTTATGTTCTATTGCCAGGCCTGTTTTTGAGTATCATTACTTTTTTAAGTAGGGTACCCTCAGTTACTTATTTGAGTATCTTCACATTTTCAAGTGAATTTACAATGACTGAACTTGCTGAGACAGTGAAAGAGGTCAGTTTTAAGCTTCTTTTTTTTTCTCTTCCAGCAATATGATTTGCAATTCCAATAAAATGAATCATTTGAGCTATTTTTTCTGAAGGAGGATTGCATGTTTACAATACCAAATCAATACATCTCATGTATATTTATCTGCTGTATGAGAATGAAAATACTCATGAAAAGTTTTTTGTTAATGCTTTGTGGGTGGTTTGTTGCAGCTTGTCAATCCAAAAGTGGAGATCAAGGCAGTAGAGAACACTCCTGATGATCCACGACAGAGAAAACCAGACATAACAAAAGCAAAGGAATTGTTGGGATGGGAACCAAAGGTCAAGTTGAGGGATGGTCTTCCTTTTATGGAAGAGGATTTCCGTCTGAGGCTTGGAGTTAACAAAACCAGTTAACTTATTTTTGCTCCTTTTGTGTCATGTCAAAGTTGATTGGATAATAAGTGGGATGAGTCTGGCTATTTTCAAAAAATTTCATCTTCATAGTTATAATATTTACTGAGGAAGTTGGGGTGCTTGAAATTTGGCGTCTGGTAGTTTCACATTATTATTAAATATCTTATTCTTTGTTTGGCAAAAGACCACAGCATGTCACTCCAAATTTTGTTGGTTGAATGAAGATTGAATTGAATTTTTTTTTCCTGTTTTTCTGGTTTATCTTTTTAACTTTTTTATTCAAGCAAGTGTCTTTGGAGTTCGAGTTCCTTCTGGGTCACTTCCTTCAAAAACTAGTTTTACAACTGTGCTTGTGTTATGAATAGTTGAATGGAACAGGAATCACATCATCATTAGCAGCCACATTAAGGAGGGTGTCATCATTGAATTGGTGATGGTGATCTATTTGCATATAGAAATTTCCAAGACAAAACCGAATTTTTTTGCAGTTTATGATGCCCCAAAGAAGCATGCTATTGTCCTTAAACAGTTAAACCTGTATACATAATAGTTTTTTTTTTCTAATTTTTTCATTTTATTGGTAATAGAGACTAGAGAGTCACATACTTAGTTATTAGGAAGAAAGAAATACTGTATTACCGGTGAGACTTAATTCACATGGTACCTCTCTTCTCTTTGTCTTTAATTTTAGGAGTTGTTGTAGTATACAGAGTTCAATTCCATTTCCTCCACATGCCATTTCTAGTTCCCCTCCTAACTGAGGTTTCTCTAAATTTATAAAGTAAAATCAAATATTTTTTCTCACTTCTCTCTCTTTTACTTCTTTAACATAGAATATGTTTGATTTAATATGGTAGGAGACATGTGTTTTATGTGCCCTGAGTTTAAAGCTTATTCAGGTAGTCTTCCATATGATTTATTCCATATCTTTTAATATATAATTCTGATTTTACTGTTGACGTAAGTTTTAGACTACATTACTTAGATGGATATGTTTACAGTGTGCCTGCTGTTGGTGAAACAGGGGGCTTAGCATTCAACACTCCACTCTAAGGTTACATGTGCTTCTCTGTTTTGAAGTTTTATTTATTTATTGCATAAAAAAATGAAAGTTTCTTTGGTATCATTATCTTTACAATATGATGTCATTTCAAGCATTTGCTTGGTGTAGACCTTGGGTCGCTGAACATAGAAGCTAGAATTGGGTTTTATAATTATTAATATGACTTAAGCATCATGTTGTCTTTTTTAAGATCAAAGTTTTAATTATTTTTTTCCTTGCTTTTTTTTCTTGCAGGATTCATTTCTTTGTGAGACTAATCATGGCTAGCCTTCTTGACAAAGTGATATTGAAATGGAAATATGCAGGTAATTCCCTTATTTGGCGTAGTGTTACTTATAAGTCGTGTCTTTAAGCTCTTGTAATCTGAAGGTATTTGAATTCTTCTAATATATTGGTGATAATATTATATTGTAAAATTGTATTAAGAGGTAAATAAATATTATATTGAAAAATTGTATGAGCATTGACTTTCTCCTGAGTAAATGCATTTTCTTTAATTTATTCTAAAGATTTTTGCTTTTCAATGACTCTAGAGCTAGCTCTCCTGTTAGGAGTAGCAAAATAGGTGTTAAGTTAGAAGTCGAAGGTTTGGATTTGTTTGAAGTTACTTTATATTATTTTTTTCTTAGTTTAGAAATAATAATTCTATAATTTTATAAAAATTCATAGTTTATTAACTGTATAATTAATTTGTTCCATATTTATTTTGATTAAAATTTATACAATAAAATTAAATTGGATTAGAAAGCATATTGTAATATATTATGAAGTTGCTACATCTTAGCTATACATTGGCTAGGGAAGAGGTTAAGGTAAGTTAAGTTAAGTTACCGACGAATTAACTACAAAATAACTATGAAGCGGTCCTAGCTAATTTGCTAGAAAATCAGGAACTTGAATGACAATTTGCTACCTATTTACTATGGATCACCTGTGATTTTTTCAAAAATTGCTACAAAACAACTACCAAATATTTTTGTAGCAAGTTTGCTACTTATTTTATGCTACCACACATTTGGTAGCAAATCTGTAATTATTATGTAGCTAAAGTTATTAGCTAGAAGTTAACTACGAATTAGCTATGTATTTCTTTGTAGCAAATGTCCGAGTTTCTTGTGTGTTTTGTTTGGGGGTAAGTGGGGGTGGGTTACAATAAAGGGGGAAAAAAAGGGAGTGGGGGGAGAGGAAGGGCTGAAGGGGGATCGGGGAATCCATGGAGTGGGTTTCTGGCGGTCTAGCAAAATTTTCTAGGGGTTTAAGACCGTTAGAAATATAATAAAGGACATTTAGGAGAGAGAAAATATGCCACATCAGCACCTGACACACGTCAATTGAGGGGAGAGACTAATTGTAAAAATAAAAAATTTGGGAGGAAGCTTTACTAAAAAAAATGATAAGGACTAAAAGTAAAACTCGCTAATTTTACAGGGACCAAAAACATATTTTACCCTTAATTTTATTACTTATTTTTGGGATTTACATAGAGATAATTTTGAAATGGGAGTTTCATTCTAATGCAATATATACTTTCTAAAGGGAATACATCTTTTTACTCGGGTTTGGTTATCACGGACTCTAAAACTTTTGGGTCCCCAATGGGTCGAGATTTCAAAAATTTCTAATTTTTGGAAACATTTTTATTATTTGTTTTTTGAAAATTAATCTATTGAAGTGTTTTATTTTCCCAAAGGGGAGAAAAAAATTGAATGGGGTGCATGATGGTTGGGAGGTGAAGGTGGGTTGAGGAGGTGGAGATTATTGTGCATGGCTAATGGGAGGTGAGTAGTTTGGGAAAAAATAATTTAAAAAATGATAGAGATGAGGTGTGAATAGCGAAAAGAGGTGCTAAAAACAACTCTCTAATTTACCCATCATAGCAGGTTTGTGTGATTTACTCTTATTTATAGATATGCTCCTTTATTTGTGCTTAATTGTTTTCCCTAAATTTTAAATTTTAATTATGGTTGTGCCTCCCATTTACTCGAAACAAAATCATCCAAAAGCTTCTTTTTTTGAAATCAAGTGAATAGGCATACTCTGCTTTGCGATGGAGTCGGAAAACACAAGGTGGATGTACGTGCATTCGGTAGGTCGAACATGTCCTGTGGGTAGTAAGAAGAGGGGTTTGTATGAGATTATTTAGAACAAGGTGAAGTTACCAATGCTCACTTACTAATGCTCAGTTTACGGTTAATGTCCCGTGGACGGGTCTTTTTTAATGTCGGTTAAGAGCGGTTTATCGGATTGGACGAGTCTTCAAAACAGCTTCCAACGGATTAAAGCGATCGAGTTCGGATGTTGAAAAAAAAATACCGCATTAACTGATTCCGACCGAATAGATAATATATACTATAAATTGATTATTTTAATAAAATGAGGCATGACTTTTGCTACACTCAGACCGTGCCAGCCTTATGTAAAGTGCACTCCACCTACGAAGGTCCTACCCAATAACTTTGAAACTCTAATTACTCACAGAGATTGACACACACACTTAAGTCTCTCTTTCTCTCTCACGTCTAACCTAGCGCCGCTCCAGCCTCCAGACTCACCTTCTAATCTCCAACTCCATCAATTGGTTCAACTCTTCCGTTTGACTGTCCATGCAGGAGCCCCCTCCGTTTGCGCCGAAGATTGTCTTTGTCGCACCGTCGTGGAAAGCAGCGCCAATCACCGCCATGGAAAAGTAGCCCTATCGGCGCTGCGCCTCTCCATTGTTTTTCCTTACCATTATGCCGTAGTTGATTTTCTAGAAGATTCTGTTTTTTTTCCCTCAAATTGTTAGCCTTGATCTGTGTTGTGTGAACCCGACTCAAACCACCCGATCCACCCGGAAACCTGATCGACCCGCCACCAAGATAACCGACGCCTGAAACAAGCAGAATCGGCCAGAGTTTTCCTTCCTACAATTTGTTTCGATTTGAGTATTTTCCATCCGAATTCGAGTGATGATCACCCCACTGTGATTCATGAAAAAAGAGAGTATGAAGAGCAAAATAGGAAAATTTAACCACAGTGTGGGCCCCGATTTCTTCGCTGGGATGTCCTAAACCGACTTTTTGACCACTTTAGCGTAAAAAAAATAAAAATTACCAAAATAATGTTAAACAAAAGTACTTACCAGGTTGGGGTGGTTCAGGACAAGTTGATATTGCGCAACAGGAAGCGCAATATCAAATTGCGAGTGTTAAACAAAGAAACACAATTTCAAATTGCGAATGTTATTTGAATCGCAATCTCATTTTGCGACTTGTGCAGGAGAATAATTTGCAATAGAAGAATATTTAATAATTAACATTTTAAAACTATCATAAAAAATATTAATTCAATTATATTGTACGTTATTGTATTTTATAGGTGACCCGTGCATTCGCACGGGTAAATTAATGGTATGATTTATATTGCCCGTCTTTCGCATGGAATAAAATATTAGCTATCATAAATACTTATATATTAAAACACACATTAAAAACAAACATTAGGAAATATAATAAATGTGCTGATGTACATTAAATGTACTATAATAATAATAATAATAAAAGAAAATTAATGTGTGAGATAAAATAAAATAGTAGCAACAGGACTGTCTCCCGTAGAGTATACCTGTAGTTCATAAAAAAATTTCTTTTTATAATTAAACATATTAATAAAAACGATTAATACCTATAGTCTTAATTCTGTCGTTTTCTTTTCTATTCTTTTCTTTTCTTTTCTTTTCTTTTCTTTTCTCACTTTCATTTTCTTTTTATTTTCTCTCATTAATCCTTTTTATTAGGGGTGAGCAAAACTCGACCCGTCCCAACCCAAGCTACTCGGGTCGGGTTTGACGCTGTCCCACATGAAAGATTAGCGTTAAATCGGGTCTAATTTAATAACTCGGTATCGGGTTGAGGACGGGTTCAGGTTAATCTTCGGGTTACCCAACTCGTCCCATATATGTATATATATACTATATAATATTTATAATTTTATATTACTCTAAGGGTTAACACCGTTTTAACTTTCTAAGGATTTTTAAATTCAATTTTCCTTTATGATAGATGCTCTATCTACTTTGAAAATACATTCCATACATAAAGTTGCATAATGATATAGTGATATTTTCCTCTTAACAATATTTGAAAGTTAATAACAAAGTCAAAAATTAGGATTTAGGGTTTGTGGACAGATTTCTTCGGGTTGTGTACGAGTTCGGGTTTTAATTAGTCTTGTACATTTTCAGATTTTTTCGGGTTTGTGGACGGGTTCGGGTCTGAAAATTTGACATGATGAAAAAATCGGGTCGGGTATGGGATGGACAAAACCCGTCCCAACCCGTCCCACACTCACCCCTAGTTTTTATTAATATGTTTCATTATAAAAGAATTTTTTTTATGAACTACAGGTATTCTCCACGGGAAACAGTCCTGTTGCTACCATTTTATTTTTTCTCACACATTAATTTTCTTTTATTATTATTATTATTATAGTACATTTAATATACATCAACACATTTATTATATTTCCTAATGTGTGTTTTAATATATAAGTATTTACGATAGCTAATATTTTATCCCGTGCGAAATATGAACAATATAAATCATACCATCAATTTACCCGTGCACAAGTCACCTACTAGTTAACATAAAAAACAATATCGTACAATATAATTTAATTAATATTTTTTATAATAGTTGTAAGATATTAATTATTAAATATTCTTCTGCTGTAAATTATTCTCCTGCACAAGTTGCAAAATGAGATTGCGATTCAAATAATATTCACAATAAATTGCGTTTCTTGTTTGACACTCGCAATTTGATATTCCTGTTGCACGTCCTCAACCACCCCAATCTGATAAATACTTTTTGTTTACCATTATTTTGGTAATTTTTATTTTTTTTACGCTAAAGTGGTCAAAAAGCCGTCCTAAACCTAATAACCATAAACCCTAACTAAACACCTCTTTCTTCCCTCCAACAAAATACACTAATCGATGGGGAAGAAGCAGAAGCAGAAGATCGTTCTTCCACCGGACCTCCCGCCGGAGATTCCAGACGACGAAGTTGAGATATCCGACGATGACCTCCAATTCGTCAAGGAGAACCGCGCCTATGCCTCCTTGCTTTCCAATTTGGACACCCAATCAATCACCAAGTTTGCATCTTTCTTCTAACCCCATTTCTTATCTCACCTTCGTTTTTCTTTTTCTTATATGTTTGTGTGCATGTGTGATTTTGTAATCTCCTTAACTGTAATGCTACATTTCGTGTAAAAGTGTTGGGTAAGCACCTTTATTTCTGATAGTTTAAGGAATTCTTTTGTCACAATTAATAAATAGGAAAAAATATAAATTTGATAGATTTTTCCACTTGAATTGCTTTCTGTAAGGATTTAGAATTTTTATCTCACCATATATAAATAGATTTTTCTTTTTGCAGAATTATCACTCTGAAATTTCCCTAGTAATAAGGTTTAGATTGACAATGAGAAGTGTTTTTTACTTTACAATTTTCAACAGTTGTTGATTTGTGACAAAAACTTTTTGAGTCTGCAATTTTGAGTGTTTATTTCCTTTCTGTCACTTGTACCAAGCGGAAATCTCTTCTAAATTATACAGATAAGCTTATGCAAATGTACACTGTTGTTATCAGCTTTACACGAAGGGGTGACTTAGGATATAACTTTCTTGTCCATCTATAGGCATGTCACACGGGTTGCTGATGCCAAAGACGATGCCTTGGAGAAACTTTATGAGCAACGCTCGCAAAGAAATGCTCTCAAGAAAGAAAAAGAAGAAACAGGTATCCAGGTTGATCGTGTAGATGCTCTTCCAGTCAAGACATTGGATGGAAAACTCTATTACCGTACAGGTATATAGTATTCTCTTATATAAAATTTGTGCATTGTGGTCACCTTATCATTTTTTCTTTCTTTTATTAATTGCTTTGGTAACAGATGCTATTCTCACATTCTGCAGATACAAAGACAGTATCAGAAAATGGTCCAAGTGAAGAGGAAACTGGAGAGGATGGCAATGCAGACAAAGGTCTAGTGAAGCTAACCAAGGCCGAAAAGCGAGCTAAACTTAAGAAAATAAGAAAAGAGGAAAAAAAACAAGGGAAAGAGGTGGCTAAAGCAGAAGTGGCAGAAACACCACAAGCAGCAGTATTGGTATCAAAAACCTGTTTGACCATATTATTTTAACTCCTTTTTATGGTTTGAAAGCTCCGGTTCTTTTTTACTTCTGAATACTTATATCAAATTTCCAATGGAATGCTTTATTAATGAAAAAGCAGATAAAAATGATATAAAATTAAAATAAATTTTAATTGCTTGCAAGAAATATTTTTATGGATGTTCTGATGAATATGTGTTACACTCATGTATAGTAATTGTAAATTTGATGATTTAAAATTTGCTGATATTTCTCATGCATTTTGTTTAGTCTTTATCTCTCTGCTTTTCATTGTTAAAATGCTAAGGCTATCTTTTCCTACTCTTCATTGTCATTGCATGTCACTTCAACAATTTTGTCCATTAAAACTAAAATACCTTTTTCATATTAATTGTAAATTTTAAAGTAAACCATCAACTTGCTCCTCCAAAGATTAGGGTGTCACACTGTGACCACATTAGTCCTATGAAGATTTTTAACCAAATTAGTCCCTCAAAGGTTAAAGTGTTACCGTATTAGTTCTCAAAAAAGTTTTCACCAAATTTGTCCTTCAAAGATACACAATTGTCACCAAATATGTCCATATGATAGACTAAAGTGGTGTCACCAAAGGGTGAATTTGGTGAAGATTGTGTATATTTGAGGAACTAATTTAGTGAGAAATTCTTTGATGGACTAATATGGTGACAATTTAATCTTTGAAAGATTAATTTGGTGTGAAAAATCTTTAGAATGGCGACACTCTAATCTTGGGAGGACTGAATTGAGGGTTCATTCTAAATTTTATATATTCTCCTGAATGCCTCCATTTTGAGAGAACTAGAAATTATTGAATTCAATGTTTTGCATAATGTTTGATATGTTATCTTTTCATTGTTTAGGCTGAGGTTAAAGAAGACCTTAAAGCTGAGGAGACATTTGAAAGTAAAAAGTGTAAACTTGCAGAATTGGGAAATGCCTTGCTTACAGACCCAGAGTCCAATATTAAATCGCTGAAGGAGATGGTACAGATATCTAAAGATAATGATCCTACCATTGTTAAACTTGGACTGCTATCCCTCTTGGCTGTTTTCAAAGATATTGTCCCTGGGTATGCCTGACAGTTGTATATTATAATGCACATTTTTCATGTAATGGTATTATGACAATCTGCATGTGGGTTGCTTCCACACTAATTCTATTTTTAATGTTTCAACTTTGACATCAATGCATGTGATGTGCAGCTATCGAATCAGGCTTCCTACTGAGAAGGAACTAGAGATGAAGGTTTCAAAGACTGTTAGAAAGATGCGTTATTATGAATCAACTCTTCTTTCTGCATACAAGGTTCATATTTATATTTGAGTGTTACTTAATTTACTATTCTTACTTGATTTAGCTGAAAGAAGGTTTTGCTGTCAGATATGACTTTCAGTTCCTATGCTTGCATTGGTTCTTCTTGTCTTGTCCTTGAACCTACATTCCCAATTGGTCAAAATTTTTATGATAGCTTGTTTCAAATTATTTGATATTTGTGTCACTAAGATTTTTTTCCCCCTTTGCTTCTGTTTATGCATGTTGTCAGGCATACTTGCAAAGGCTGATAGCCTTAGAAACAAAGCCTTTATTTCAGCATGTTGCAGTTCGTTGTATTTGTTCTTTGCTTGATGCAAATCCCCATTTCAACTTTCGTGAAAGCTTGTTGGATGCTACTGTCAGAAACATAAGCTCCACTAATGAGGCCATCAGGTTCTGTTGTATCTTTGCTGTTGGCATTTCTTTATTATATCAAGGTTTCTCAATCATTTTTATTTTATTGAATTTCCTATGAAAGATAATGAAATAAGTTTTATATGTAAGTTTTTGGATTTTAGACTTAAGAATCCATCATCAGAATCATTTGGGGAATGCGGGAACAAGTGTAGCGTAATTGGCTTCTTGATGGATTAGAATGCTGAGCTGTCTTATTTAGTTCTAGTCATTGATGGGGGGAATAATATGTGCACATTAATTCCTTGTGATTGAACTGGTGCTTATATAGAATATTTTGTGGAGTTTGCAAAGCAAACCTTATTAAAAAGAATGCTTAATCTTTAGAGGATGTGAATATTATTGAAGTTGCACCAATGGCATAGAATTTTCCAACATTGTGTTTGCATCCATTTAAACAACTATTATTGTTTCCATTTAAAAATACTATATGCTTCAGCTGTGTAGTGAACTCTATCTACCCCAGGAACTTGTTGCTGAGTTTTATAACTTACATTTTTTGTTTCATTCAACGATTGTTAGTCATGTCTCTAAACACTGTAGTGATCGTTCCTTTATTGGTTGGATTTTCATAACACTTCTCACTTTCCCCTTGAAGCTGCGTTCTGAAACTTAAGCACTGTTCTAATTTCAATTTCTCCATTATTTGAAAGACTTAAGTTTAACTTGCTTAGCTTTTCTATTTAACAACATTGACCCCCTGAATCTTATGATAAATCTATCTCGTGTGTTTCCAGTTTTTTTCTCACTCAGATAATGCATATGAGTAATAATCTGTTTTCTGTTTCTCAAGTCTGTATGCACTTTTACTTACTATTGTGCATCTGACTAAAACTTCTTGTTTCTGTTTAACAGGAAACTTTGTTGTTCCACAATTAAGTCACTCCTTACAAATGAAGGTAAACATGGTGGTGAAGTTACTGTGGAGGCTGTTCGATTGATTTCCGATCATGTTAAAGCTCATAATTGCCAGTTGCACCCTGATTCCGTTGAGGTATGAATCGCAACCCCTCTTATCTTCAAAAGTTTGTTTGAATTCTATACTTGATAATTTTCTGTTTTTCTAATCATGTTCCTATTGTGCTTTTTTGTGTGTCATAAAATCGTTAGTTATTTGAATGGAACTCATTTTATTTTATGTGGAATATTTCACTGAGCACAAAGCTGTTAAGTGATGTTTGTTCTTTTCAATGCCTATTCAGGTTTTCTTGTCTCTTTCATTTGATGTGGATCTTGGGAAGTCTGAAAAGATAGATGAGGATACGAAATCAAAAAACAAGAAAAGTAAGAAAAGAAAAAACATGGAGGCATCAAATCAGTTGCCAGAAAATGACAAAAAGAAAAGTAGGCAAGAGTCGATTTCTAAGACAAGAGAGGAGGTCATTATTTTTTCCCATAAGAATCATTCTGTTCTGGTTGTTTTGGCTTTTGATAGAGATGAGATTGTAGTGATGCTTTGTGTAGGTTGAAGCTGATTACAAGGCTGCATCCTTTACCACAGATGTTATGGAGCGGAGAGAGATGCAAACTAAAACACTCTCTGCTATGTTTGAGACATACTTTCGCATTTTGAAACATACAATGCAGTCCATAGTTGTCAGGTGTGTTTCCATATCATGAGAATTAGTCAATTTCTGTCATCATGGTTGATATTTTTCCCTCACTTTCTTGATCAGGCCTGAAGCAAATCCTGGGGCATTATCTGCTACAGTGGAATCCCACCCATTGCTTGATCCATGTTTGAAAGGACTGGCGAAATTTTCACACCTGATTGACCTTGATTTCATGGGTGATCTAATGAAACATCTGAAAATACTTGCTTCTGGAAGTAGCAACTCAAGCAACACTTCTGAGAAGTCTCCTAAATGTTTGAGCGTATCTGAACGTCTCCAATGTTGCATTGTTGCTTTTAAAGTGATGAGGACCAATCTTGATGCCTTGAATGTTGATTTACACGACTTCTTTGTCCATCTTTACAATCTCGTACTTGAATACATGCCAGGAAGGTTTGTATTAAAATACAATATCCCAAAGTCCTTTCTTTTTTGAATTGAAAAAAAAAGTCCTTTCTTTTTCCAAATGATCAATATGTTCCTGTTTCCAGAAATATACAAGACATGCCGGATAGGTCATTTCTGTGATTGATATCAATATGCTTGTTTGGTGTTTGCTTACATGCTCACTCATACAATATTGGTGATTATAATAACAACTATACTGCTGGATATATAATACATTCATGGGTTGTTGCCTCACATCTTAAGCTTTTAGAATGAGTAGGTGCCAGTCATCATTATCATATCGATAGGAATTCAGTCTTTCCTGCCCTTGTTTTTTTTAATTATTATTTTAGCACTAGGTGTGTGTTAGCAAAGTGGACGTTAGGCAAAATAGGGGTGAACATAAAGAAGCAGAGCCTGAGTCACTTTCTGTTACTGATAGTGAGTTAGTGACACTTAAATCAGTCAGTCACTGTTAGTAACAGGTAATTAGTAGGAATCTCTAATTTGTTAGAGGGAAAGAAGGTTAAAGAACAAGAAAGAAAGGGGATGGGGGGGATTATGAGGGGAGAGATGGTATGAAGTTAGGAAATTAGGAGTACCGGGGCTCCCTAAGTCCTGGCATTGAGAGTCTTCCTCGGGAATTATCTTTGAAATCATGTATCTTGGACCTACAATCAACTTGATTCAGACCCTGAGATAAGAGTTAGCATCAATATAATTTCTCAGTTCTTTACTTGACCTGTTTCTTCATACTTCCCATCCAATTCTTTACCCTGAAGCAAATTGGACTTCAACTCCCTCAACATTGCATTTAAGGGTTTGGGAGTTGTTTTGTTATAAGAGGGGCAAACAGTAACTTTTACTAGTCAAGGACTGTTTGAGAGGGCTTGAGCCATATCTATTTATGAGAGAGAACTTGGCAGTAGTCCTAGCAGTTTAGACATGGAGATGTTATTTAAAGGATTGACATTTCATCATACACACTGATTAGTGCAGTCTCGAGTATTTGACTGATTTGCACTTAATGAGTGAAGAACAATTTAAATGGGCCTCTAAATTAATGAGGTTGATTTCAAGATTAGGTATAAACCAGAGACTTAAAAGAGTGATAACCATATAACAGGCTCCGGAAAGATGATCTATGTTTGTATTTTCTCAGTGCACTTCACTAATTTAGAGGAATGGATGGCAAAGGTACAAGCTGATGCAAAATTGCATACTCGTATGCATGATCTCTTATTTAACCCTAATGCTCATGTATAATATCAATTGTAGGGACATAAATTGCTCTATAAGGGTAGGTTGGTTCTCCCTAGGAACTCCACTAAGGTAAGGTTCCTCTCATTTCATCTAAATATCATGGGTCAACTAATATTGGGGGTGATTCAAGCTTTTGTCAGAACCTACAAGTAGGGGCCTGTTCGATTGTGTGTGTGTGTGTTTTTTGTTTTTAAAAACTATTGTATAAAATAATTTGAAAACGTTTTTGGGAGCAAAACAAAATAAAAATGTTTGATGATATTGATTTGAAAACAATTTAGACTTGAGGAAAAAAAACTTGCTTGGTAAATTTGTTTTGAGAACAGGGATTGTTGGGCGGTGGTGGACTGATGTCGGGCGTCAACAAATGGTGGAGGGTGTTGGACAGTAATAGTGGCAATGGAGGGTGTTAGGCAACGATAACAATGATTGAAGGTGTCGAGTGGCAACAATGATATTGGAGAGTTGGCAGCTACAGTGGATGGTGACGAGTGATAATGGTGGTGGTGGAAGGTGTTGGAGACGACGGTGATGGCGGACAATGCCGGTCAGTGGTTGCGGTGGATGGTATGGGTAGTGATGTTGTTGGTGGAGGGTGGAGCGTGCTAGTTGACGACAACAACGATAGATGTGTCAAGCGGCAACACCGTTGATGAGGGGTGCCGGGTCATAATGATAGTGGTGGAGGGTGCCTAGTATTGGCAAGCGATGATGGTGGTGGAGTATTGAAAGGCTTTGGGCTATGGTAAAAGGTGCTAGGCATCGGCCACGGTGGTGATGGAGGGTGTTATGTGGCAGCAGCGGCAATGGAGGGTGTTGGGCGGGGGAGATGGATAGTGGTGGATGGCGACAACAGATGAATGGTTCTGGGTGGTGCAATGACGGTGGAAGGTGTCGGGTGATAATAATAGTGATGAAGGGTGGTGGGTGGTGGTGATGATGAAGGGTGTCGGGCTGAAATGGCGGTAGTTTTAGCAGTGGAAGGTTATAGACAGTGATAGCGGTGGTTGAGAGTATTGGGAGGTGACATTGGTGGAGTGCGTTTGCCCGTCATGGAGCATAATAAAAATGAGAAAATAAAAATTGAAAACAAAAACTTTAGGTTATTCTTGTTTTCTTGTTCTAAAAATAAAAGGACGAACAAGTTTTCAAAATAAGTAAACATAAAACACATAATCAAACAAGTATTTTTGTTTTTTATTTTTTTTAAAAAAAACAGTTTTTAAAATCTGTAATCAAACAGGCCCTAGATAATTTGGGTAGTTTTTGCCGGGAGGAGATGGAGAGACATTCGGCAATTATATGCTGCTTGTTTTACATGTTACAGAAATAAGGCTCAAACCTTGTTAATTGTTGGCCTTTTGCACCGTCTACCAGCCCCTTCACAGGTTTGGTCAAATATTTTAATGGATTTCATTGACATTGTGTTTGGATGGAGAGTTTTAGAATTCCAAAATATTGTGATAGGAAATATTAAGTGAATTGTAACTATGAGAGGAATTGTAAATGATTTTCTAAAAAGTTAAACATAATAGAAAAATGTTGAAATTTTCTCTCGATATGTATCATTTGAAATTCCTTCTTTTTGTCATAAAAATCCCTCCTATTTGTCATTTGAAATTCTTTCTTTTTCTATTCGAACACAAAATCTAGTAATTTCAAATTACTCTATCCAAACACAAAGTGAAGGTCCGCTAAAATCTAATGGTATGGGTACACTAATGGTGGTGGTAGACCAACTAACCAAATATGCTCATTCTATCCCTTTAACTCATTCCTTCATTGCTAATGATGTGGCTTAGGCTTTTCTTAAGGAGAAAGCTAGATTACATGGATTTCCAACCTCTATTCTCTCAGATAGGAGCAAGGTGTTCTTTTACAACTTCTGCAATAAGCTGTTTTGCTTAGTTGGAACTTGGGATCAAGCTCAAATTCAGTTCAACTTATCATCCAGAGTCGATTGGCCAGACTGAAGCGGTCAACAGGTGCCTGGAGTCTTACATAAGGTGTGTGATAGGAGCTAAATGGAAACAGGATGGGTGAGCTGGGCTGAATTTTGGTATAATATGAATTACCACAACTTCAGTAAAGTCACCCCATTTAAAGCATTTGTATGGACAGGACACCCCACTGTTATTCAAAGGTAGATAAGCATAAGAGAGATGTTTAATATCAAGAGGGAGATTGGGTTTTTCACAAGCTACAACCTTGTAGGCTCAAATCCCTTGCTAAGGATCAATGAGAAATTGAGCCCTTGCTTTTATGGGTCATCCCAGATTCTTAGATGAATTGGAAAGGTTGCCTATCACCTAGACTTGCCTACCCATAGCAGAATTTGTCCAGTTTCCCATGTTTCCATGCACTGTCATCTCTGATATCTTCACAATCATCACTTCTGTTATAGCTTTGTTTTAATGTCTTAACTTATTCCAGTTAATTTATATTTCATTTTTATGCAACAGAGATCAAGGAGAGGTGTTAGCAGAAGCTTTGAAGATAATGTTGTGTGACGATAGGCAACATGACATGCAAAAGACTGCTGCATTTATAAAACGTTTGGCTACATTGTCACTGTGCGTTGGATCTGCTGATTCCATGGCTGGTATGTTTTAAGAATCTTATATCGACCTTCATCTTTGTATATATGGAAATAAAAACAGAGGAAAAAGAATTGAGAAACATACTTTACACAAAGTTTTCCTTTGAATGTATTTCAGCATTGGTCACAGTAAAGCATCTCCTTCTGAAGAATGTCAAGTGCAGAAATCTGTTGGAAAATGACACTGGAGGGGGTTCTGTTTCTGGCACAATTGCAGTAAGCTTGCTTTATTCATGTATTATTTGTTTGCATTAAAAGGCACATTCATCTCCACTTAGAACCTTTACTTCATCCCCCCCCCCCCCCCCCCCCATTTTTACAGTTGAAGAAATTTAATTAAATGGGAAGAAGAGGGTGTATAACAAGAGTGCAGATGTTTAGGTATCTCCTGAGGAGTGAGGAGTCATAATAAAAGAAATAAGGAAAAGAACTGGGTATGCCAAAGCATGAAGGCTTCCATTCCTTGTAGTTGTATATTCATAAGTGAAAATTCCTCTAAGAACCCCATTACTGGAACTCTTGAGTTACCAAAAAAACGAGCTTAAGATGAAGCATATTCTTGAATTTGCATTTGCATTTGCATGAAATTAAAATAAGGGTGATGAGTGCTGGAGGTTTGTTGGTATATAGTGTAATTAGTAATCTTTATTATATTTAGTATAATGCTAGTTACACAGTAAGCAGTGATGGGAGATTTGAAGCCCTTAAATACATTTTTATGTCCTTTGGTTGTGCCTCATCTCTTTTTAATTTAGTATCAAATTACGTTCTTATCATAACCTTCAAGCATGCTTTTATTATTTTTCTGGATTGTGTAATAGCTAAGAATACAACAAAATTATGCAGTAGTTCAAAAACCTGACATACGAAGCATAAAACCTCTTGTTTAGAGATAAATGATAACGACAAATAGCTTGATATAAAGGAAGGGGGAAAAGAGGGAAAAATGCTTCTAAAGTTCTCTGCATCAGCCTGAAGTTATTCTTTTATATAAAATATTTTGTTTTGTGATGATCTTATTTTTGAAAGAAAAACTGGGGTGAACATAAATTGCTAGGGCAAAGGGTTTATGTCAAGACTAAAAAATGCAAAACAGTGAATTTAATTATAAAATGTTTCAGTGAGGACAATTCTTTTTCTGTCAGCATTTATGGACTAAAACTTTCTGTTTCTATGTCCCTCTCTTTGATATGCAGAAATATCAACCATATTCCACAGACCCTAATTTAAGTGGTGCCCTTGCCTCAGTGCTTTGGGAACTCAGTCTTTTGTCTAAGCATTATCATCCAGCCATATCAACAATGGCATCAGGCATTTCAAGCATGAGTACTGCACATAACCAAGTTTTACACTCCAAGTCCTCTCCTCAACAAGCTTTTAAGGACATGTCTCTTGACCAGGAATTGTGTTTCACACAAAGTAGCAGTATAAAATTAAGTAACAAGAGGAGGAAAACAAATGCCAGTGCTACATCACCTTCCATTAGTTCTACAACAGTAATGAGTTCATTCAATGAGGATGAGTTGCGGAGGAAACTCAATTCCCATTTTATGCTCCTTCATGACATCAAGGAAAATGAAAGGTTGAGAAGTGAGTTGGATAGGACTTCAAGATCACTACAGCTATATGAACAGTATAAGAAACAAAAGAAGCAACGATCAAAACCAAGAAGATGATCAGCCATTGCTTGGTGATGTATGTGGCCTATAGGTTCTAAGAATTGTCATTATTTCCATCATATCTATCTATATCTCCCGTTCTTATTGTTACAGTTTCATTTCCAGTGGAGATATTTCTTAACCAGCCTTGTTATTGTTTCCCTCAAACGAGTTATGGGTCCAAATGTATTCTATTGTTAAACAAGTTTCATGAACAAAACTTTAATTACATTTTCCGCTTCTAAATACTTTTTTTATCCCTATTTTTGATGCTTTTCTTTTCTTGGAAGTTATATGATTTAAGGATTTATCAGGCCATGAATTCCTCATTCAATCACACATTTGGGTGTCATTAGATAGTTTCTTCATAAGTGATGCAATGCCCTGCTTTTATAGGATCTGTCTTATCATGATTCTTGATGAAGAATTTTTAGAACGTTAATTACTAAACCAAGATACATTGGTTTCTTTTGTTGCAATAGAAATGCTGAAAATGTACAAAAATAAATTTGGCCCTTAACCAGTGCCATTAACTGGTCTGGGAAAAGCTATTGTTGAAGAATTTGAGTTTCATTCTATTAATCTACATGTGTGTTAATATGGCTTGAGTTTTTGTGCTTGCTTTTTTGTCTGGTGTTTTCTCCATGTGGATTTTAGCAACCTATTTTCGTGACTCTAATCAAGCTATTGCTTAGACACTGCCACAACAAGTTCCTATTTTGGCCAATCTGTCAATGTTTGTGCAGTTTCTCTCTACCATGATCAAAGGCAGCATATGAATAGATTTATAATTGCATTCTACATGTTAAACAATAGAGCTGTTACAGGTTTAGACTTACTTTCAAGTAAGGTGATAAAACAGTTGTGGCTGGCCTAGAAACGCAGCTGGATTGCCCTTTGGTTTCTCAAAGTTTTCCACACACTTCTAAATTCATAAGAAAAAACGAAACTAAAGCATGCTACAAAAAGGAAAAGGCTACAACAGTATGTTACATTACCAAGTACATGCAATTGATCTCTCAACAAGAAGCATCAATTTTATAACTGTCAACTTTTGGGCACTATGTGGTTTATTTTTTTCTTTCTTTTTTTATTGAATTTTTTACAATTAGATATGCTGCCCAATTTAAGTGGAAAGAATATAAACTTACATTTCTCTCATTTTAAAGATCCAAAACAATAATGGTAGAGAGAAATGATTATTCAAGAGTTAGATTAGAATCTATTTTGCTCTGCTCAAATAATCTATTGAATTTTTTTCTTTCTTTCTTTTTGGCTTTGGGTATGTATTATTAATTAGAATCATTCTTTATTTTTATTTTTATAGTGAAGCTAAAAATAGTAAAGATAGTGAATGATGCAGAAAATCACAGGTTACTATAAAGTACAAGGATATGGGATTAATACTTACCCATCAGATTCTTTGGCCATGTTGAGGTTAATCCTAATGGAAGTTAAGTGTAAATATATATTGAGTTAACAATGAAATCAATTTTAGGCTTTGTTTGTACTTCACTATCTATTATAGTAAAAGTGAATGTCTTTTTTCTTTTAATCTTAATTCATATGTAAAAACAAACTTTACTCTATTCAAATACAATGATATAAAAGTACTTACAGTTCTGTATGTATGCCAGCCGAAAATGGGTTGGATGAGAAGTTGTGCAAGCACTGGCTTATGGTGTGCCAGTTCCATGATACCAAACCAAGAACACCATCGGCCTTTGCCTTTGGAGTTGGTTGGAATGGATAAACAGTGGAATGGGAAGGCTGAGAAGGTAGATAAGAGAAGCAATGTTGAGAGCTCAGAAGAGGAGGATGATAGTGATTGTGCATCTAGAAGTATGTTTGGTACTTATCCTATTTTTTTTTTTTTCTTATTCCACTTGGCCTTAGCCCCCTTAGATTTATGCTTTTAGTAGATGTTAGATTTAACCTCAATGGCATCATGCATGTAGAATTATTAGTAAAAAAATGCATTGCCAAGTTCAACATCAATGGGAACTTGGAAGGCTGTGGGCACAAATTTTTTAAGATTGCTGAGACAGTAGCTTGACAGATACCATTGTTGGCTAAGGCATATTGCGCAAGTTAAAGAGGTAAAAGCCTGCCACCTTTGTCATTATTCTTTTCCTCTGCTCTTATCTCTTTACTCCTTGAACCGGCAACAAACAATCCTGCCTATTGATAAAGAAAAAATAACTTATGTGCATGATATTTATGAGTTTTTCATTTCACATTTCAGTTTCCAATTACGCCCTTCACCTTTTGAGCTGTTAGGAGTTAGGGTTGGTAGGAGTTAGTTGGTAAGGTGTATGGGGAGCCTTCACCCTTCAAGTTTCCAATTACACCCTTCACCCTGCTCTATTTTCTTCCCTGCTTGGGTCCTAGGTATGGGACTTGGGTCCTAGGATTCCCAATGTAGGGAGAATGTATTACAGAACAAAGTGAGGTCTGTTATGAGTTACTCCCTCCGATCTTATTTATAAGATAATTCAGACAAAAACACACATATTAAGAAATGTAATTAATGCGTTGATTTTCAAGAAATTAGTTTATAAGATTATAAATTTACCCCTATTTAAAATTAAATGTCACTACTGTGATAATTGTGTCACCTTGAAACTTTTAATGGTCAACAAGGACAAATATGAGAAAAAACAATAAATGTTTCTAGATTTGTGTACTTTGTCTTATAAATAGGACCATTGAAAAGTGTCAAACTTTGTCTTATAAATAGGACCGGAGAGAGTAGTTGGGAAGGTGTATGGGGAGCCTAAAAATAGGCTGAGCTGTATTGGGAGTGGGTAATGCTTTTACGGAGTGCCAGCTAGGCAGGGATCTTTCCCTGAGGAGCCATAGGCTCTGCAGTGTGGTGCTGAACTGGATGCATTTCTCTGTAACAGTGCCTCCTTTCAAAGATCATTTTCTTTATTAGTATTGAAATTTGTTTTTTGTGGTGTTATGGTTATCCTAATTTTTTTACCTATTATATATATATATATATATTTCATCTCATTATTTCTATGTTTTTTTTAAAGTTTGCGTAATTATTCTATTTGCATATATATTGGATGCCTTTAGATGTATTGGACTGTTACTGGAATGCTCTGAAATTGGTTGTTTCTTGATTCAGGCGGATGACAACAACTTTGATTGATTTCTATATCAACGTTGTGGCTTTGAGTGTAAGTCAACCACCTAACTTCATTTTCTTCTTCAGTATTATATATAGGCTTAGATAAACATTGGCAACACATGTCACGCTTTCTCCTTTTTATTGTAACTGAAAATATGTGTTTCTTTTCACTAAGGGATCAACCCATTCTTTCATGATTACTGAAGCTATAGAATATACAAGATATTTTGGAGTGCAAATACACAAAATCAGCTTACTCGCAGTTAATTTTGTTCAGAAGATATAGAGAAAGAAGCATTATTAGTGATTAGCTTTTGCAAACAAGGGCTCTTGAAATTTTAATTTAACGTACATATTATGCAGGACGGAAAATGCATATCTAGGTGATCCATATACCTTATCCAGTATATTGATTTTCTTTTTTCCATGTTTTCTTTTTATGGGAAGGTTTGGTATTAACATGAATTTTTTTAATTGTATCTGAGTTAAAAATGTGTTCTTAATGTGGAGTTTTAATGTTGTATGCTTATACCATGCTTTCTCTCTCTGTTTTTGCAGGTTTGATGGAGATGGGTGTGTTATTCTATTCTTTTATGCAACCATATATTTCTCTTTAAGTTTGTTATAGATTTTTCCATGTCATTAGAAATATTACGCTCGTCACCGAAGTAGTTTCCACAGGAACGACATCGTCACCGTTATCATTTTTACGCTCTCTTCCGCAGATGCCTTCGTTTTATCAGATTTAGGCAAAAAGCCTTAGCCTTAGGAAGTACGAAATCAAGTGGAAGAAGCACTTTATCCACCTGATAAATGGCAAGCTTGTTGTCCGTGTAAACGGTTCCGGTAACAGCACCGGTGGTCATGCTCACTTGGCTGCCACCGTAAGTGGTGACATTCAACTGCAGACTTTTAGGGCTTGGGTCTGAACCGGGTTGGTGAGAGTGTCAAAGTTGGAGATTGAAATGAAGGAAGAGAGAGTGTGGAACTGTAAAAGCTCCACTTTTTGTCTATCACTGAGGAACCCTGCTTTTAGCTTGGAAAAGGCACTGTCTTCAGGGGCGAAAACGGTTAATCCTCCTGACCCTGATGTTACGAGTTGTGAGTTGAGTTGGTTAATTAATTGAGTGGTTTTTAGGAGACGGATGAGAACAGAGAATCTCTTGGCTTTTCTGAGGATTTGGACAATGTCAATGGTGGGCGTAGGGGCTCCATTGGGTGATACGGGTACCAGGGGAATAGTATCTGAGCTGATGTGGTGATGATAGAGAAGATGGTGAGTAGTAGTACAAGTGAGGCAGAGAACAGAACTTCTTCTGCCATTGCTTCTGTGATTAAAGAAAGACTAGGGGATTTTTGTATTGGGGTGATGAAGAATTAATGCTATTTGAGAGCTTCTTATTGTTTCTTGTGTGAGGAAAAGGGCACCAGAGGCTTCCTTTTATAACGAGGCTTGGGATAATGATAATTGATTAATATAGGTGATAGTCTAATTAGTTAGAACTTAGAAGAATAGATAATTTTGTTTCTGATAACAGCTTTCCCTTATCTATCATGGAAAGGTGGTGCATCATTGATGGTTAGAGGTTGCAAGTGACCACCATTGTGAAATTATTTAGTGCTGGTGGGAGAAGATGAAAAAAGTATCATCAGGAACATTGAGATGTGCACACATGGAAACTATTTTGCTAGCTTTCATGTCATTAATCATTATTAGCATGGGTGAAACTTCTCCGAAAGTACTTTTAAGTGAAAAAAAAGCATGAATAAAAAGATGTCAAATGTCTCCATAAGTTAAAATTAGTCTTTGTAAACCAACTCCTCCAAAAACTCTCCCATTTAACTTCATTAAAAGTAACTAATTTTAACTTATGAAAAAGTTAAATGCATTTGACCTCTTTGATTCATACTATGAGCTATGAGTCTGTTTGGGTGGAAATTATGTAGAAGTACTTCTAGGTGAAAAAAATAACATGAATTAAAAAGGTCAAATGCATTTAACTTCTCCATAAGTTAAAATTAATCTTTGTAGACCACCTACTCCAAAAGCTCTCCCATTTAACTTCTCCATAAGTAACTAATTTTAACTTATGGAGAAGTTAAATGCATTTGACCTCTTTGATTCATATTATTTGTGTCACCTAGAAGTACTTCTACAAAAGTTCCACCCAAACAAGTCTTATTTTTTTTCACCTAAAAGTATTTCTAAAGAAGTTCCATCCAAACATGCTCTATATCACGTGTTCTCATTAGCCAGATACATGTATATGATATATCTGAAATGTAATGGGAAAGGTGGTGATTCATTCACAGGGGTTGAGTAATTTGCATCAGTTAACAAGGAGGAAATGATATTGCCGAATTAATTTGCTAGTCATTGTCTCTGACAGATGTTTTGGTTCAGGATTGAGGAACTGCTGATTACAATCCGAGCTATAGCTAGCTGAGACAATGATATATCTGCTATATGTACTCCATCGATCATCTCGTCATTCAAATATTTTAAATCTTAAAGGTAATCTTCAATGTCAAATTGATTCATTCTTTTCCTGTTAATTATTATTATTATTATTATTATTATTATTATTATTATTATTATTATTATTAAAAATGATTGAAACTCCTGTAACTAAATCCCCTCTGTTTCTCCTGAAGCACCCGTTAGTATAATATTCTTTATGAAATTATTATGCCTTGATTAAAATTTATGTTGCATTAGTATTATAGTTTTTATAAAAAATATTTGTAACTAATTTTTTATTATATCACATATCTCTCATATTAATTAATTTCTCACTCATTTATTATATCTCTATTTATTTTTTCTCTCATTTCAATTAATTATTAAGGGTATAACAAAAATATTTAATTGTTTATTAGTATTGTAAAATGATAATTATTATGAAACAAAACCACACACTCAATATGAAAATGGAGGGAGTGTTATATAAATTTTTAGTGATATTTAAATAATAAATAGAGACAAAATGGGTTTATTTTAAGGATATTAGAACTATCACACCATTTTTTTAGTGTGAAAAAATGTAGGAAAGAGAAACAGAAAGAAAATAATGAAGAGAAAAAGTGAAAAACATGATATATATAATTGATTGATTAAAAAAAAGGAGAGAGAGACATAAGAAGATGAATGAGATGTGAAAAGGAAGGTAAAATATTCCTATGTTAAAAAGTCACCACTCTTATTTTAGTGTGTGTTTGAGTTGGCTTATTTTAAGCTTTTCTTCTCCTTAAAAGGAGAAGTCCTTCCAAACACATTTATTTAAAAGCTCTTAACATAAAAAAAATGTTATTTTATTAAGAAGAAAATGAGCTTTTTTAAAGTAATTTTAATTTTTGCAACTTAATTTAAAAACACAGAGCTTTTTTTTTAATTATTTGGCAATCCTTTGAATTAATATCGAGTATAAATAGACTATAAGTAATCTACCGTTGGATTGAAAGTTACTATCATATAGATTATATATAAAAAATTTTACATTAATCTAAAATTATTTGATATATTATTAAGATGTCTCATAAAATTTATGGTAATTACACATTCCAAAAGCAATTCTAAATAAAAGTATTAAGCAACATTTTATGCTAAAATGGTTTTTATCATACTTGTTAATCAAATAAAAATGTTACTCCAAACTCATTTTTACACAAAATTACATTAATCCAAACTCAATTCTTAACGAACACATAATCATTATGTAGTTTGCTTGATTATAGAAAATTGGCGGCTTTGGTAATCAAGAGTGCTTTCTAGTTCAGAACACAGACCCAAGCATATGCATTAGATGCAAACTGTGACATAACAAAACACTTAATCATTAGAATAAATTTGTATAGAGATACAAATATCTCGGATACAATAGAATAACCCACCCCAATGATATTCATTCCCTCCTTTCTCACTTTCCATGCCCAAACATGACACTCAATTCTCAAATATTAATATATCATATATAGCAGCTAGTTCATTGATTGGTATGTATGTATATTTAGGTGTCCTATTCCAGTTTAGATTGCGAACACTGCCACAAAGACAACTCCAAGAACAAGGGACACCCACTTTCCGCATTTGCTGATTTTCATAGCGCCAGAGGTCTCTGCGGGAACAACCTGCGAAGATGATTCCGAGGAATCTTCCGAGGATAATGGCTTCTCCTTCTCAGGCTTAGGTGCCTTTGCATCATCGGTGGAGGGTGCCGGAGCTAGAGTGGGTGCAGCGGCAATTGTCTTCTTAGTAGCAACGAATTCAGAAGGAAGAAGCACCTTACCAACCTTATAAATAGCAAGGTGTTTATCCGTATATATGATGCCAGTGAGCGTGGTGTTAACAGGTCCTGTTGAAATGTTGACACTCCCACCATAACTGATCACGTTCAGTTCCGCCTTGCCAGGTTTATTCCCTGCCAATGTTCTCACTGGGTTCGTCAACGTGTCGAAATTGGAGCTAGAGACGAAGTCTGGGAGAACGTGGAACTGAAGGAGCTCGAGCTTTTGGCCATCGGAAAGAGTGTTGAGGAACCCTGGTTTGAGTTCTGTAAAGGCACTGTCCTCCGGTGCTAGAATGGTTAAGCCGCCAGATTTTATGGTTATGAGTTGGGAGTTGAGTTGGTTGACCAATTGGGTTGTTTTCATGAGACGGATGAAGGTGTTGAATGTGTTGGCTCTTCTTAGGATTCCCACAATGTCAGTGGCGCCTTGAGTGTCAGGGGTGTTGTCACTTGGGGATTGGGGTAATGAGGGGACTAATGGTTTTGCAGGTGCTGCGGCTGGTGGGGTAAGTGTAGGGGCAGGTTGTATTGGTGCGGTTGCAGGGGAAAGGGCTGCTAATGTAGTGGAACACAAGAGGGAAATTAGGAGTGTTAATGAGATGGATTGCTTTGAAATCATTTTGGGGGGTTTTGGGAGTGAATTAACTCAAATGATTGGAATTGTTGTTGCAATGAGTGTTTGATTGGTGCATTGGAGAGATGGAGAAGAGGGGTTTTATTGAGGCTTGTGGATAATGACTTGCAGGTGAATGGTTTTGTTCATTTTGATTTGTGAACGTACATTTTGTTATATAATGGTGCTCTGTCAATTATGTTGGATTCATGATTGAGAGATGTTTCGGTGATGAGGTAATTGGGTTTTAGCTTTGAAAGGGATAGGTTAAGCAGAGTGAGATGAGATGGATGCAGAATTGGATGCGTGAATGAGTTTTGAGTGTATATCTCATTGTCTAAGATGGCTAGTCAGTGAAGATTGAAACCATGGAGCAATTTTTTATTTTACTTGAGAAGGCAGGAAAAACAGAGTGAGAGCTCAATTTGATGGTAGGCGTACATATAGGAAGAGTTAGATGCATGCATGTTTTGCTTTTATTTTAAAATTCACCACTTTTTAATTGTTAACTAAAATTAAAGGACTTCCATGTTTTAATGTCATTTTTTGTTTTTTTATATTAATTTTATAAGAGAACTTAGCATGAAAAAGCTAAGTTGCGTGGAGCATCTTAGATCGCTAGCAACGATCTATAATTTATAAAAAAAAAAAAATACATTAAACCTTCATAAATATTTTTTCTTTTTCCCTGTGGAGATTTTTATACTGAATCTTATTATACAAAAATTTTTCCTCTGCATAATAAAAAAAATTTAAATAAAGAATATATTTTCAGGAAACCTATAGATTTGACACAGAGAGAAAAAAAATCACACGTGTATAGCCTTTATAGAGTAAAACAAGCAAGCATGGTAATTTTGTGAAATGTAAAAAATTTAATTAAATAAAATTTAAAAAATTAATTTAATGATGATTTATAAACCTATAATTTTATTTAATGTTAATCAGTTGAAAATTTTAAATGTCAATTAAATAAATTAAAAAATTAATAATATTCTTCACTCTGAATAATTATTTTAAAAAGTAATTAATATTAATTTGATAAAAAAACATCAGGACATGTGTCTGTGAAAAAGACATCTAACTTTGTAAAAAAAAAAGAATAAGATACCATATGGTTTAGATTCAAGAATGAGGGCTTTCATGAATACTTGAAAACTTTGATTTACGATCAATATAAACTTTTTTATTCAAACCTACATTTCTTTGAGTGGCTGCCTTATGAAACAAAAAATAATATTACACCACGTCAAATTAATATCAATGATTTAAGTCAATAATTAGTCAAAATAAAACCAAAGTATATATGCAATTAACATTAAATGACAAAATATAAATGTACGTATGAGGTATAGCACAATTAACAAAATCCTCTGTTCACCAAAAAAATTAACAAAATCCTCTTTTTTTGTTACAATTAAAAAAATCCATTTGCAAAGAGGACAACGCCAAACACTTCTTGGCCATTTTTACTTTATTTTGTTATTTCAGTTTGCTCCATTGACAATGAGTTCATAATTTTTATTTTTATTTTTATTTTGTGAAATTGCTTTCTTATTAAAACAATCCAGTAGTATTTGGCTTACACAAATTTCAAAATATTACCTACCTCTTCTAACACTTTTAAATAATTCTATTACCCTTTCTTTTATATATCTTTTCAAATCAATTGTATCGCCCCCTCTTTTTTTTTTTTCAATTTTAATGTTCTATCCATAGTCTCTTGAAATTCATATTGGACATGGCTTTCTGTAAGTCCAAACTCCCAACTCCCACCCAAAGCAGAAAGCCTTCCAGTAAAGAAGTGTGTTAATATGGGTGGGTGCTGGCACAAATTTTCCTTCATCATCCACACAGATTGTTTTGAACGCATTGAATCAAATTACTAAAAGAAAATCAAACATTTTAATTTAAAACCAAAAAAGTGTAACGACGCAGGATTTACACCAATTGCATAACCCTTACCCGGGTACAAAAGAAGTGCGGTAAGAGAAGAGTAGACTGAACAAAGTTTGAAGTGAAAAGAAAAAAGAAAGAGATAGAAAGTAACGTTCTCATTTAGGAAATTCACAACGCAGGTGCGAAACGAAAGATCTTCAACTCCATAACGTTGCTACTGCAATAACGAAGGCTAGTCCAAGGGACATCAACGCTGTTCCCTTAATTCTAATTAAGCTCACAGCTCCAGAATTGTTCTGTTCCTGGGTTGTCTCGTCTTCATCTGCTGCAGATGACTTCTCCTTATCAGCTTTTGGAGCCTTTGCGACAACAGGAGCTGCAGCTGGAGCCTTGGTTACGAAGAAATCCAGAGGAAGTAGCACCTTGTCCAAACGGTATATGGCGAGCTTGTTATCTGAGTACACCACACCTGTCACTGTGGCATTGACCACACCTGTTGAGATGTTGACACTGTTACCATATGACTCCACATTCAGTGGCAGTCTTGTAGGGTCTTTCCCGGCCACTGTCTGCACAGGGTTGCTCAATGAATCAAAATTAGAGCTGGAAACATACTCTGGCAGGATGTGGAATTGCAACAGCTCTATCTTTTGGCCTTCGTTTAGGGAGTTGAGGAACCCTGCTTTTAGCTGTGAGAAGGCAGAGTCATCTGGTGCAAGGATGGTTAAGCCGCCACTCTTGGCAGTTATGAGCTGTGAGTTGATGTTGTTCATGATTTCTGTTGTTTTCAGGAGGCGTGTTAGGACTGTAAATGTTTTAGCCTTTTGAGGATTCTGGTGATGTCATCAGGTGTGGAATCAGAGTCAGGGGAGTCTGGAGATTGAGGTAATGTGGGGACTAATGGTTTTGATGTTGGTGCTGCTGCCTTTGGAGAAGGGGCAGCTTTTTGTGAGGCTTTTGGGGCTGATGCTGGTGCTACTACAGCTGCTGTGGTGGAAGAATACAAAGAGGAAAACATGAGTAAGACAAGGAGGGAGAAGGAAAAGAGACCTTGCTTCATCTTCTAATTGGTAATTGGAGGCTGTGAGTAAATGGGTTTGACTTTGATGCTCTTGAAAGTATGCTTACAATGTGTGTTTGATGTGTGGGTAATGAGAAGGAGAGGGATTATATAGAGGCCTAGAAATGGAAGAAGGTAGGTGGAATGTTACATTTGTGAAATGTTCAAGTAGTTGTGGTTTGTGAGGGGTGAGTGTATATCTCAACTGTCGCTGAGATTAAGGATCTTTTATCTTATTATTGCTGGCATCTATGCCAAACATTAACCAATGCTTTAGAATACATAACTGCGGATAAAATATCAAGTTCAGATGTGGTGAGCTGGGAATGGACAGATTGAGCATTATCGCTTGGGAAATATTTGTGCAAACAATGCGGTAGGAGAAGGGAAACAATAGATATTAGAAAATTAGAACAAAGGAAGCCAACTAAGAGTGTTTTGAGATGCTCAGTATTAGAATGATGTGTACATTGTACTTTATTATATAGAAGCTAAGCTCATAGAAAAACTAAAGAAAGTACAAAATTCAAATCCTAATAATTAAAGAATAAAAAGGATTGTGCTACTGATGTACAATTTGTGCTAGTGAAATCCTACTATTTGTGAATTTGTTTGATTAAGCATGTATTTTGGATTAATTTGTTTTAACCTTATAATTTTTTAAAAAAATAATAAAAAAAGTTTTGGAAAAAATATTATTTTATTTGAAAACCTTCAACATAAAATACATAGTGTATGGATTGAGAATAGAGATGGAAATAAGTTAAGAAAGTTTATTAGGAGCTTATGGTCTGACTTGCCTTAAGCTTAACCCAAAGTTTATTTACTAAATGAGTTAAATAAAAGGGCTGGAACCCCTTATATTCCTATTTATATATTTTCTTTTTGCTGATAAAAAAATGGATTTAATTTATATACACTGTCAGTGTAAAAGAAGTTTTACACTGACATCTAATGGTGTGCTGTCACATTATTTAATGAATGTGACACCTCATATATTATTAAATTCAATTAATGATGTGGCAGCACATCTTTGGATCTCGGTGTAAAATTTCTTTACACTTACAGTGTATATATATTAAACTATAAAAAAATAAATGAGTTAAGTCAAAGTTTTTTAAAAGTCTATTTAATTAAAAACCAGAAATTTAAGTTAGACAAAATATTTTTAAACTTGACAGACTAACCAATTTAAATAAATATACCTCCGGTCCTATTTATAAGAGACAAAAATGTATTTTTATTTGGTCATAAATATAAGAAACATAATACTCCATCCAATCCTTTTTATAAGGCACACTTAACCGAATTACGCATACCAATAAAATGGTTAAAGATAGTTAATTTTATTGGAGTTTTAAAAAATAGTTTAACTTTGTAGTTTTACCCTTATTTAATATCATTAACTAACTTTACTTTTATTTGATAGTTGGAAAGATAATAAGGGTAAATGAGGAAAATGATAATAGATGATGCCTTCAAATTGTAAAGTGCTTTATAAAAAAGAACCACCAAAACTCGTAAGAAGTGTCTTATAAAAAAGACTAGAGAGAGTACTATTTTGAATTGTATTAATTATTAAGTTTCTTTTACACCCTAAATTTATTGTCCACTACTCACCTGTTTTCCATAATAGTGGACTTACTATGTTATTTTCAATAACCAACTATTAGAGCATTAATTGTTACTTTAACAAGGGCTTTCATTAGCAATAATTTTACTACTATTTTAATTATTTAATATTAAGGCCATTTCTAGAATAAAATTTAAAATTAAGGCATTATTAATTATAATTAACTGGTTTCAAAACATTTTCTTGGTCTTGATGTTTTAGTCTTATATTTCTTATAAATAGGACCGAATGTAGTAATAATTAGTGTAACAATGTAATCGTCATCATTATTACTCCCTTCGTCCCACTTTACTTGTCATTATAGAGAAAAAAAATTGTCCCATTTACTTGTCATTTTTCGATTTCAAGGAATATTTAATTTTTCTTTACCAAACATATCCTTTACAATTATTGTTTGAGTGACTTAGAATAAAGTGTCAATCATTTAATACACTATAGTGGAATAACTTAATTAATAAGTAATAAGGGGTATAATAAAAAATTAATTAAAAATTTTTATTAAAATAAGAGAATTAATTACATTTCTTAATTTCTGTAAAAAGCCATAAAATACAAATAAAATAGGACGGAGAGAGGATTAGATATTTATTTTAATGAGTCTGGGTATTATGCATGTACTTCATAGCTTATTTGTAGGTTAGATTCATTGGTTTATCTTCAAACCTGTTAGCTTATTTATTATTTATTCTCATTTATTCTCCACTCGTTTCATTTAATATTGTCAACTATCCTACAACTACTTAAGAGAGAGAAAATAAAAGTAATTGTTGGTTGAAATAATACATTTCTTATTTAACTGCTCATTTAAACAAAAATCACATAGATTAAGGAATGCAATCATTATTCTGGTTCTTATGGAAATAAATGTAAAACTCTCTATTTTGCCCTTTTATATATATCACTAGCTACGTATTGGGTCTCATTAATTTTCAACAGTGAGTCATTTATTAACATAAAGGTAAAACAGATAAAAACATAATTATTATTGCATTAGGTTTGTAAATGGACAATTAAATAGGAACAAATTTTTTCTTCAAAAGTAGACGATTAAATAAGAACATAAGTAGTATTAAATAAGGGTATAGTTGAAAAAAATAATTAATTCTTCTTGAAATTCTAAATCAACAAGAGTTTTGAAACATAAGTAATACTCCCTCCGATCTTGAATATAAGTACAAATTAACTAATTTACACTAATTAAGAATGTTAGTTGAGCTCATTAAATTTTCTCAAACTCACATAAAAAAATGAACTGTATTTCCTAAATTATCATTCTTAATATTTTATTGCAAAGTGGGTCATTGAAAAAGAAATTTAAATTAAATAAGGGTATTTTGGGGATACTAGCTAACATTTAATATGATGAACGTAGTAAGTATTTACTTATATTTTAGACCAATAAAATTGAATTTTGAGTTGTTATGTTCGAAACTGGAGGGACTATGTAAAAACAACATCATATTTTGAACGGAGGGAGTATCTTAAAAAAGTACTTCCTCTTGTCACGAATATAAGCAACAAAATCTCAAGTATTGTCACGACCCAAATCTAAGGTCGTGACCGACGCACAGACTAATACCCTTAGCCTAGCAAGCCTAAAACAATAGTATATTACTTGATCTCCAAAATAAACATACTTCCGGGATTTTACAGAAATTTTGACAGAGTCTCCCCTATACTTTGAACATCCCAAAATCTACAAAAAATCATGTTATCAACAAATATCACCAGCTTGAGTTTCCAATAACATAGTATTTATCCAATCAACATCAAAATATACATCTCAACATAAACCAATGACTAAACTCCCTATAGCTGCAGAATATACATATAGTCACAAAATAACATCAAATGGCCACCAACACAAATGAGGCCTACCAAAATGAAATAACAGTAGAACTGGAACAAATGAATCTGCCAGTAGCTTGCTACTCAGCTGTCTGGGAATCTAGATGAAAAACAATAGAAAGGGGTAAGTCACAAAGACTTAGTGAGGGTTTAACAACCACCATGAACTAGAAGGGAAACATACCAACGCACGAGTTGTTCGATAGAAACAATTGACAATATAAAATTTATTTCTCAACATAAAACTTGCTAAACAAGTGAGTTCGATAAATCCCACAATCTTAGATAACTTGTTTCCAATATCCAAGAAATACGTTTTTCATATTCAAAGCAATACAGATTTATCATGTATAAGTTTAATAAGTAAATCTGAAATGAAATAAATTGAGTAAAACATAAATCATATGAAATGTAAATACAGTAGGGATAACTAATGATAGAGCCGAGAGGCGGCTCCATCTCGCGGATAACCCTCTCCTCTCCAGAACCATGTCCATATCTCAATATCATCAGGGGAAGCTACATCTCGTTGATAGCCCTCTCCTCCAAGAGTGACCTTTCTCTTGGGGCGGCTCCATCTAACAGATAACTCTCTCCTCCCGAAATTATATCATGTCTCAAAGCCATGTCATATCATATCATATCATATCATATCATTGGGGGTAGCTCCATCTCGTTGATAGCCTTCTCCACAAAGTGGCGGCTCCATCTAACGGATAGCTCTCTCCTCCCGGAATCATACAACTAGGTGCACCTAGGCCGTTATCATCCGCTAACGACATAACGGGTTCTAACATGGATCCCAATAATATAAATATCAAATTTAATTATTCTATTTTCTCAAAGTCCCTTCCAAAATTTAAACCTCCAATTTCATCAAACATAATCAATTTAAATTTATAAAGCTCTCAACCTTTGAAATAAATTTCATGGAGAATAAAATCAATAAAAGAGTATGTTTCCCAAATTTATCAATTAAACAACATTGAAATAGAACAAGATGAATTAAAATAGTAATTATAAAAATATTAAAATAGGTCACGATGACCGTTAAACCACTCACAACTACAGAGAGTCAACCAAACTGCTTCCTAATAACTCCAAGAGTATTATGCGAGGTAGAAATCAATAGATCTGAGCACCAACAAATAGTTTCAACATTTAGAAATTTATTTGAAGCTCTACCTATTTATGGGTAACCATAAAATCCCTAAAACTAGTGCCCAGAGCTTTAAAAATAATTATATCTAAAGTTAACACATACCAATAGCCTATTTAAAAGTTGTGGGTTTACCTTAGAGAGCCGAAAAGAACAACTTTTATGGTGTGGGTACTCTCCTCCTTCCTCAGAGCACTATTCCTAACCCCAAAAATTACCAAACTTAGTTTCGGAAAGAAAAAGGGAATGACTAGAAATTATGGGTTTCAATACCTTTCAATGGGTGTAAGGGAATGAGGGAAAAATGAAGCACAAGGTAAAGAGAATGGGTAGAAGAAGAAGAAGAAGAGGAGGAGGAGGAGGAGGAGGAGGAGGAGGGTGTGCACGGAGAAGAGGAAGAAAAAGTGGGGTTAGGATTTAGCTTCTCGTATTTGAGAAGCTGGCCCCTTTTTTCTTTTTTTTAATGAAACGGTGCGTTTCAAGTATGGTGATCCAAAATATAAGTAAAATTTAACTAATTCCACCATGTTAAATGATATCAATCCACAATATCCTTTTATCGAACCATGTGCTTTTCAAAATGGAAAGAAAGTATTTCCCTTTGAAACAAGTTCCAACAAATTTGAATTTTTTCATGAAGAGCAATTTAGGGATTTTATAAATGACATTTAGAAAATTAAATGATATTAAAGCTGAATCGCGAGCTATGAAGTCTTTTCTTAGTTTTGAGCTACATAAGAAAATTAAATTATATATATTTCTAACATATTCTAATTCAAAGAATATGTAAATATAGACATTGAGAATTTAAAAAATAAGAAATTTAAGAACTATATTATATTTTAAGAAAAATATATAAACTTATCTTTATTATTTAATTATTAGTATAATTAAAATTATTTAGTTATTATATTGGGGTGGGGCGGGACAGATTCTTAAACCCCCAAACCCGCCTCCGCACTCGTTAAGGATGGGACAGGGTCGGGTTTTCCTTAAACCCGGTCAAAGTGGGTTTTCCCTGCCAAAGTCAAGCAGAGGATAGTCGGTACTCGCGGGTTCAATTTTGATTGTCATATCCTCTCTTATTAAAGGTAAAAGTAGAAAAATATAATCAATATTTTCTTGAATTTCAAATGGTACAAATAAATTGAAAATAAAATCTTCAAATGAGACAGATAAATATAGAAACTGGGTAATATCCCCAAACCCAATTTTATATATCGCGTGTAACATCCTAAATTTTATTACGATAAATATTAATTAAATTAAAGAGATTAATTAAGAAAATAATTAATTTAATGGGAAATAAATAATATGAGTGTCGTTATTATTAGTTTTGTTTCGTAAAGGTAATTTTAATTGAAAATAGAATAAGGGGGTGAGAGTGGGCCCAAGCCCAATTAGTATTTCTGTAAGGAGGGGTAACAGAGCACCCTAATCCTTATTCGTATCATTCGTCAGTAAGCGAAACGCTAAGGAGGGGAGAAACGGAGTCTCAAGAGAGAGCTACTATGGAGTGAACGCCAAGAATTCAAGAAAAGACTTCCTTGCTGTGATCAAGCTTCACTTAAGGTACGGTGGGGGAGAGGGTATTGCCTGTATATGCATGTAGGGGATGTTTGGGTAGTAATCTAAGAGTATAATTTTGAATTGATGAATTTATAACTTAGAATGAAGATATAATCTGTCGGTTGATGATTGATTGTATGTAAATTGATGAGTATTGGATGAGATTAATGATGATATTGAGAATAATGGAAAAAGGGGTGATTAGGGATTGAGAAATTGGGGGTTTTGATGAATTGATGGTATAATTTGTAATTGATTGTTGATTTATGGAGTATTGGATGCTAATAATGATTATGTATGACTATTAGATGTAAAAGATTGATTAGGGATTGATTGGATGAGTTTAGAGAGGTTTGAAATCGTGAACTCTGCGATCTGCGTCGCGGGTAATCGATTACCACTCCTGGTAATCGATTACCAGTGTGTTCTGGGCAACCCATAAGTGTTGTTTGTTCGCTGGTAATTGATTACAGGATTGTGGTAATTGATTACCAGAGAGATTGCTTGTAGGTAATCGATTTCAGGGATGCTGTAATCGATTACCAGAGTGTTTGGTTGCAGGTAATCGATTACAAGGTGGTTGTAATCGATTACCAGAGACCTTGTTTGCGGGTAATCGATTACTAGAGGTTGAGTGGATTTTGAGATCCTAACTGTTTGATGATGATTGATGTTGTTTGAGAGTACTTTATAATGAGTATTGTGTTGACGATTAATGATGTTTGATGAGGATTGCGATGCTTATGATGATGAATAATGATGATATTTGATGATGAGTGTGATGATGTATTATGATGATAATTGATGATGAGTGTGATGCTGATAATGATGTCGGTGTATATCACCTTATTATGATGATGTTTAATGATGAGCTTATTGATGTATGATGATGATGATGATAAGTGTATATCACTTTATAATGATGATGTTTGGTGATGAGCATGTTAATGCATGATAACGATGATTTATGATGATGGTGTATATCACCTTTTGATGATGATGTTATCTAAGTTGTGCGGGCCCATAGAGGGGGTACAACTTAGGAGAGATGCCTTGAGCATATGTGATGAGACCTGAATTGTGCGGGCCCATAGAGGGGGTACAACTCAGGGGATCAAGATGGGGCGTTCGATGCACGGGCCCATAGAGGGGGTGCAACCTAGGGTCGAATATCATTGTGCGGGCCCATAGGGGGGTACAACCTATCAGATAGTGTGTGGTAACACCGGTAGACTATCTTGGTACTAACTAGAGTGATTGACGAGGTGCACCCATTGTGTGGAGTTCCAAGTCATGATCTTTGGGTAGATGATGAGAGGAGTATTGATGTATGATGATAATGAGTATGATGATATATGAATGATGTATGATGATAATGAGTATGATGATATATGAATGATGTATGATGATAATGAGTATGATGATATATGAATGATGTTATGATGATAATGAGTATGATGATATATGAATGATGTTACGAAGATAATGAGTATGATGATATATGAATGACGTTATGATGATGATGATGAGCTTGGTGAATGTATAATGGATAGATTTATGTGTTATAAATAGGAATGATGGTAGGGCATGTATATGTTGATATAGATGATTAAATATATGTTGAGTTTAGATGAATGTTATTGATTGGTGATTTTAATGTATTGATGATATGATGTAATGATGTTGTGGGTGAGGATGGGTATTCTCTATATGTATGTATGGGTAGTATCCCTTTTCCTCACCGTATTCTGTGGATATATTTTACAGGTTCTGATGATGACACAACTGGTGTCGATTATGAATAAAAGGGTATGCTCTGATAGATGTGACATCAGGGTGTGTTTTGGGGTTTTACCATGTTCCTAGATTAGGAGTATTTTTATGAACTTCTGGATGCCTTGTATGGCAGTAGACTAATAATAGTTCTTTTTATGAATTGGAGATTCCACTGCTTACTATTTAAATTATATTCGAAAGTTTATTTTCTTTTAATAAAGTCGTTTTCAAACTATGAGATGTTATAAGAGTAATTCTGAACCTTTTTACCTAACGTGGGACTTTCCCTTTTCTAAACTACAATTTCTTAAATATATAAGAGTATGGGGTAGAAGGGTGTCACATTAGTTGGTATCAGAGCAGGTTAGTTCACCGGCCTTGAGTTATGAGTGTACTATGCTTTTGATGTGCTAATCTGATTGATTGATTGAGTAATTGATTGGTTGCTTGAGTGAATTGCCTGCTTGGTTGATTGTTGTTTGTTTGATTTCCTTGCTTTTCTGCTTTACTTGGTATGTTTGCTTACCCTTTCTTTGATAAGAAAGAGTAATGGCTGGGGGTAGGAACGATCGAGCGATGGCCGATGCCTTAATGGCTATGGCACCGGCTGTTGGCAACCTCAACCAACATCATGAGACGGATTGGCTTGCACGGTTCCAGAGGAACCATCCACCTACGTTCCGAGGGGGTTAAGACCCGATGGTGTTGCCGACTAGATATACGAAATCGAGAAGATCTTCAGAGTGATGGACTGCCCTATGCTAGAGAAGGTGACGTTAGCGGCATTCATGTCGTCGGGAGATGCCAGTGGAAGCGCCCGTAAACCTAAGGCTACTGGGAGAGTCTTTGCCTTGAGTGGTACTGAAGCTACTCAATCCGAAGATTTGATCCAAGGTACTGGTTTCATTGCCGGTAATCCTTGATGGTGTTGTTTAACTCTGGTGCGATTCACTCTTTTATATCACCTGCTTGGATGTCTAAATTGAACTTGCCTGTTTCTTCTTTGCCTTTTGTATTGAGTGTGGAAACGCCAGCTAGTGGGTCAGTTTCTACTTCTGATGTTTGCTTAAACTGTTCTATATCTGTTAACGATAGAAACTTCCTAGTTGATTTGATTTGTTTGCCTCTAAGTCAACTAGATGTCATCCTTGGTATGGACTGGTTATCGTCCAACCATGTCCTTCTAAACTGTGCTGACAAGTCTGTTGTTTTTTGGTCACCCTGTCGAGTGTAAGAGTAAGGATTTTATGACTGCCAATCAGGTAAAGGCGTCTCTAAGGGAAGATGCCTAGGTTTACATGCTTTTAGTTTCTTTGAAATCTGATAGTAGCATTGTGATGAGTGAGATACCTGTAGTGTGTGAGTACCCTGAAGTATTTGCTGATAATGTGTCCAGTTTACCACCTGAGAGAGAGATAGAGTTTGCCATAGACTTAGTGCCAGGTACAGGACCGATTTCAGCTACACCTTATAGGATGTCACCCATAGAGCTAGCAGAACTTAAGAAGCAACTAGAAGACCTGTTAGAGAAGAAGTTCATTAGGCCTAGTGTGTCACCCTGGGGAACGTCTGTATTGTTTGTTAAGAAGAAGGATGGTAGCATGAGGTTGTGTACTGATTACCGCCAGTTAAATAAGGTAACCATTAAGAATAGGTATCCTTTGCCTAGGATAGATGACTTGATGGATCAGTTAGTGGGGGCATGTGTGTTTAGTAAGATAGATCTTAGATCAGGCTATCATCAGATTAGAGTTAAGGAGGAGGATATACCTAAGACCGCTTTTAGGACTAGGTATGGACATTACGAGTATCTGGCAATGCCTTTCGGTGTGACGAATGCTCCTGCCATTTTTATGGATTCTATGAACGGGATTTTTCACCCTTATTTGGATAAATTCGTAGTTGTCTTTATAGATGATATACTAATTTATTCCAAAACTAAGGAGGAGCATGAGGAACATCTAAAGGTAGTGCTTCAGGTTCTTAAGGATAAACAGTTGTATGCTAAGATGTCCAAGTGTGAGTTTTGGTTAGAGCAAGTGAGTTTCTTGGGTCATGTAATTTCTAAGGGAGGTATAGGTGTAGATCCTTCTAAGGTAGAAGTCGTGCTTAAGTGGGAGTCCCCTAAGTCAGTGAGTGAGATTAGAAGTTTCCTTGGGTTGGCTGGGTACTATAGGAGGTTCATCGAAGGGTTCTCTAAGTTAGCTTTGCCTTTGACCGAGTTGACTAGGAAAGGAGTTGCCTATGTGTGGAATAGTAAGTGCGAGACTAGCTTCCAAACCCTTAAGGAGAAGTTGACTAATGCACCAGTGTTAGTGTTGCCTGACCTTAGTAAATCCTTTGTGGTGTACTGTGATGCGTCTAAGATGGGTTTAGGTGGGGTGTTGATGCAAGAGGGTAAAGTAGTAGCCTATGCTTCTAGGAAATTGAAAATCCATGAGAGGAACTACCCTACCCATGACCTAGAGTTAGCAGCTGTAGTGTTTGTGTTGAAGATTTGGAGACATTATCTGTATGGTTCCTGGTTTGAGGTTTTTAGTGACCATAAGAGCCTTAGATATTTGTTTGACCAAAAATAGTTGAATATGAGACAGAGGAGATGGTTAGAGTTCCTTAAGGATTATGATTTTGAGTTAAGTTACCATCCCGGTAAGGCCAATGTGGTGGCTGATGCCTTGAGTAGGAAGTCTATCCATGTTAGTTCCCTAATGATTAAGGAGATGGATCTTTTAACCCAGTTTAGGGATATGAGTTTAGCTTGTGAGATGACTTCTGAGAGCGTGAAGCTAGGAATGACCCGGGTAAGTAATGACTTGTTGAAGGATATTAGTAAAGCTCAGTTAGAGGATCCATTTTTGGTTAGTAGGCGAGAGGCTATAGAAGGAGGTAATGGTGGAGATTTTGTGATAGGTTCTGATGGGGTAGTAAGATTTGGAGACCGGGTGTGTGTGCCTAGTGAACCTACCATTAAGCGTTTAGTGCTAGAGGAAGGTCATAGAAGTAAGCTTAGTTTCCACCCAGGATCAACTAAGATGTATCAGGATTTGAAGAAAGTATTTTGGTGGCCTAGGATGAAGAGAGACATAGAGGAGTTTGTGAGTGCCTGTTTAGTATGCCAAAAGTCTAAGGTAGAACATCAAAAGCCTTCAGGATTGCTTCAACCCTTAAGTATACCTGAGTGGAAGTGGGATAATATATCCATGGATTTTATAGTTGCCTTGCCTAAGACCGTGAAGGGACATGAATCAATCTGGGTTATTGTGGATAGGTTAACTAAGAGTGCGCATTTCCTTCCCATTAACATTAGGTACCCCTTAGAGAGACTAGCTCAGTTGTACATCAGTGAGATTGTGAGGTTGCATGGCATACCATCTAGCATTGTTTCAGATAGAGATCTCAGGTTTACCTCTAGATTTTGGGAGAGTTTACAGCAGGCCTTGGGGGCCCAGCTTAGGCTTAGCTCAGCTTATCACCCCCAGACTGATGGTCAGACCGAGAGAACCATCCAATCCTTAGAGGATTTGCTTAGAGCCTGTGTGTTAGACCAAGGGGGTAGTTGGGATAGCTTTTTACCTTTGATAGAGTTCACCTATAACAATAGCTTTCACTCTAGCATAGGTATGGCGCCTTAAGAAGCATTACATGGTAGGAGATGTAGAACCCCTTTATGTTGGTGTGAGCCGGGTGAGAGTCTTGCATTAGGACCTGAGATAGTGCAGCAGACCACTGATAAGGTTAGGATAATCCAGGAGAGGATGAGGACAACCCAGAGTAGGCAGAAGAGCTATGCTGATAAGAGAAGGAAGGAGTTAGAGTTCAAAGAAGGGGATCATGTATTCCTGAAAGTCACTCCGTGGACTGGGGTTGGTAGAGCATTAAAGTCTAGAAAGCTTACACCTCGATTTATTGGTCCTTACCAAATCCTTAAAAGAGTTGGCAATGTTGCCTACCAAATCGCTTTGCCTCCACACTTGTCTAATCTTCATAATGTTTTCCACGTTTCTCAACTCCGGAAATACGTTCACGATCCTTCGCATGTGATTGAGTCGGATTATCTTGAGGTTAAGGAAAACCTAACAGTGGAAACCATGCCGGTGAGAGTTGAGGATCGGAGGGTGAAACAACTTTGAGGTAAAGAGATTCCTTTAGTTAAGGTGATCTGGGGAGGACCTACACCCGAGAGTGCCACTTGGGAACTCGAAGAGAAGATGAAGGAGTCTTATCCAGAATTGTTCGCTTCAGGTAAAATTCGAGGACGAATTTTCTTTTTAGGAGGGGAGAGTTGTAACATCCTAAATTTTATTAGGATAAATATTAATTAAATTAAAAAGATTAATTAAGAAAATAATTAATTTAATGGGAAATAAATAATAGAAGTGTCATTATTATTAGTTTTGTTTCGTAAAGGTAATTTTAATTGAAAATAGAATAAGGGGGTGAGAGTGGGCCCAAGCCCAATTAGTATTTCTGTAAGGAGGGGTAACAGAGCACCCTAATCCTTATTCGTATCATTCGTCAGTAAGCGAAACGCTAAGGAGGGGAGAAACGGAGTCTCAAGAGAGAGCTGCTGTGGAGTGAAAGCCAAGAATTCAAGAAAAGACTTCCTTGCTGTGATCAAGCTTCACTTAAGGTACGGTGGGGGAGAGGGTATTGCCTGTATATGCATGTAGGGGATGTTTGGGTAGTAATCTAAGAGTATAATTTTGAATTGATGAATTTATAACTTAGAATGAAGATATAATCTGTCGGTTGATGATTGATTGTATGTAAATTGATGAGTATTGGATGAGATTAATGATGATATTGAGAATAATGGAAAAAGGGGTGATTAGGGATTGAGAAATTGGGGGTTTTGATGAATTGATGGTATAATCTGTAATTGATTGTTGATTTATGGAGTATTGGATGCTAATAATGATTATGTATGATGATTAGATGTAAAAGATTGATTAGGGATTGATTGGATGAGTTTAGAGAGGTTTGAAATCGTGAACTCTGCGATCTGCATCGCGAGTAATCGATTACCAGGAGTGGTAATCGATTACCAGTGTGTTCTGGGCAACCCAGAAGTGTTGTTTGTTCGCTGGTAATCGATTACAGGATTGTGGTAATCGATTACCAGAGAGATTGTTTGCAGGTAATCGATTTCAGGGATGTTGTAATCGATTACAAGGTGGTTGTAATCGATTACCAGAGACCTTGTTTGCGGGTAATCAATTACTAGAGGTTGGTTATCGATTACCAGAGTGGATTTTGAGATCCTAACTGTTTGATGATGATTGATGTTGTTTGAGAGTACTTTATAATGAGTATTGTGTTGATGATTAATGATGTTTGATGAGGATTGCGATGCTTATGATGATGAATAATGATGATATTTGATGATGAGTGTGATGATGTATTATGATGATAATTGATGATGAGTGTGATGATGATAATGATGTCGGTGTATATCACCTTATTATGATGATGTTTAATGCTGAGCATATTGATGTATGATGATGATGATGATAAGTGTATATCACTTTATAATGATGATGTTTGGTGATGAGCATGTTAATGCATGATAATGATGATTTATGATGATGGTGTATATCACCTTTTGATGATGATGTTATCTAAGTTGTGCAGGCCCATAGAGGGGGTACAACTTAGGAGAGATGCCTTGAGCATATGTGATGAGACCTGAATTGTGCGGGCCCATAGAGGGGGTACAATTCGGGAGGTGAACTGAGTTGTGCGGGCCCATAGAGGGGGTGCAACTCAGGGGATCAAGATGGGGCGTTCGATGCACGGGCCCATAGAGGGGGTGCAACCTAGGGTCGAATGTCGTTGTGCGGGCCCATAGAAGGGGTACAACCTATCGGATAGTGTGTGGTAACACCGGTAGACTATCTTGGTACTAACTAGAGTGATTGACGAGGTGCACCCATTGTGTGGAGTTCCAAGTCATGATCTTTGGGTAGATGATGAGAGGAGTATTGATATATGATGATAATGAGTATGATGATATATGAATGATGTATGATGATATATGAATGATGTATGATGATAATGAGTATGATGATATATGAATGATGTTATAATGATAATGAGTATGATGATATATGAATGATGTTATGATGATAAGGAGTATGATGATATATGAATGATGTTACGACGATAATGAGTATGATGATATATGAATGATGTTATGATGATGATGAGCTTGGTGAATGTATAATGGATAGATTTATGTGTTATAAATAGGAATGATGGTAGGGCATGTATATGTTGATATAGATGATTAAATATATGTTGAGTTTAGATGAATGTTATTGATTGGTGATTTTAATGTATTGATGGTGTAAAAAAGGAGAGAACAGAAAGAAGAAGAAAAACAGAACTGCAGCTTCTTAGGTTGATTAAAAACATTCATTCACGTTCTAATGATCTTTCATACATACATAGACATGTTTTTAAATGAAAATACAATGTTACAAGCAAAAAGGCATGGGTAACACTGACTTGGCAGAACCACTCCCTCAAAACATGGGTTATCATCCAATTTTTACCTACTGCAGGTTGACTAATCTGCTTCCAAACCAGAAAATATAAAATAACATAATTGACTTCCAAAAATATCAAGGAAAGTCTCAATTCTAACACTCCTCCTTGAGAGTTTTCTTGAGCACTCCAAGTCTTGATCTAAGCACCTCAAACTTTCCCTTGGAAAGTGCCTTGGTCATGATATCTGCAATCTGGTTTTCAGAATTGCAATGCATCAAATTGACTTCTTTAGACTTCACAGCTTCTCTAATAGCATGATATTTAACATTAATATGCTTGGTCCTTCCATGCTGGACAGGATTCTTTGTTATAGCAATTGCTGACTTGTTGTCCACCCATATGACAGTAGCTTCATCTTGAATTTGCCCCACATCTTTTAAAATCTTTCTAAGCCATATGGCTTGATTTGTTGCTGTTGCTGCTGAAATGTACTCAGCTTCTGCTGAGGATTGAGCCACTACATCTTGTTTCCTTGAATTCCATGAGAAAACAACCCTTCCAAATGAGAAAACATAACCAGAAGTACTCTTGGAATCATCAGAACTTCCTGCCCAGTCACTATCTGCATATCCTTGGAGATCACCACTTTCAGATTTTAAAAAACACAAACCATAGTCAGTTGTACCCTTGATGTATCTTAGAACTCTCTTTGCTGCACCATAGTGAATTTGACTAGGTGAATGCATGAATCTAGAAAGCAAGCTTGCAGCAAACATTATCTCTAGTCTGGTTGCTGATAAATACAGCAAGCATCCAATTATGCTTCTATAAATGGAAGCATCTACCTTGCTTTCACCATCATTTCTTGATAATTTTTCATTTACAACCAGAGGTGTGAAAACAGACTTGCATCTCTCCATGTGAAATTTCCTTAATATCTCCAAAGCATATTTCTTTTGTGAAATGAAGATTCCAGCATTTGATTGGTGAATCTCCATTCCAAGAAAATATTTCATTTCCCCCAAATCAGTCATTTCAAATTCATTCTCCATATCATGCTTGAATTGCTTTAAGGAACTTGAGTTATTTCCTATAACCAGTAAGTCATCAACATATAAGGACACAATGAGCTGCACTTCATCACTTAACTTTTTCACATACAAAGTGGCTTCATTTTCACTTCTTTTAAATCCATTTTGCAAAAAATAACTATCAATTCTGCTGTACCAAGCCATTGGTGCCTGTTTTAAACCATAAAGGGCTTTATGAAGCTTATAGACTTTATCTTCATTTCCTGGAACCTGAAAACCTTCTGGTTGCTCAATAAAAATGTCTTCTTCAAGCAAACCATTCAAGAACGTTGACTTCACATCAAAGTGATATATTCTCCAACCCAATTTTGCTGCCAAAGCTGCTAGCAATCTAATTGTATCATGCCTAGCCACAGGAGCAAAAGTATCTGAAAAATCAACTCCATGTTGCTGATAATAACCCTTTACCACCAATCTGGCCTTAAGTTTGTTTACAGAACCATCAGGATTGAGTTTAGTTCTGTAAACCCACTTAACACCAATCACCTTTTGATTACTTGGTCTATCTACAAGTTGCCAAGTTTTATTTTTCTCTATCATTTTCATCTCCTCCTGCATGGCAGTTCTCCAACCTTCAAATTCAGCAGCTTCAACATATCTTGTAGGTTCTAATGAAACAACATTGCATCTTTCATAAATTTCAGTTAGAGTTCTAGTGCCTCTAATCGGAAAATCAGCATCATCATCTAAATCTTCTTCTTCAATTTCTGAATTTTGTTCTTGGAGATTTTCTACTCCAAGCTGCCTTTTGCTTGAGGCTTCTACTTTGTATTTCTCCCAATTCCATCTAGACAGCTCATCAAACTTAACATTTCTGCTGACAAGAATCTTTTTTGTTGCTAGATTATATATCCTGTATCCTTTGGAGTTGCTGTTGTACCCCAAAAAAATGCCAACTTCTGACCTGTGATCAAGCTTGCTTCTCTTTACTTTTGGAACAAGAGCATAACAAACACAACCAAATATTTTGAGATGCTCCACTGAAGGCTTCCTTCCATACCATGCTTCTAAAGGAGTTTTTCCTTTCAAGGCTTTGGTAGGTAACAAATTCAGCAAGTAAACTGAGGTGTTAACAGCCTCAGCCCAAAAGGTTTTTGGAAGACCTTTTTCGAAGAGCAAACATCTTGCCATCTCCATAACTGTCCTGTTCTTCCTTTCACTCACTCCATTTTGTTGAGGAGTATAAGGAACAGTCAATTGATGTTGGATTCCAGCCTGTTCACAGAATTTTTTGAACTCTCCTGCTGTGTACTTAGTTCCATTATCAGATCTAAGCATTTTAACATGACAACCAGCCTCATTTTCAACCATAGGCTTGAATTTTTGAAACGCTATTAACACATCTGATTTCTGTCTTAGAAAAAACACCCAACTCATCCTTGTAAAATCATCTATAAATAGTAGAAAGTACTTGCTGTCATTTAAGGATGTTGTACTCATTGGACCACACACATCAGTGTGTATAAGCTGCAATTTCTCAGTGACTCTCCATCTTGCTTCAGCAGGGAATGGCAATTTACTTTGCTTTCCATACTGACATACTTCACACACACCAACATTTTCTTGTATGGCAGGCATTTTATGCACCAAATCATTAGAATTCATTTGCTTCAAAGTGGAATAACTAAAATGACCAAGCCTTTTATGCCACAAAGAAGAATCATCTACTGCACTTTGAAAAGCATGTAATGCAGCTTGTTTCCATTCTATTGGAAAACTTTTGTCTCTCATTTTTATAGTCATTAATTCACACCCTGAAGGATCCAATATGGTGCAACTCATATCTTCAAAATGCAAGCTATAATGCCTTTCAAGCATTTGTCCCACACTCAAAAGATTTTGATTTATCTCAGGCACAAATAAAACATCAGAAATATACTTGGTACCTGAGGGAGTTTCAACAGCCACAACTCCTTTGCCTTTGACATCAACACTTTCCCCATTTCCAATGGTGACTTTGGAGAAGTAAGACTGGTCGAGGTCCTTGAAAATGCTAGCATCATGAGTCATATGATTTGTGCACCCACTATCAATGAGCCAAGCTTCTTTGCTACTACTTGATGAATAACAAGAAGCAACAAATAACTGCTCCTCAGTCTGCTCTTGATGTTCAGCAACTTGAGCTTGCTGTCCTTGTTGCTTTACTTTGTTTTTGCAAACTTTCTCCACATGACCAAGCTGGTTGCAGGCCCTGCATTTGACTCCTGGACTGAACCAACAAAAATTTTCTGTATGATTTTTCTTCTTACAGTGAGGACAAGGTGGATACTTTTCTTTCCAACCTCCTCCTTTGTTGCTATCTTCTTCCCTCTTCCCTTTGCCTTTCTTTCCACCAAATGGCCTTTTCTGAGAGCTACCATGGCCTTTTCACTACCTTGGAACTCCTCCTTGAGTTTGTCCCAAGCCTCTTTTGCTGTCTCAAGATTCAAGATCTTGATAAAAACATCATCATGTACTGCTGCTTGTATGATGGCAAGTGCTCTGCCTTCCTTGGCCACTTCTTCATTGTGGAATCTTATCTGAGCCACTGTTGGGTTGTTTGGCATAGGAGCTGGATTGCTTCCATTTTCTACCACTTCCCACAGATTTTGAGCTCTCAGATAAGTTCTCATTTTTGCACCCCACAAATCATAATTTTCCCCTGCAAATACTGGAGGTGGAGGTAAGGAGCTGCTATTGGATGCCATACTGTTTTGTGGGTATTTTTTTTCTGGTTTGTATAACCTTTTCTTACTGGTTTTCTCTCCCTCACAGACCCTTAAAGATCAGTAAGGCTCTTGATACCATGTAAAAAAGGAGAGAACAGAAAGAAGAAGAAAAACAGAACTGCAGCTTCTTAGGTTGATTAAAAACATTCATTCACGTTCTAATGATCTTTCATACATACATAGACATGTTTTTAAATGAAAATACAATGTTACAAGCAAAAAGGCATGGGTAACACTGACTTGGCAGAACCACTCCCTCAAAACATGGGTTATCATCCAATTTTTACCTACTGCAGGTTGACTAATCTGCTTCCAAACCAGAAAATATAAAATAACATAATTGACTTCCAAAAATATCAAGGAAAGTCTCAATTCTAACAGATGGTATGATGTAATGATGTTGTGGGTGAGGATGAGTATTCTCTATGTGTATGTATGGGTAGTATCCCTTTTCCTCACCGTATTCTGTGGATATATTTTACAGGTGCTGATGAGGACACAACTGGTGTCGATTATGAATAAAAGGGTATGCTCTGATAGATGTGACATCAGAGTGTGTTTGGGGGTTTTACCATGTTCCTAGATTAGGAGTATTTTTATGAACTTTTGGATGCCTTGTATGGCAGTAGACCAATAGTAGTTCTTTTATGAATTGGAGATTCCGCTGCTTACTATTTAAATTAGAGTAAACTAGCAAATCGGTCCTTGACTTTGCAGGGACCATGCAGTTTCGTCCCTGACTTTGTTAAAATATCACTTTAGTCCATACTTGTCAAAAACACATGCACTTTAGTCCCTAAAGCGCATATTTTTTAATAAAGTGAAGGACTGAAGTGCATGTTTTTTAGTGAAATAAGGACTAAAGTGCATGTGTTTTTAATAAAATACAGCCTAAAGTGCTATTTTAGCAAAGTCAAGGACGAAACTGCATGGTCCCTGCAGAGTCGGGGACCGATTTGCTAGTTTACTCATTTAAATTATATTCGAAAGTTTATTTTCTTTTAATAAAGTTGTTTTCAAACTATGAGATGTTATAAGAGTAATTGTGAACCTTTTTACCTAACGTGGGACTTTCCCTTTTCTAAACTACAATTTTTTAAATATATAAGAGTATGAGGTAAAAGGGTGTCACATCGCGCCTAAAGTATTTGGTAAAAATCTGCCAATGTATATAAACACGAACTGAGTTTACTAATAAAATATTTTTCCTAATCACATGAAATAAGTTCTCCACAAATAAACCAGTAATTAATTAATGCCAAGATTGGATATAGTCATACTTGAACGAACATACATTGTGATCAATTCATACAATTTAAGATCAAAATCACGCAAAAAACAATCTTAATCATATCCCTAAAAGAACAAAAATAAACAAGAACAAAAAAAAGAAAGAATAATTAAAAAGACAGAAAGTGATAGATAGAAAGTAATGATCTTGTTTCAGAAATTCATATGCAGCAGTGAAACGAATGATCTTCAACTCCATAATGTTGCCACTGCAATAACGAAAGCTAATCCAAGGGACATCAACGTTGTTCCCTTAATTCTAATTAGACTCTCTGCTCCAGAATTGTTCTGTTCCTGGGTTGTCTCATCCTCATCTTCTGAAGATGATTTCTCCTTATCAGCTTTAGGAGCCTTTGTCACAACAGGAGCTGCAGCTGGAGCCTTTGTTACAAAGAAGTCGAGAGGAAGCAGCACCTTGTCCAAACGGTATATAGCCAGCTTGTTATCTGAATACACTACGCCTGTCACTGTTGCATTGACCACTCCTGTTGAAATGTTGACACTGTTACCATATGACTCCACATTCAGTGGCAGTCTTGTAGGGTCTTTACCGGCCACTGTCTGCACAGGGTTGCTCAGTGAATCAAAGTTAGAGCTGGAAACATACTCTGGCAGAATGTGGAATTGCAACAGCTCAATCTTCTGGCCTTCGTTTAGGGAGTTGAGGAACCCTGCTTTTAGTTGTGAGAAGGCTGAGTCATCTGGTGCAAGGATGGTTAAGCCACCACTCTTGGCAGTTATGAGCTGTGAGTTGATGTTGTTCATTATTTCTGTTGTTTTCAGGAGGCGTGTTAGGACTGTGAATGTTTTAGCCTTTCTGAGGATTCTGGTGATGTCATCAGGTGTGGAATCAGAATCAGGGGAGTCTGGAGATTGAGGTAATGTGGGGACTAATGGTTTTGATGTTGGTGCTTGCTGCCTTTGGAGAAGGGGCAACTTTTTGTGAGGCTTTTGGGGCTGCTGCAGGTGCTACTACAGCTACTGTGGTGGAAGAATACAAAAAGGAGAACATGAATAAGACAAGGAGTGGAAGGAAAAGAGGCCTTGCTTCATCTTCTAGAATTGGTAATTGGAGGCTGGGAGTAAATGGCTTTGACTTTGATGCTCTTGAAAGTATGCTTGTTTGATGTGTGGGACTGGGAAGTGAGAAGGAGAGGGATTATATAGAGGGGCTGGAAATGGTAGGTAGGTGGAATGTTATAGTTGTGAAATGTTCCAAGTAGTTGTGGTTTATGAGTGGTGAGTGTATATCTCAACTCTTGCGGAGATTAAGGATCTTTTATCTAACTATTGCTTGCATCTATCTCAAACATTAACCAATGCTTTAGATTAGAATACATAACTCAATCTGGATAAAATATCAAATCTTATTATTGTTGGCAAGCTGTGAAAGGACAGATTAACAATATTGTTTCTGAAGTCTGAACTTTTTTGTGCAAAGAATGTGATTAGTGGACGGAAACAACAATAGAGGTTACAGAGGAGCCCTCAATGGTAACATGGAACTGCCCTAATATAAGGCGTATAATTTAACAACATGGATAATTAGAATATGATGCCGATGCAATGAAAATGAATAAAATAAAAATCGATCCATTCATGCAATTCAAATATATTGAGTATGGAGTCAATGTAATTGGAATGGAAATTTGAAACTCCTTACTTTGGCTCTGGCAGTGTGCACTTCCCCTTCATTCTAGTTCATTTACTATCGCTGGATTAATGTAAAACTAGGTTTAGGCCCGCGGAAAGTAAAAGTTCTTTGTTTTTTATTTTATAATTTAGAAAATGATTATCAAGTATTGTAAATATATCAATTATGAAATTAATATTGTGAGATAAAATATAATAAAAAATTAATTATAATTAATTGAGCATAAATTTGAGTTTTAAATATTAAAATTAGTAGAAGAACATTATCAATATTGTGTTGCGTTCAGAAGTTATGCAATTATTATAAAAAAATAAATTATTTTGATATATCATACAAAAGCAAATAAGAGTAACATAATAATTTTAGAAAAAATTATGTATAACTTATTATTTAGTTATATAAGTCTTTATAATGAATATCATCAATTAAATATGTGGTTATGCTACTTAGGAGTAAGTATATAGTGTAAAATTGTGTAAGTTAGATTGCATTATATGATCTTATCATCACATGTGGGAATTTTTAATAATTAAAAGTTATAATACGATATTTTTTTTAAAAACAAATCTTATAACTAAAAGAAAGTTTTTTTTAAGAATGATGTCTCCACTCCATTATTAATGTAATGAGAACTGCACATTTATTTACCATGTTATATGCTAAACTCTTTTTGTAAATGAAATTTAAAAAAAAATTGTTATAGTACATAAATATATAAAAAGTTATTAAAATTTAAAATAGAGAAACCATGAGGCTTAAAGAGAAATGGTTTTTGGCAGCATTACCTTTGTCATGATGATGATCAATATCTTTCACAAGTTTCAAAAATTATATTGTGTAAATGGCATTTTTGATAATTTGTTAATAAATTTTGTTAACATGAAGTGCATATTATTTGCCATTTCATAATTTTTTTAATAAAAATTTTGTGAACTTTAAAATATTAAAAATGATTTAAAGTAAAAAGTAACAAAACAAATAAAGTGATAATTTTTTTGATATTATTATTTGAAGTGGAAAAAATCCTTTTTAGATTTGGCACCAACATATTTTGAGTTGTGTAGATCATACTTTTTGTTTTCCTGCTTGATCTAATTTATGGGATTGCTCCTTATGATTGTGCTAATTTTCAATGCAATTTGGGTGAATTAATTGGATTAATTATTAGAGAGTAACTGCCATTTTAGGTGAACTGATTGATTACATGAGTAATTGGTGAATTAATTTGATTGATTTTAAGAAAGTATTTGTGAGTGGATTAGCATGACAAATATAAAATTATGTGACATTAAATAAGGTGAGGTGACAATATATAATTCCGCGACTCAACTTTAATATATTATATAGATATAGATGCGTGCTTGGAAAAATCAATATCTATGAATTGTTTGAAATTATTTGAACCAAGTTAAACCTCAAAGATAAATGAGAATCTTTAAGACAATAAGGTGTTTGTGCCTAATCGTTAAAAGGTAAAGGACTACAAAGGAATTTCAAGGAAACACATGTGTTCCTTTTATAACGAGATGCAGATTCTCTCAATTTCTCACAGGAACGGAAGGTAAAGTTGCAAGTGTTTGGACCATCAGATATATTAATAGCATGTTTGTTTTAAATTCTACTGGAACAAAACCATAGTTTTGAAAATTGATTTTAAATCACTTTCGTCCAACGTACTTTGTAAAGCGTGCATCATCCATCTCAACCATTCATTTCTAGAATCAATTCTACTCAACTATAAACCAAACAGACACTAAGTGGCTAAAATCTCACTTAAGTGACAAAACTGAACAGTGTCATTTTAGTTAAAATAAAAAAAAAGAAGCCACACTTCGAAATAATGATGTCCGGCGACTCAAACAACCATGTCACCAGTTCCTTCTTATTAGATGATGACTCTAGGTATGGGATAAACTTCATCAAACAATTTAATATTTCATCGGTTGTCTTGGTCTTAGCTGCAGCTTTTGTTCTTAAACCTTTGAATATGAATGCAACATTTCCATTTTCGAAGGTTTTAGGGTTTAGGGATGAGATAAAGTTCATCAAACAATTTAATATTTCATCGGTTGTCTTGGTCCTAGCTGCAGCTTTTGTTCTTAAACCTTTGAATATGAATGCAGCATTTCCATTTTCGAAGGATGGCACTTCCAAATCAATGCCACAAGCAGACATAGCAGACGTGAATCCACCTACATTGATTTGTGATAATTCAGTATTTGTGTTCTTATACTAGCACCCACGCACAGAGTGACGCACATAATTGGTAATTGGCTTCCCTCACAAAAACACACAACATTTTCATTCTTGCAAATTTAAAGTTAAAAAAATCACATATCGAAACCATGATATCATAAGCTACTTCATGGACACCCAACAAAGCACATAAGTTATTTCTTATCCTAATCAAATCCAAATAATCAACATAAACTCATTTATAATTTTCTATATTGAAGTGAGTGAGAGTGAAGGAAGCTGGACACATGAAAGTAAAAAAAAAAAAACTCAAGAGCAAGAGGAAAATTAAAGAGATAGAGGGATAGACAGATCCTGGACGTGCGAGAGAAGAGTAGAGGATAGAAAGATCGAAGGATGAAAGCCCCGTCGTTGCAGCCGCACCACCACGTACTTCTCGGCCGCCATCGTAGCTTGCTTTGGTCTTCGTTCCACCTGTAACCACCCTTCGCGCAGTCGCGCCACTTCGTCCCCTTACCAGTGTGCGGAGCACCATGCATGAGAGCTGACATGGGAAGGGAGAGAGGAAGAATTTTAGGGTTTCGATTTCATTTTCAATGTGACTCGTTGATCTAGATACTTTTTAACCTATGGTTCAAAAATAACCAATTGCACACTTTCTAGTTTTATACCCACTAGAGAGGATCCGATTTGGGTAAAAATAATTCAAGGGGACCAACATGTGTTTAAGATAGATGTGTAAAAACAAGTTACTCGACTTGATTCGGGCCCGCCGATGTGAGCTGAGGGCTAAGAAGGATCGAGCCAAAAAAGGCCGAACTTAATTAGGGCTAAAAAATGGTGCCCAAGCCATGTAAAATGCGGGCTAAGCTCGGTATTTTGACGGGTTTGCTGGCTAAGTCTAGCATTTTAATAAAACGAACTAGGTAAAAAAAGCCCGATATTAATTCAGACTCAATTTTTAAAAACCAAGCCCTACAATTTAACGGACTGGGTTAAAGAAATATTTTACACATTAGTCCTTGTTAGTATGAAATTTTCAATGAAGGGATTCCAACAATAACTTTATCTCAGCATTACAATTCACCACGGTAGAAGTCATTAAGTCAAAAGATTAATCAAATGAATCAAATGTTTTTTTCACCCAATATCAAGGTCATTTTGAAGGGAATCAAGCATGTGGTCAGGGTGCAGCGGAAATAGATGGATTCCCTCCCTTGTTATAATCGTTTTGCGAAAACATGAATCAAGACATAAAAGGTATTAAAATGAAAGGTCATACCTTATTAGGATTATGAACGAGGCAATAGCAGCCACGTCTCTAGTGGAGTCCACGCCAACAGCCGAACTAGGAAACCCTCCTCAGCTCTGCTAGTAGCCTTAGAAAGTAAGAAGCGATTGCTTATGTGTATCTGGGGTAGTGCATCTCATGCGAGTGGTGGCTAGGGTTTTACCCCCTCACTCACTTAACCCTCACACTTATGGGTCTGGCCCATTATGTAATAATTCTAATTAAATTAAATTAGAATTATTATCCTTTTCCCAGTGGCTTGTTGTATGCGTGTGACCCAATAGGCTTTTAATATTTGGTTATAATATTAAAATAAAACCCTCTTATATTTAATATCATAAATAGTGAGCGGTATCTAGCAACACATCACTATCCAAATATTGAGATTATCAATAACTTTGATAAATCCTATTTTATGATAATAATTTATATGATATGTCCCTTTGTCCAAATATCTAATTGAACAAAAGGGCATGGATTGTGTCAACCTTGTATAGTTCAATTTATATTTTCTTCATCCCCAAGTAGACTGTACAGAAAATAAATATCTCATATTTATCCTCCTGAGCATGGCCATGCATTTTTGCAGTCTCACTTTATCAAGAGGCCTACAGATATAACTCCTGTTACATAGGAGGGACAAATCCCATCTAGGGCACTCACATTCCTCCACATAATTTATTATATGTCCAAATACCAACTTTATGATCACTCTGTTACATGTAACGTTTGATGATACTCAAAACACATAATTCCTCATGTAGGAATCGTAGTGATTTCAGGTCAAAGGACTTTATATATAACATTTATCAATTTAAGAAACGTTCATGACACTTATGTAACAATCCATGCAACGCTCTTAAGGTGGGTCTGTCCAGTACACCATTACTCTTAATGTGTACCTATGTGAGCACATGATATCTCATATCCATGATCTGTGAGATGTGATCATCAATGAACTCACATACTAGTCTAAATGCATCTTTGTCCTAAGATGATACTTGACTAGGGACTATTTAAGAATAGTTCTTCATAAGATCTCACGATCAAGTCATCTACTTGATTTCTTATGAAGTTTAAGCTTACTATTCTAAGGACAATAATTATATTCTAAAAGAATAAGTTTACCTTTATAAAATAACATGATACAAGTGATGGATGTTCATAAATATATAAGTCTCTAGTGCATATTCCTAACACATTTTCCCTTCAATCTGGTTTCACTATCAAGCTTCGTTAGCTCCTCGAAGGTTAGGTGTAATAGAGCACTTTTAAGTTCTAAACAATCAAAAGCTTTTGAATTTGGCGATATGTGCTTTAGGATATGGGTACACCATAGAAGCCATTGCTAATAAGGGCAAGGTGTAAGTGATTTGAAGGACTTTCTAGATAAAGATAGAATTATAAATTTAAGTATGAGAACTGTTCTGTGCATGACATGACATATTAGGGAATCCTATGTCAGGAGACAAGATGTAATGAAATGTTGCATCTATTATACAAGTTTCTATGTAAAAGGAAAAAAATATGTTGAAGAAAAACAAAAGAAAGAATAGGAACCACAGAGGAAGGGAATGAAGACGAAGCACCTTGCACCATGAGCGACCGCAAAAGAGAAAGGGAACAAATATGAGGCAAGAAGGACAATGACCATGATAGAGAGAGCACACAGCAAGAGATCTCATTAACGCTCATCTGATCGAGGGTAATCTCGTAGCGGATTCTCGATCTTAATCTCCCGACGAACAATCCCATCGGCGCCGCTGCCACCATCGAACTCCTTTTCCCACCCTCCGCACAAGCATCACCGACTAAACTCTACACAGGATGCACAAAGGAGACGAAGAAATTCTAGTCGGATTGTGTCAATGGTAGTGGAAGTAGGAAAATAAACTAAAGATGGAGGGCAACTAGGACGTTTAGAAGCAGATCAGTCATGAAATGTTGAGATTGGAAGCTCACTTAGCATTTGTTACCAGGAATTAAAGTGCAAATTTTTATTTCTTGACCCAATATGTAACCAATCACTATCATTTAATATTATATTAATAAATCTGATGGCTATAAAGAGTCTTACACCACTAAATGTCAAAATAGAGTAAAGTATCTTAGACTTGGCCTAAAAAGTTTACTTAACTTAAAAAAATGGAAATGCATTTCATTTGTAATAAGCAGTTTTCAAAAACTAAAAATAAAATTAAATAAAACGGATTTTAAAGTGAATCAAGTGACATGGCCGTGGCCCTGGTAAATAAGTGAATCAAGTCCCAAGATATGAACAAACATGATACTCCCTCCGTCCCACTTTACTTGCCATTTTAGAGGAAAAAAATTGGTCCATTTTACTTGTCATTCTACAATTTTAAGGAATATTTAGTATTTTTTTACCAAATATATCCTTTACAAATAATAAATGAGACAAATTTTACCAATAAATTATAAAGGGTTCAATAGGAAATTAGTTATCATATTTGATGAAATTGAAAGAATTAATTACATTTCTTAATTTCTGTGCAAAAACCTTAACCTTGTGTTTGGATAGAGCAATTTGAAATTACTAGATTTCATGTGTTAAAATAGTAAAAGAAAGAATTTCAAATGACAAATAAGAAGGATTTGTATGATAAATGGGAGGAATTTCAAATTACACATATTGAAAGAGAATTTTAAACATTTCTCTGTTATGTTTATTTTTTAGGGACTAAACTAGCAGATTAGTCCTTGAGTTTGTAAGGGTCGGGCAGTTTAGGTCCCTCACTTTACGAAACCCGTCCCGTAGCCCTTGACTTACGAAACGTCAGTCACTTTAGTCCAAGAGTGTTAACTCCGTTAATTTGTGATGACTTGTCATGTTCAATGACACATAGAATGCCGGAAGGGTTCAAAACGACATCGTTTTGCATTTCATTATTATGGGTTGAACCATTTCTGATTCTGCATCTTCCCCTGTTTTGTCTGTGGGTAGTTGATCCAAAACACAGGAAAGCTTTCTTGGAGCAGAAAAGCATAAACCTAGGGTTCTAAACTACTGTTTATCTTCCACATTCGTCCAGGGATACGGTGTCTCTGCATCTACTTGGGATAGCCAAGATAGAGTGGATTCCGTCCCGAGTAAGTAGCGTTGCATAAGCGATGGAATGCGCAAGTTGGTTCCCTTCTCTGTGCGTCCAGAGGAAACCACAATTAGGTATGAGACTACTTGACATTTGGATGTCTTTCACCATTGAACAATAGAACACTGTTGATTTCCTCCTCTTATGGCTTTTATGACAGCAAGGTTATCTGATTCAATCAATTCTGCAACTGTAGCTTCCAGATGCGAGAAACACCCCTTCCCTGACAGCAAGAGCTTATGCTATAAGCGCGAATGCCGCTGGGATGAGCTTAGACAAAACAGAGAGGATGGTCCTAGCCGAATCCCTCGCAATTGCAGCTATGGAAGCATATCAAAGATGAGGTTTGAAGGCTGCATCGCAGTTAATCTTGATCGCATCTTCCCTGGGTGCTCTCCAAGCTTTAGAGGTATGAAAATTCCTTGCCCCGTTTCCTCTGGTACAATGAAATTTTCTCAATAAGATTTAGGTGGTCAAGTAGTGAATTTGCTCTTGCAATTGTGGTTATGGGATTTGGTTGGATTCTTTGTGGATGAATTCATTTCTTCTTTTCCAAATCGCCCATATTAGCGAAGCTAATTGGGTCATTAAAAACTGAGAGTAGTTTCCTTAAGCCTTGATTTCTATTAAGGACTCCCAAAGCCAAATAGGAAAGCTCTGGATATTGTTCTGGCATGGGGATTCTCTGGACTTGGGAGCCAAACCAGGTTGGGTTTTTCATGGGTACTTTAGGATAACATGCTCTAAGGTTTAAGGTTCTTCTTTACATGTAGGGCATGTTGGATGAGGGGCTAGGCGGTTTCAGTAGAGATTAACAATCACAGGCACTGTATTTTGGCATGTTTTCCACAAGAAAATTTTAATTTTTTTAGGGGTCTAAATGATCCATATCCATTTCCATAGTTCTTTAGGAATACTGTTGGAGGTAGAGGCTGTGTTAGTATGAGGAAGTTGAGCTTTATCTCTGGCCACGTGGTATGTTGTTTTGACCTTGCAAACTCCAGCATTTTTATAGGGCCAGGAGAGATGTAGAATCAGAAAACAAGGAGAGATGCATAATCAGAAATGGTGATGATGAACGGCGCAAACAAGGAGAGAAATGAGATGAAGATGAAGAGAAAAACAAATATGACCGTTGGGGATGGTTTCAACCCATAATAAAGAAATGCAAAACGACATCGTTTTGAACCCTTCCAACATCCTATGTGTCATTTGAACATGACAAGTCATCACAATTAACGGAGTTAACACTCTTGGACTAAAGTGACTGATGTTTCGTAAAGTCAAGGACTACGATACGGGTTTCATAAAGTCAAGGACTAAACTGCCCGACCTTTACAAACTTAAGGACTAATCTGCTAGTTTAGTCATTTTTTAGGTTATTATTTACAATTCCTCTCATACTTACAATTTACATAACATACTCTATTACAATTTTGAGAATTCTAAAATTCTCCATCCAAACACAAGGTAAAAGATAAGTAAAATGGGAAGGGGGAGTATAAACTAGTTTATAATATCAAGATTGGACATAGTCATATTGAACATACATTGTGATCAATTCATACAATTTAAGATCAAAATCCCGCAAAAACAATCTTAATCAAATTCATACATATCCCAAAGAAAAAAAAAGAAGAAAAAAGAGATAGAAAGTAACGTTCTCATTAGGAAATTCACAACGCAGGTGCGAAACGAAAGATCTTCAACTCCATAACGTTGCTACTGCAATAACGAAGGCTAGTCCAAGGGACATCAACGCTGTTCCCTTAATTCTAATTAAGCTCACAGCTCCAGAATTGTTCTGTTCCTGGGTTGTCTCGTCTTCATCTGCTGCAGATGACTTCTCCTTATCAGCTTTGGAGCCTTGCGACAACAGGAGCTGCAGCTGGAGCCTTGGTTACGAAGAAATCCAGAGGAAGTAGCACCTTGTCCAAACGGTATATGGCGAGCTTGTTATCTGAGTACACCACACCTGTCACTGTGGCATTGACCACACCTGTTGAGATGTTGACACTGTTACCATATGACTCCACATTCAGTGGCAGTCTTGTAGGGTCTTTCCCGGCCACTGTCTGCACAGGGTTGCTCAATGAATCAAAATTAGAGCTGGAAACATACTCTGGCAGGATGTGGAATTGCAACAGCTCTATCTTTTGGCCTTCGTTTAGGGAGTTGAGGAACCCTGCTTTTAGCTGTGAGAAGGCAGAGTCATCTGGTGCAAGGATGGTTAAGCCGCCACTCTTGGCAGTTATGAGCTGTGAGTTGATGTTGTTCATGATTTCTGTTGTTTTCAGGAGGCGTGTTAGGACTGTAAATGTTTTAGCCTTTCTGAGGATTCTGGTGATGTCATCAGGTGTGGAATCAGAGTCAGGGGAGTCTGGAGATTGAGGTAATGTGGGGACTAATGTTTTGATGTTGGTGCTGCTGCCTTTGGAGAAGGGGCAGCTTTTTGTGAGGCTTTTGGGGCTGATGCTGGTGCTACTACAGCTGCTGTGGTGGAAGAATACAAAGAGGAAAACATGAGTAAGACAAGGAGGGAGAAGGAAAAGAGACCTTGCTTCATCTTCTAATTGGTAATTGGAGGCTGTGAGTAAATGGGTTTGACTTTGATGCTCTTGAAAGTATGCTTACAATGTGTGTTTGATGTGTGGGTAATGAGAAGGAGAGGGATTATATAGAGGCCTAGAAATGGAAGAAGGTAGGTGGAATGTTACATTTGTGAAATGTTCAAGTAGTTGTGGGTTTGTGAGGGGTGAGTGTATATCTCAACTGTCGCTGAGATTAAGGATCTTTTATCTTATTATTGCTGGCATCTATGCCAAACATTAACCAATGCTTTAGAATACATAACTGCGGATAAAATATCAAGTTCAGATGTGGTTAGCTGGGAGTTGATGTTGTTCATTATTTCTGTTGTTTTGAGGAGGCGGGTTAGGATGGTGATTTTTTGGCCTTTCTGAGGATTCTGGTGATGTCATCAGGTGTGGAATCAGAATCAGAGAGTCTGGAGATTGAGGTAATGTGGGGACTAATGGCTTTGATGTTGGTGCTGCTGCCTTTGGTGCTGAGGCAGCTTTTGTGAGGATTTTGGGGCTGCTGCAGGTGCCACAGCTGCTGTGGTGAAAGAATACAAAGAAGAAAACATGATAAGAAGAGGAGTGAGAAGGTAAAGAGAACTTGATTCATCTTCTAGAATTGGGAATGGAGGGTGTGAGTAATGGCTTTGACTTTGATGCTCTTGAAAGTAGCTTGTTTGGATGTGTGGGACTGGGAAGTGAGAAGGAGAGGGATTATATAGAGGCCATCAGGCCAACTGGCAAAGGAAGTGATAGGTAGGTGAGACGATGTTGTTCTAGTTGTATTATAGGGTACTACAGATTATCTGTCACGGAGATTAAGGTTCTTTCATCTTATTTTCATTGGCATGATTCTATTCCAAACCATAATCGATGCAATGGATTACTTAAATCCGTATATGAAGTTCGGATGTGTGAGCGATGAATGGACAGATTAACATTATTGTTTCAGAAATCCTAGAGCAAAATTATGGTTAGAAATAGAAACAACAATAAAGGTTACAGAGGATGAGAGGAGCCTTAAAAGATAGCAAGGAAGGAACTGCCTTAATACAAGACATGAAATTTAACACGGATCATTACTCATTAGTCATTAGAATGAGATGGAACTGTTGATTCATGCCACTAATACATATCAACTAGCTTAACACCGTGATAGGCAAAGAATAAAAATAAGTGTTGATTTTAGTAATAAGTAATATTCCGTACATGATAATTGTTATAAATTAAAAAGTTTTAATAAAATTTTTAAATTCAATAATTTTCTTCTTCTTCATTGATATAATAGATATTTGAACTAATTTTTAATTAAAAAAATGAGAATAACAAACTTATTAATATTCAAGGAATAAAAGTTATTTTTCCACTCATATGAAATCAAAGTACTTATCATTAAATTTTGAATTTATTTAAATTTTAAGAAAATAAAAATAGATATGTAAATGAGTTGAACTATTCGTGAATTATTTGAGCTCGGTTCGTTAAATGTTCGATCAAACTTGTTTGTTTAATTAAATAAAACAAACACAAGCTTAAAGTTTGGCTCAATTATTTAAATGAGTCAAACCCAAGCTTATAAGCTTGACATTAAGGGCTCGTGAAAAACTCGCTTATTATATACAACCTTGAACTCGAAATAAAAAAATAAATAACTCATGCTAATTAAGAATGTTAGTTAATCTCATTAAATTCTCTTATTGTCATCTAAAAATTGATTGTATTATCTAAATTACCCTTCATGAAAGAAGACTTCACTTTTATTGAAACTTGTGTTCCAGGTGGGAATACTCTCTCTACATTGCTCATTAAATAAGGTCATTGGAAAATAAAATATGAATTTAAATAAAGGTATTTTGGTACGAGGTCATTAAATAGGGTAAAACTAGTTGAGATTTGCTTATATTTTGAACCACCATATGTGAATTTTTTTGTTGCTTATATTCAAGTCCGGAGGAGTATATAAAATTAATTAATATAAATAATTATAGTAAGTAAAATTAATAAAAAATAGAAAAAACATAAAGTTATAAGTTAATTTTTAAAATATTTTTTAATTACATATATCATATATTAAGAATATAATTTATTTTATAATATTATTTAATGTTAAAAATTTATTAAATACTAAATTCATAATCTTTAAAATGATTTAAATAAAATTTTCATAAAAACAAAATAATGAGTTATAAATGAACTAAATAATCAAACTCAATCTTTATTTTCTTTAACAAGCCAAACCCAAATTTTAAGTTTGGCTTATTTAAATAAATGAGTCAAACTTGAACCACCCCAATTTTTCACAGGTCAATCTTGAGTTTCATGTGCTCGACGCAACTCGACTCGTCCTACTAAAACATATAAAAAAAATCACTTAATTGATTTCAAATTTAAATTAATACATATAGATTTATTTTAAATATATCCTTGATTAATTAAGAAGTGTAAATGAAAAATGTGCAACTATCACAAAATATTTTTGCTCACATTTATTATGTTTTATATAATTTTATATACGGGTGTTGATTGGTTGAGTTAGTTAAAATTAAATCCGAACAAATTATATTTAATTAGTTTGATTTAATTGTTAACTTTTTTAATAAAGATGAATTGATTCAATCCAATTAAAATCGAGTTGATTTTCTGTTAAAAAAAATCGGACCATCCGGTTAGCATAAAAATTATTATATATTTTTAAAATAATTTTTCTCACGTGTTATCTTTTAATATAAACTTTTGGAAATTTTACTACTTTTAGGTGAAAATGCTCAATCTTCTTTAATAATTTTAGATGAAATTAAATTAATTCAAATGTTATTTACTTTTGGTTAATATTCTTTTCTACAATTGTAACTCTATATTCATCATCATCATTTTATACAAATTATGATAATGAAGTAATAATATAACCCATTATAACATATGACAAGATCATAAAACGGTCCAAATGAATCAATAAAGACAAAAACATAAGAGACTTTTAAACACTAAAGTCTAAAATATATAAATTTAAAATAAAAAAATTAGTTGATCAAGTCATCGTGCTGGTTTGGATTGTAAAAAAAAAAAAAATTAGACGGACTATAATTGATTTGATTCGGATCTTTAAAAAAAAAAAAAGTCTATCGATATAATTTAATCTCTAAATTTATTAATTTTACTCATATTTTATCTATTGGCGAAAAAACCAAACCCGAGAAGGTTATTTCGGTATGGCCGACAATATGTTCCTCTCCCCATAACCTTTCTTTTCAATTAAAGAATCTAACACTAAAATTGAAACATGAATCCTTGATCAAATTAATATCTAATAGGAATGGTGGAACAAAATTGAACAAAATTTGTAACAAAAAGAGAAAATTGAACAAACTTCTGTCTCATTTTCTATTGACAGTTCTTTGGTTGCAACTTGCAAGACTCACAAATGTGAACTTTTCCTTTCAAGGGAAGGACAACTAGGAAACCCTTCAAATGAATACAATTAATTAAGTTTCACCACAAACTGACTTGATTGTAAAAAAGAGAGTAAAAAAAAAAAATGAAAAGAAGACAATCATTGAAAAGTGCTACAAAACGTTCATGATTCCCCATCAATCCAACCAAACCCACGTAGCATGCAGAATTAATAAAGCACAACACAACATTGGACCCCAAGTAACAGAGTTCATGTACTGAGTTGGTAACATCTTCAAGCTCTCATCTTTGTCACAATGAAAACAAAGCTGCTGCAACTCCAGCAACTGCAACAGCCACCCACATTCCATTCTTCTGCTTCAAACTCATAGCAGCAGAGGCATTATCTGATGCAGGACCCTCTGCAGATTTCTCTAGAAGCCTTAGCCTTTTCTGGTGCAGGAGCTGGTGGGGGTGGAGGCTTAGGAAGGAAGAAATCCCTAGGAAGAAGCACCTTGTCCACTTGATAAATAGCAAGCTGATGATCAGTGTAAACACTACCACCAACTGTGGCATTAACAACACCAGTTGTCAAGTTCACTTGGTTCCCTGCACTTGTTATGTTCAATGCCAACCTTTCAGGGTCATCACCAGCTTGTGTTCTCACAGGGTTTGCTCAGAGTGTCAAAGTTTGAGATGGCAACAAATGTGGGTAACTCATGGAATTGGATGAGCTCATTCTTCTGTTGGTCATTAAGGGAATTGAGGAAGCCAGGTTTGAGGCTAGAGAAGGCATTGTCATTTGGTGCAAACAATGTTAAGCCATTGTTTGAGTTTAGGAGTTGTGCATTGATCTGGGTAGCCACTTGGGTTGTGGTGAGTAGACGGATTAGAGTGGTGAATCCTCCAGCTTTTTTGAGGATTCTGATGATGTCTGTGGGGGCTGATGAAGGTGATGGGGCTGGGGATTGGGCTAAAGTGGTGGTGGAATAGCAGAGGACCAATAGAAGAAGTGAGAGAGAGAAGAGGGGATGCTTCATCATCACCATCTTTTTGTGTTTGTTGAGAGGGAATCAGTGAGGGTTGTGTCCAAGAAGGGGAGAAAGAATGGAGGAGTGGTCCTTGATGTGGGAGTGAGAGGAAAGGAGTGAAATTTATTGAGGATTGGAAAAGGGATTATCCTAAAAATTAGGTAGAATGTTTAGTTAGAAACCTTAGCTGTTATGTTAATTAGCATATCTGGTTAGACATTATTGAAAGGTGGTGTGTCAAAGGAGAGAGATTATATCACTGTAGTAGCCACTTGGATTTTGCTTGGGAAGGCAGGAAAAACAGTGGGATCTCAAGTGGGTGTGTGGGCAAAAAAGATGAGCATGATTGCGTAACGTTCACTTGTAAGTTGAAATTGTTCTGAAACAGTTAAAAGAATCAAGTGTTTGCTGCTATCTTAAGGAACAAGTCCTATGTTTTTTCTTCTTTTATTTTGACAGTTTGAGGAAGTTTAATGATAATTTGGGTTGGGTGAGTGGGTTTCCCTGATCAACCACATGGATGTGTTAGTCTCTCTAACCTACGATGCATTACTACTTGATTGTGTTCAATTCCAGTGGGTCATCTCTACTGGCTTTCGTTGTGTTTAGAATATGATGGTCCCTTTCTTGATCTGAGTAAATTTCCTCATTGTCCGTAAATACAAAGAAAAAAGTGCTAATAGTAATTGTCCATGCTTTTTCAAGTTTCAACCCCTTTTATTCACAAGTTAAGTCTCACTTTGAAGTTTTCTTTTATTGCATCATATGATAAGGTATAGATATTTTGCCACACTTGGGGCTCTAGGCAATATAACAAATTATAGGGCTCTAGGCCATTGGTGTGCACATGGTCATCAGTCCAAATAAATGAGGCCTAGACCCTAGGGTAATATGGCTGAAAGCTTGAACAACCTATATTAAAATTAGCAACTGATGTTAACTATTCAGCAAAGGGAACTTGTTCATGGACATTTATTTTTATCCTCTCTTGGACTTGTTAAAGCTGTTAAAAGGTCCAGTTCAAGTTATTGCTGCTTATCACCATTGACATTAACATCATCTAATTGGACCGAGTGTAGGGCTGTTTTTTGGGTTCCTGGTCTGATATCAACATTGCTGTATTGATAGATTAGATTTGAGTCAAGACCTTTGCTAGAAACATAAAAAATGTAACACTTCATAAGGACACCATCTTAATTAAACTAAAATGTATTCATAGTAAATGAAATTCATTCACAGGCTTCTTCTTGTACATGACAATCTGTTGTGGTTCTTTAGAATAGGTAGTATGGTGACTCCAAACATTGCTTCCTGTTTTTTCAGTTTTGGGGGCAGGGGGGTCTGGTTTCTGAATTCCTTTCCCTCCTTGAATAGAGGAAGCTATGTATAGGGGCAACATTTTCTGTTTAATCAATGAAAATAAATTTTAATTAACAAATCCAAACAAACCAAAAATGTAAAAGAGAACCAGTTTTGTCCTATGATACCCATTACAAGTGCACTAAATCCATGCTTGGTTCACTTTCTTACTCAGAAATGAATTTTAAAAAATAACAAAATGAAAGAAAAGAAAGCATGCCATCAACTTAATGAACTGTTCTTCTATATTTCTAGAAAATAAATCTGAAATTCAAATGAGCTTGTTGTGGTTATTTATTAGATAACATAAATTTGGCTGCACCAATATACACAAGATCTAGATCATGTTTCAGAATTGCATCTTCTGCACATCCTGGTGTTACCAAGTGTAGTTCAATAACTTTAAATAGAAGTTGCTTGAAACACAAAAAAACAGACGCCTGAAGTGATAAGGCTTAATACAGAGTTCAGTATACACAATTATGATCGAGATGCATTCAGCTAAAGAATGTAATCAATGTATAGCATCTAAAAAGGAAATGACTCAATTTATTTATAGATTAGTGGAAGCCAGAATTAAAATACGTACTAACATTACTAAAGCTGCTAACCATCAACTTCTTTTAAAAATACCAACCATTACCAAAGATAAAGCAGAATTGAAGATGGAAAATGACAGCTACTTTAGTTGGATGGCCATTAATAAATCCGTTTCATATTTAATGGAATATGCATTAAGTCAAGAAAACGCATTAAGTCAAGAAAATGTATAGGACTTATTGAAAGAAACGGAAATGCTTAATACAGAGACAGAATCATTATATATCTTACAGAAAACAAAATGAATGACACAGCAGTGGGAAATGAACATTTTCTTGTCAGAATTTTACATACAAGAAGAGATAAATAGTATAGTAATTAAACTCATAAATAAACTCGAAATTTATAAAACTCTTTTCTTTTTTAATTTGCTCTTCTTGTGTATTATTTTCTTCCAGCCACCATTTTTATTATCTATCTATTAAAATATAAAGGCATACAGATTAAGAAATGTAATTAATATTTTTATTTTCATAATTTTTTAATTTTCTATTATACCCATTATTTATTTTATACCATCTTTACTTAATGATGGACCATTTATTACTATTTGAGATATATAGTGTAGGTATTGATAAGTGCTTAGAATTAATAATTTTTGGTATAATATAGCACTTTGAGATGTTAATTGTTCTTGATTTGGCCCCTAATTTCCCTTTTTTGCTAAACTTAGTTTGTTTAGTTTTTAGTTTAGTTTTGGAGTTTTGAAGCCATTTTGATGAGGAAATTAACCTTTTACAGGCTTTGGAAAAAAAAAGAAATTTAAGAAGCACCCAAAGAGGAAAAGGGCCAGAAAGATCACCTCCCAAAAGTGTGTTTTGCGTGCTGGAGCACACAATTTTCAGACACTCGAAAGTCTGAGGCCGAGATCCTCATCTTCTCAAGGGTGCGCTCAAACACATTTTTGTGGGCTTGAGCACACAAAATTTAGATTGTCTGAATTTTTAAGCCAAATCTCTCACCTTCTAAAAGCGCGCTCAAGCCCACAGCACATTTTGATGGGCTTGAGCGCACAAAATTCAGATAAGCTCAAGACCATCTGAGGTCCTCTTCTTTACAAGAAAAGGTGCGCTCAAGCACACTTGTAGTATGCTTGAGCGCGTGAAACTTTCGTATGAAGCTTGAGCACGTTATAAAAGGGAGGAGAGAGACTTTTTTGAGAGAGCTTCGCGGTAATCATTTGTGCACTTTTTGTCCTCTTCTCTAAGTTTCTTCTGTTAGGGTTTGCAACTCCTTTTTTTTTCTACTTCATCTTTGGGTTGTAAGTGCTACCATGAGTAGCTAAGTTTTTATTTGGGATTGAATGTAATTGATTCAAACTCGGATGTATTTTGGATTCATTTATCTATAGAAATTTCGTTTCTTTTCAATATTGGCATTTTCGTTCTACTCTTAATGCTTGATTCTATTAACTCAGTAGTAATCTTGATATTGATTTCTTGAAGTAGCGGGAACGTATTTCAGAAATTTGATTTGAACGATAAATGCTCGATAGGTCGAAACGCTAGGATGGCTTTCGATATATCAATAGCTTTAAAATATCTTTTCTTAATGCTAGTAACTTGTTAAACATTGGAGGAATTGGTGTTTAGGGGGTTGTTTTAAGGATTTCACATTGGAGGAATCGGTGTGAATGATTTAGCTTGTGCTTCAATATTGATTAGTTCGAATACTATAGGTTTTTATTTTCAAAATACAGAAGAGTGCGATAGATGAAATTCAATCCCGTCTTTCCATTTGAATATCTTTAACACTTGTTGTTTTCTCTTAGAATTTTATTTGCATGGTATTTCTTCCCCAACGAATCAACATGAACCAAATATCTTCTTTTGCATATATTTTAGTGAGCTAAACTTTGAAGTTTGATTGAAACTGTTCCGTGGCTTCGACACTCTTACTTAAAAACTATTATACTATTGTGATATTGGTACGCTTGTCTATATCCCAACAGGTATAATTGAGAAAATATAATATTACTTATACTTTGTAAATGAAAAAATAAATAAAATGATCTTTCCTCAAGTGGATAAATAAATAGAAACAGATATGGTACTATAAACTCACTCCGAACCTTTTATTTCTTTTGAAAACATAAATTAAAATACATAAATAATATTGTTGATTTTCTTAAAGTTTTTTTTAACCTTCCATTGTACCTTTTATTTATTCTACACTTATCTTCCTAAATTATTTCTCTTATCTCAATCGTGGAGTAATTTATTACTTGATAATTAAGTAGACATAAGATATACTTAAGAAAATTATAATTAATAATATCATGGGCTTATAAAGGAACAAATAAATAATTTTTTTTAAAAAAAAGTGACACATAAATAAGAGAATAATTTCAAAATCCTCTTACATGTTCCTCTTATAATTATAATTAAGTCTGGAACTTGCTTTAGGCCATATAAAGATTTCTTCAATCGAAAGGCAAGATGTTCCTTGCCAAGTAAATAAATTCCTCAGGCTACTCCATGTAAATTTTTTCTTCCAGCTCTCCATGAAGAAAAGTTGTCTTAACATCAAGTCCTAAATCAAAAAAAAAAAAAAGCAAAACACAACGAATGGAGGCATGACGAACAACGGGTGAAAAAATCTCATTAAAGTCAATACATTCCCTTTGGTTAAAGCCTCTAACAACTAACCGTGCTTTGCATCTAGGATCTTCAGCCTCGAGAATGTCTTTAGGAAGGACTATTGAACTCTAGGTACCATTTTTATGAAGACTCTCAATTTGTTCATTCTTAGCCACAAAGTCACTTTGAAGAATCAGCATAAGAAAGATTTAGCATAGCTGGTAGGCTCAACACCATCATTTACCTCTTGCGCAACAACCAATGCATAGGAAGTTAAGTTAATCTTCATCAATGTATCTAGTTGGATATTTTATTTGTTTCCTTGTTCTATATATCCCGGGCAATAGAGTAGTCATCTTGTTGTGGCTATACATGAGAAGTGGCTCCATCATCACAATCATCACCATGATCATCGTGCTAGAGCAGGAAGATGGGACAATTGACATTAGGCACTTCGGACTTCAATTCTAACTCCACTCACCTTCTCGCTAGTACCCTGCAAATTACGTGTACTAGAAGAAGACATTGAAGATTGTCTTCTAGAAGATAATAGTATGCATCCTCATTAAAAGTAACATCTCTATTAAGAATTATCCTTTATGACTCAGAATACCATAAACAATATCCCTTAGACGACCCTCATTTGGACTTGCCAAACAAGGAAACTAATGTTACCATCAAACCTCACAATTTGGTGACGATAGACATCTTGAACTCTCAATTGAAAAAGAGCTCTAATACCACATTTTATGGTATCAATGTAATGTGGAAGCACCAGATCTAATCAATTAGAGAGTAAAAGAGAAGTAAAAAAAGTTGTAAGATGATGAGAAAAAGATTTACGTTGAAAACTCTCCGATGTAGAAAGAAAAACCACGAGTGACAATGAGAAAAATAAATTGACTATATAAGAAGAAGAGTACCTCTTATAAAGGTGAGGATTGAGAACAAAATTTTCACTCAAAATTCTCTCACAAAATAAAATTTGGTGGACTAAAATATTCTCTCAAAACTCACACTCACACAATGGTTAGCTAAGAGAAATATTTCTCACTTGCTTGAAGCTTGGATGCAAACCATCATACTACACATGCCTATTTATAGTCACACTAGCTATCAGGGTCGACCTAACATGTTGGGAAGTCTCAAGTATAAACTTTCATATTGGGACCTTTTTAAAAACATAAGGTTAAAAAGGGGGCTTAAAAGTTAAAATTCAATTAGCAAGGATTGAACTCTCACCCTTGAGGTGGAAGATCAATTTCTAAACTAATGTGTTAGGCCTAATAATAATGATATATGCTTATATTTTTTTATAAATGATGTTACTAGCAGTTAGGGGCCTAAAGTAAGGGCTTGAGCCGCTTTACCATCGGGTCAACCTTACTAGCTATTCTTTAATGGGTAAGTGATAGAATGATAGGTGCATTACAAAGTGTGAATTCAAACTAGTCGAAATTGGAGGAAAAAAAAAACAAGAGCAATAATATGACTAAGAGCCTGTTTGTGGTGAAAAAATCTAATTCCGAAAATTAAATTTTAATCACTTTGATTCTATGAACAATCTGGGGATTAGAATCAGATCCTCTTACGGGACTCTTTTAAAAAGTAGATTTATGGTGTTTCTGATTTATAAAAGACTTTCAAAAGTTCAAATTTTCTGGAAAAAAATGGTTGATTAGTACAGAATTTAACCAAGTCAATTGTTATGTTTCAGAGATCCAGAAATAACAAGTTTTAAAGGTTTTGATTCAGAATTTAATCAAAACTTATCTTTCAGAAAGAATTAGAACTACTTGATTCAAATTTTATCAAGTTTTCCAGACAACATTTTCAGAAATCAACTTTCACAGAAATCGCTGAAAGTTCAAGAAAAAACAATGCAAATAAAAATTGCATAATGTAAATTGGAATGTAAAATAAAGAAAAGAAAATGAATTGTAAGAACAATTGCATTGAAAGAAATTGGATGGGTTCATCACATACTTCCTTCTCCTTGTAACCTGTTTGTCGCTTTAAGTTTGGACGTGTAAGGTGTTTCAGAGAGTTTGAGTATAAGTGATTTGCCAACCTTTATTACATTAAGAGTTCACCTATTTATAGTTTCCTAATTCTAACGACTAACTAATGTACATATGTGACACATCATCTAGCCCTATGTGCTGGTAGCGTGCATGCTTGCCACGTCTTCTGCTAACCAGAAAACCGTTTCTGATTTCAATACTGTCTTCTTTTTATTTTCTAACTTTTAAACTTCCTTTTGATTTCTTCAGAAATCTTCTAAGTCTTCAGATATCTTGTCTTCGAATTCTCTGTTCCTGTTTCTCGAATTCTTGCTTTCTGATTTCTCGAAATCTTCTTTCTGAATTTTGACTTCATGGATTCGAGAAAATCCTTAACTTTAAGACTTAGTCTTTTCTTGACATTTGAACTTAATGCGTTTTTTCTCTTTTCGAGATTTTGACTACAGTCTTCCCTTCGTTAGGTGTCAAGCTTTATTTGGCTAATTCAAAGGTCATGAAGACCACCGGCCACCGTCCATTCTACTTCATTCAATCTCATTATGAGATTTCTTCTCATTGGACGTTAAAATGGTCCTTATAATGACACTAGAACCTTTTCACTCCTACAAATAGGAATACTTTTGCACAATCCTTTCACAATTCTTCATTCTTCTTCTTCCTTTTTTTTCTAAATTCTCTTAAAGAATCTCTTCAAAGAAAATGAAGAAGTTAATCTCTTTGGCTATTGAGTACAATCCAATCTGGAATGATTCCATTTTTATGGGATTGACGAAAATAGCCAAAGCTATTGACTTTTCCAACCTTTCTCTTTGAAGGTTTTCTTTTGGATTGTACATAATAGCCAAATATAGGTTCATTATATAATAAATGAATCTGTTATTATTTTCCCATGCCGACCTTGATTTCTTCCCCAAGTCGAAGGTGATTCAACAAATTGGAAACATATTCTCCTTTGCCTTGGCTCTATCAAAGCCCGTGGGGGAGGAAGAAGAGAAAGAGGTGCGGAAGACATGAGTCAAGGACTCATTATAACTTAGGATAGTTTCCTTTCTAATGTATTAGGCACTTAGGATAGCTTCCTTTCTAATATATTTCCAATGTATTCGAACTAATGTGATTCGAATTTGGATCATGAATAAAAGACTATCACTTGCCTCTTGACAATACCTGCAATGTATTATTTCTCGAATTTACACTTGTCTTCTTTTCGAATTCCTAAAGTCTTTTTGCCTTGACTTCAATCAAGAATTTTTCTCTAAGTTAACAGACTTATTATCAAAATTCGAAATGAGGTGGTTTTACCTCTTCTGTAATTCGAAATGGCATCATACCCTTGTCACTTGTGGGAATTCGAAATAACTGAAAATCAATCCCAACAGATGCCCCCCCCCCAAAAAAAATAGTCTCTTTCAAGTAATAATTTATTTTATTTGCAGAAAGAGATATTTTTGGAACAACTTTTGGTATTCCTTATAACAATTATTTAAAAAAGAAGAGGGAAAAAATTTTAATATCCTTTTAGATACACCCTTCAATTTCCATTTAAATTAATTTTTCAGTTATTTTTATCAAATAACTGATTATCCCACGTCTCTAGGCTATTTAACTCATGTTCCAAGAAACGTGCAATCATGATTACTTTTTAACTTCCCTCAAATCACGACAATGTTACTCTTTATATAAATCCCAAGTGAAACCTTTCATTTTCACTTTTCACTTCATCTTCTACTTCAAAGAACCTCTCAACTTCTCTTTTTTCTCGGCGTTTCCTTCCTATTCAGGTAAGATTTTTTTATCTCATTGGATCATTCTTTCTTGCTTTTAACTTGATTTTCACCGATTAATAGTTTCAAAGGTTCTGATTTTACTTTTCTTGACAATTTTCCAGCTCTTTGTCACCCTTATCTCATTTTCTTTTCTCTCTCAAGAAGCTTAAAAACTCCATTAATGGCTTCCGAAGGTCTCAACTCTGTTCCTCTTGCCATTACTAAGGGTGACTTTCTTGCTCGGGACGATATGGTTTATGTCCCAGAACAAGAAAATGCAGAAGAGAAAATAACTATATGGAATTCCATGGTACTCTTCCATACTCCATCAGGAAAAAACACTTTGCCTTCTTAGGTCCTTATTCTCATGTGTCTTCCCTTACTTCATATGATGAATTCTTCCCTAGTTATAAAGAAGAAAAAATTCATGCTTTCAAGTCTAAGATTCGATTTGATCATCTGGAAAATATTTCTGATATTTTTCGAGCAACTCCACCTTCTCGAAAAGATTCCTATATCATGTGGTTAAATAGGATTGAAGGCACCATGGGGTTCCTTGTGGAAGCAATTGGGTAATCTTGATCTTATTCAACTTAGTAAATATGATCTTAGTCTTGACCATACTCCTCATTCTTTCCTCCTTTCTTTTCTGGGAAAGAACCACTAATTCTTTTCATTTTCTTATGGCATGCTCGCTCCACTTTGTTCGATATTGCTGCCATAACCGACATTCGACCTGAAGGCCAACTTGTTCTTCCTTTCATGAAGGTTCCTGAACCTATGTTGAGCCTTGTTGGGATAAGTTAACTATACCCATTTCATCCAACTAAATGCCAAATTGGTAAAGGCACTGAGAAGAGCATGTTGCCTTTCTCATGGTTTGGCTTTCCGCTTATGTTTTCCTATTCTCGATCCAACCAAGTTCCAAAATCCTACTCTTCCCCTTGCTCAGATTGTTGGCCAAGGTATTCGAATGGATTTACGTAAGATGTCTTTTGGCCAATGTCTATGACATGCTGTCTGAGGTCATTTTTGCTCTAAAAATAAAAGAACCAATTCCAAATCTTTGTGGCCCTTTCTGGTTTCTTCAACTTGGCCTAAATGCCTTTGAAGACAAATTCGAAAGTTCTGAACCCTCAGACTCGAATTCCTTCTTCTATTGAAGGTTTCAGAGTTTCTTTCCTTACTCCTTCCGCTAAAAAGAATCGTTTGGAGTCATTCAAAGCTCACTTCTCTTCCTTCCTAAAAATAAAAAAACATACTCCTCAACTTGCACCTTTCTCTTCGGAACTCGAGGACCTTAGTGGTTTTACTTGAAAGTTCCCTTATGACACTCACGGGTGCACAATCTGAAAGTTTAGAAATTGGAAGCAGTTCTTATCTTATGATCTCATATACTATGGCTTCCAATTGAAGAGATTTCAAATCTTCCAGTACCAACCTCAATTGGTAGCTCGTCAATTTGGGCTAAGCCAATTTCGACCAACACCTTGCTATATTTCCAAATCCCAAATCCTGATAGAAGACGGTGAGTGAATGGCGAGAGGGCTTCAATGACTTAGAAAATAAAAGGTGAAAAACCTTGGTCTTTATGCACAATTCCTTTCGAGCTTTCCTATTACTGCACATTGTCTTTCGAGGAATGGTGGTCACATTATTATAATGCTATTCAAGTTGATGAAGCCACTTGCTTTACAAGACTAACAAAAGACATTGCTTATACGCAGAAATCAACCAAGAAGACTAAAGGTACGCATATCAAAGAAATTGAAGCTTTCGAGAAATATTTTCATGTGTTCTATATTCCCAATAAAATTCATAGAACTATTTCTGAAGCAGCTCTTTCTTTAAAAGAAAAAATTTCTTTGAATCAACAAAATTTCAAACTTGTTAATCCCAAGGCAAAACTATTTCGAAAAATATTGTCCAAAGTTTCCTCCCTTTACCAACAGCAAAATTTGGTTTGGGCAAAAAAGTTTATATGGTCCTGAATGGACTAGACCTGCAACGCCTGATCTTCTTTTTAATCATCTCAAACCTCTTGCAAAAAGAGTTACTTTAACTAAATATACTTTGGACAATTACCCTTTCATACCTCATTTGGATATAGAACATGTGAGAATAGTTTCTAAGAACTTCATGGTTCAAGGTAATAATATAACATTTGTTTTCTTTTCTAACTTATCCCAATCTTATACTTACAAGTTTCTTTTCTTTTCCAGCTCAAGAGTGCAAGCTCTCGAAGGATGCTGAAGAAGACTGGGAAAGTAACAAAGAGGAAGAAAAGAAATTAAGAAAAGGAAGGCTCCATCCTCTTCTCAAAAAACCCTCTGTAAGTTTTATTTCGAAAATTTGAACTTATTTAGATTTAGATTTTGAAACCTAACATCTTATTCCTTTATCTTTTTCCAGCCTGCTGCTTCTAAATCTCGAAAGAGACCACGTCAAGTAAGGTCGAAAAGAATGATGAACCTTCTGACAAGAGTCCTCTGCTTCTATGGGCAAGACAGAATGAAGCAGATGATTCAAATTATTCAAAGAAGGAAAGCAGTGAAAGGTCAAAAGAAGAGTCAATCTGAAAAATCTGATGAACAATCTCTCTCAAAGGTGTTTTTCGAATTCTCTTGTTAATTTCAAAATCTTAATAGAATTCGAAGAATCTAACTATTCTTTTCTTTTTAACAGGAAAGCACTCCTGAACAACAAATTATCCCTTTGAGAGAAAAAGTTACAAAGAAAGGAAAAGAAGCTCCCAAACCAAAAATTCTTTCTGTAATTCCACCAGGGAAAACCATTGGAGTTGTAAGTTTAAATTTTCCTCTTATCTTTTAATATTATCTTTGAAAACTTTTCTTTTCGAAATTCTGTTTTGAAATCTGATTTTCTTTATGTAAAACATCAGAGAGTTGGCCTAAAGATTTAAGATTAGGCCTATAAGAAACAAATCCCAAGTGAGGTTGTGGAACAAGTAACCTCTTCACTCTCTCTTCGAAAGAAAGAAAGAAAAAAAATCAACTATTGAATTTCTACCCTTATATTCTTTGTTTATCTAACTTAAGTCATTTTCTGATTTTCAGATAAACATTTTCTTCAAGTTCCCAAGCTGAAAGTGGTGGTAATGAAGAGAAAAAATCATAGGAATCCACTTCAGGCTACTTCTTCGAAGAAGTTCTTACCTCAGATAAAACCTTTGGACAATATCGAAGGGAGTAGTGAGGAACAAGAAGAAGAGAAAGGGGAAGAAGAAGAAGAAGTACAATCCCCTTCAATCCAAATAAAGAAGATTCTCCTATGGAAGAAGATAATCTCGTGCCTTCTCCTCAACCTACCCTCAAGAAGAGAAGAAAAACTCCTATGAAAGGTCTTCAAATGTCCAATCAGAATCAGAGACTCCAGAAAAAGTCCCAAGTTTTTCGAGGGATTCATCTAGGTCTACTCTGTATACACTCCTATAGACTTCGATGATTGCCTCAAAAGTTTGGATGAAAATCCATTTCTGGTTTTCGAAGTCCTTTCTGGGGAAGTTTCTTTATCATCAGCCCATTCTGAAGCAACTGGAACAGGACCCTTTGAAACGAAGCAGATTCAATGGAAGCAGTTCTTCAAAACTTCAAGAAATTAGTTTTCGAGAAGCCCGTGTTGAAAAATGATCCCTAAGGATCTTCATTACAAAGAAGAGATTCAATGTTACTTGACTCTTTTCGATAAGAGACAAAAAGAATTTTCTGAATCTCAACAAGAATAGATCAAAGGTTTCTCAAAATTATATCAGAATGCCCTCAACACTCTTGATCAAATTGAAGAGACTACTTCGAGGTTAAGCATTCAAAAAGGTGAGAAGGCTGAGCTGATGGATAAGCTTCAGGATAGCAAAGGGCAAAGTTCAGAAATACGAGCAGTCCATCAAAGCAAAATTTATCCAAGGTTGAGGATCTCGGAAAAGAGAATCTTCGAATTGAGGCAGCAATTCGAAAACTTCAGGAGGATGCCACCAAGAGTGAAGTCACAGCAAAGAGAGCTGGAAGCCACCATCTCGAGGCAGAGGTCTTCTCGAACTGAAATTCTCAATTCTGTTAAAGGAATTTCGAGAAGTGTTGTAGACGTTTCGAAAGATATTAATAATTTGGAAAAATCTGACTACAGCCTGAAGATCTAATATGAAGACCTAATGCATGACTTCACAAAGATGAAGAATAATTCTCCTTTTAGTTTGCTTCTGCCTCTTTTCGAATCTTTACTAGTGTAATTTCGAATTTATTTGTTGAGCATAGGCTCAAACTTCAATTGTCCTTTGAACAATTTATTTTTCTTTTATGCACAATTCTAATTTCCTGCAAAGTTTGGTTTGTATTCTTTTAAGTATTTTTCCATTTATTGACATTATGCGCTATATCACCAACTAACTCTCGAATTGAATATGCATTATTAGAAAATACTTTCTCAATTTCGAAAGGTCCCTCCCAATTAGGTGACCATTTACCAAACTTCTTAGACTTTTATCAATTGGCAAAATTAACTTCCAAACATAATCATACCAACTTGGACTCTTTTTTCTTAACTCTTCTATTATAACAACGAGTTAATTTGCTCTTTTTACCTAATTATATTTCAAGAGCAAGTAACCTTTCCTCATCAAGTTCATTTAAATTCATCAAACATCAAATTCCAATAATCTTGAGAAGATAACTCGAATTGCCTTTGAACCCTTATTGATTGCAAGTTTATTTCTACTGGTAATCTAACATCGTGACATAAACCAATTATTAAGGGTGGTAGTTCGAGTAGTCTTCTCTTGGTGATGAATTTCTATAGGCCACAAGAACTTGATTCAAGTTTCATGCCAATTTCTAGGCTTTGCCCAATATGTCTTTTAATTAAAGCAATAATAATTTTATTAACTGCTTCACTTGACCAATTGGCTGTTGCATAATAAGGAGTAGAAGAAAGTAATTTTATTCCCTTTCGATTCCAGCAAACTAACATTTTTCTCCAGTAAACATCGTTCCTTGATCGGTGGGAATGGTTCTGGTAGCCAAATCGAAATATGATATTTTCTTCAATAAAACGAATGAATATTTCTTGAGAAACCTCTCCTTAAAGGAATTGCTTCTACACCCACTTAGTAAAATAATCAACTCCTACTAGAATAAACTTATGGTTTCTCGAAGAAGCTGGTTGAATCCTTCCAATCAAATCTAAAGCCCATCCTCTGAAAGGCCAAGGTTTTATTATTGAATGCAATTCACTTGCTGGAACTTGTTGCACATTTCCATGCTTTTGACAATCTTCACAAAGACTTAGCGAAATTGTGACAATCCTTGGCCATTGAAGGCCAAAAGAATAATTTTCTTCTCAAAATCCATTCCATTTTCTTTCCTGCTTGGTGAGCTCCACAAGCAACCTTCATTTACTTCGATCCAAAGCTAGGTATGCTTCAATTTCTCCTAAACATCGAAGTAAATTCCCATCATAAGCTTTCTTATAAAGCTCTTCACCTAAAACACAGTAGTTCAGAATTTATATTTCAAGTGTTTTTTATTTATCAGGGAAGGATTTTGTATCAGATTCACAATTCTCTTCTCCAATCATTCTGATCTAGAAGATTTATATTATGGATATCAAATTCCTTCATTGGAAGCCTCTTCTGAATATCACTAATTTTTCTGAGAGTTCCAATTGAAATTCTATATCCTGAAGCTATTTGAGCCAATTCATTGGCTTCGAAATTCTGACCTCTTGGAATATGTTCAATTTTTACTTCATCAAACATTTCCAGAAGTTTATTGGCCTGAACCAAATACTAGCCAATTTTGGAATCTAAACATTTGTATTCCTTAGTTACCTGTGTGATAACTAATTGAGAATCTCCTTTAATATGAACATTTCTCGAATTCATGGTAACTAGAATTTCGCAGACCAGCAATAAGAGCTTCATACTCTACTGCATTATTCGAACAAGGATGTTTTATTTCAAACATCATTCGAGTTGGGAATCCCTTTGGGTGAAATAGATAGAATTCCCAATCCCTGATCCATTCTTATGTTTGGATCCATCAAAATATAATTTCCAAGGCTCTAAGCCTACATAGATTGATTCTTCAACTGGAAATTGGGGGAGTGATCAACTAAGAAATCTGCAACTACTTGTCTTTCATTGCTTTTAATGGGACAAATTTAATGAAAACTCAGTCAATGCTAACGACCATTTTCCAACTCTACTGTCCAATATAGGTTTTCAACATGTGCTTTATTACATCAAAGTGAGAAATCACAAATACATCATGGGGTTTGACAAAATATTTAAGTTTAGTACAAGAAAAGTACAAACATAACACAACTTTTCTATAGCACATATCTAGTTTCTGCATCATTAAGGACTCTACTCAACTAGTAAACAGTTCTTTGTACGCCATTTTCGTCCTCTTAAGCCAACATACTTCCAATTGTGGCTTCTAAAGCAGAAAATATATAACTTCAAAGGGTTTTTCCTGGCAAGGAGGAGTCATAATTGGAGGAGTTTGTCAAATATTTCTTGATTTCCTCGAAGACATTCTTGATGTTCATCTTCCCATTTAAAGTTTTCTTCTATCTTCAGTTTCACAATGGGGAAAACACCTTTGTTGTTCCTGATAAGTTTGAAATGAACCTTCGAAGGAAATTTACTTTTCCCAGAAAAGATTGCAATTGTTTCTTGGTAGTAGGTGGAGATGCTTCGAGAATTACCTTAGGCTTTGGTTTTATATCAACCTCACAACCTTTCTTGTGTACAAGAATCCTAAGAAATTTCCTGTCAGATACACCAAAAAGCACATTTAATAGGATTCATTTTCATCCATGCTTTCTCATTTATAGAAAGATTGTCTTAAATGATTAAATGTAGTCTTTGATTCAGACTTAACCAACAACATCATCTATATAGACTTGCATAAAAGTTTCCTATTAAATCATGAAAAATTGAATTCATGGCTCTTTGATAAGTTGCACCAGCATTTTTTAAGCAAAGGGCTCATAATTACCCATTCATAAGTGCTATTGCCCCATGACATCGAAAGCTGTTTCGAAACATCCTCTTCGGCAATAAAATTTGATTATAACCTGAATACCCATCTAACATACTTAAAAGTTCATTTCCTGCTGGCCGAATCTTATAACATATCAGCAACTGGCATTGGGTATTCATCTTTAGGAGTTGCCATCATTAAGATCTCTAAAATCAATGCAAACTCTTAAAGTTCCATTTTTCTTAATAACAGGAACTATGTTAGAAATCCAATCTACATACCTGGCAGTTCGAATGAACTTAGCCTTTAGAAGACGCTCTATTTCTTCTTTGATTTTTGAAACTATTTCTGGAGCAAATCTTCTTGGAGCCTGTTTCACTGGTCGCTTTTCCTGGAAAAGTTGGAAGTCTATGTTCCACCAGTTCTCGACTCAAACCAAGCATTTCATGATAATCCCAAGCAAACAATCTTTATACTCTTTCAACAAAGTCAATGATTTTCTTCTTAAATCTCCTTCGAGATTCTGACTTATAAACGTGGGTCTTTTCTCATTCTCCGTTCCCAAGTTTATTTCTCTAAAGGGTCTTGAGCTTCCCTTTTCTTAATGCCTTGAGACAGAATACCTTCGAAACCAAAGGAGAGTCATCATAGATGCAATCTAACCTTTCGAACTCAAACCCTTGTGTCTCTTGAACATATGTCTCAACCTTTTTGAGCATTTCCTCAAGATACTTCTTTTAGAATCTCTACTTCCTTTCAGAAGCCTCTTCATACTTTCTATTTTCCTCAGAAACATCTTCAAAATTTTTACCTTTCGTTTCTGATGAGATTTCTTCTTCTATTATCTCCTCAATGGACTATTTACCTTCTTTTCCATTCGGCCTTATGGGTCGTTACCTCTTTATTTGTTTATTTTGATTAGATTCCGCTTCGAGAGCCACCTCTACCTTCTTCTCGGCCACATAGGCCGAAATTCGAGCCCAAAAAGCTCGAATCTATTCTGGTCTGACCATTCAGCAATTTCTGTGGCCCTCGAAAGGTCAACATCACATTGTAACATAAACCCACAATTTGGATTCAATCTTAGTGAATAAGGTATTTTTGTAGGTACCAACAATCTATACTTATCAATCACTTCATATGGTCTTGTCTTCATAACCTTATTTTCATTACTCCTCACATCCACGGCAATCCTCTTCGACTTTAAAATAGTTTTGTCCCCATCAACGTAAATGGGTACACCTTCTTTAGTCCCACATGCAAAGTCTCTGATGCATTGAAGATGGAAAACACTACACTCATGGATCCACTCTCTTCCAAGAAGTAAGTTATAATTTGCTTTCGAATCAACTACAACAACATAGTGGGTCTCATGTGGTTCCCACTGTTAACTCCAAACATAAGACTCCTTCTGATTTCGAAAGTCTTCCCACTGAAATCAGTAATAATCATCTAATGAGGCATCAGATCAAACTTAGTCTTCATCATTTTTTTCATCATAAATTTCGGCATCAGATTTACTGTTGCACCAGAATCTACGAGGACCTTTCCAATACTTACATCTCCAACTAACGCCCTAATGAACAACAGGCTTCATATGAAGTTGCATATCCTCAGTTGGTTTTTCGAATACTGCAGAAGTATTCTGGCAAATCTGTTTGCCAATGTAAGTATAACATATTGATCCTCACCTATATCATCTTCCTCCAAGTCTTCATCTTCTAAGCCTTTTTCAAGGTTCCTCAGCATACTCAGCAGGTAAATCAGAAACAACTGCACAGATGTCATCGAGACCATCTGCAAATCCAGTTTCGAAATTTTCAATTAATAAGTCATCTTCATTCTCACCAAACCTCCAATAACTTGGAATGAAGGCTTCTTTTTCACCACTTGAGCATAAGATGGTTGATTCGAATTTGCTTGGACTTGAATTACTTGAGGCATTTTATGCTTGCACAGGCTTAGGTTGTTGATTGTTTTGTTCAACAATCATGTTCCTCTTTCCTTGTTCCTCGAAGGCAGCCTTTTTCATTCTTTGTGCCCTTCTCCACTGGGTCTTCGTCATTTGAGGCCTATTTCCATAATAAGGTTCTGGTGAAAACCTTGGAATTATTCTGATATTTCATGTAGCCAGGACGAACCCATTTGGATTCGGGGGAGTTGATGATGATGGTACAAAAGTTCGAGCTTCCTGTCTTCATAGAAATTTTGGATTCATGGGTTGTTTTCCCTTATCGAACCTATTCATGTTAACAGGTGTCTTTCCGTCACAGAAATGGATTCAGGACTTTGAAATCCACCCCCCATAAGAAAGGATGAGGCTTCTTCTGCTATTTTCTTTTTCTGATGCTGGGCAGACACTTGCTGATACTGTGTCTTCATTTCTGATCCACGAAAAGCCTTTGCTCAGACCTATCGAATACAACCATGACAACCTTGCGACAAAGTTTCAATTGAGGGCATCTTCTGCCTTCTTTCGATTCAGAAATTCCAACAAGAATTCACCCCCTTTTGGATAAAATATCATGTAATTCCTGCTCTCCTTCAAGGGCCATCTCTGTGGCTTGTCCCAACAGAATTGGAATCTTCCAATTTCGACCATGTTTCACACTTGCAGGTCAGCTTCGTTGGCGTTCACCTGGAGTGGGTCCAGAGTCAATCTCATGGGCTATTGGCACCTTTTCTTCGAATTTCAATCTACCTTGTTTGATAGCTTCTTGCATAATATCCCTGTGAATACGAACACAACTATTAGTCCAATGTCCATAAGTATGATGATACTTACAATACTTTCGACCTCCTTCTCTGTTCTTGAGAAAGGAATTTTATGGCTCTCACTTAGAGTTTATTTGTTTGCTTTTACAATATATCGAAAATTTGATCTGCTTTCGAAATATCGAACCATAATTTGTCTTAGGAAACATATCTTTAGTATCATATAGTATTTCCACTAGGTTTCAAAGATTGACAACATAAGGAGGTCCGGGATTAAGTTCTGCCAATGGACATCATTATCCTCTATGTCATATTCGAAACTCACTATCATCAGATACTTCCAAATATGTTATTTTATCTTTTCGAAAAGTCTTTTCAGATTTTCGAAACTCTCTCTTTTTCTTTCTTAAGATGTTCAATTGCTTAACCTTATCAGCCAATTGGGCCATATCTCTAAGTTTGTTGATTAATCAATTTCTTTCGAATTGAATAATCCAACCCTCCAGCAGCCATTGGACTAACTCATATTGAGGAATTTGGGTAAAACGCCTTGCTTTCATTTGCTGAATCTATTCAAATAATCGTCTATGGATTCATTCGAAAATCTTTTAATGTTCACTAAATCCATAAGAGTAACTTTTGTTTCCCCTCTAAAGAACTGTTCATGAAAACTTCTTTCTAATTGATTCCATGAATGAATAGAATTCGGGGAAAGAGTTGTAAACCAAGTGAAAGCATTTTGTTAAAGAACTAGGAAAATATTTCATTTTCAACTCTTCATTATTTGCCAAATCACCTGCTTCGATTTGATATCTAGCAATGTGTTCGACAGTAGATTCTCCTACTTCTCCAGAAAATTTGGTAAATTTGGGAACTTTCCATCCCCTCGGCAATTCAGTCTGCAATACCATCTGGGAAAAAGGAGACACTACATATGGATGATTTGCAAATCCTACATTAAACCCATGTCTGTTTAGGACTTGTTCGACAATTCCAACAACATTTTGTTGCCCCCTAAGTTATTTGCTCTTATCCTTTCGAGAATTTCATCAGCATTCTGATTTCTATTCAGGATAATTCTAGGAGCATTTTCTTCCCTATTTTCGACAGGATTAACAGGATTTGGTATTTGATTATTTTGATCCCCTTGATTCACAGGGGAATTCATATTAGCCACTTGTCTAACTATAGGATCTGTGGGTGCTCCAAACACATCCGCAATCCTCTCCATTTGCCTAGCCAACAAATTATAATTGGTATTTGTGGTTTGTACCAATGGATCGAACACTGTGGCCATTTGTTGTGTCAACATATTTACCATTTCATGATTGCTTTCATCCATTTGTTGCCTTAAAGTTTGGAATTTTTGTAATGGATGAAGATGAACTTCCCACAAAGGGATTAAAAATGGGTCCACGATTTATTGGACCTACTGTTGACATTGTTGGTGGGGCTGTCCCAGAATTTGGGACGAAACCATATGGCAACCCATATATTGGTTGTCCATTTTGAGACATAGAAACAAAATTGGGTATAGGGATAGTAGAACCAATTTGACTTACTACAGGCTGTTCTGGCATAGTAGTAGTAGTAGTTGTTGATTGTTCTCTGTTAACACTACTATTTCCATTCACTCCATTCTCATTGTTATTCACAGACTCATTTCTTTGGGATGGTGAATTCTCAGAATTCGTAGCATTAGTTGTTATATCCCTATTGTTGTTTCCAGTTCCGGTTTGTCTTGAACTATTAGCCATTTGAACAGATATTGTTCTTCCACTTCTCAAACGCATGCAAGAACAAATTTTTTTTTAGAAAATCACAACACACACTACTTTTGGCAAATTGTCCCACCGGGCGTGCCAATTTGTTTGTGGTGAAAAAATCTAATTCCGAAAATTAAATTTTAATCACTTTGATTCTACGAACAATCTGGGGATTAGAATCAGATCCTCTTACGGGACTCTTTTAAAAAGTAGATTTATGGTGTTTCTGATTTATAAAAGACTTTCAAAAGTTCAAATTTTCTGGAAAAAATGGTTGATTGGTACAGAATTTTACCAAGTCAATTGTTATGTTTCAGAGATCCAGAAATAACAAGTTTTAAAGGTTTTGATTCAAATTTAATCAAACTTATCTTTCAGAAAGAATTAGAACTACTTGATTCAGAATTTTATCAAGTTTTCCAGACTATATTTTCAGAAATCAACTTTCACAGAAATCACTGAAAGTTCAAGAAAAAGCAATGCAAATAAAAATTGCAGAATGTAAATTGCGGAATGTAAAATAAAGAAAAGAAAAATGAATTGTAAGAACAATTGCATTGAAAGAAATTGGATGGGTTCATCACATACTTCCTTCTCCTTGTAACCTGTTTGTCGCTTTAAGTTTGGACGTGTAAGGTGTTTCAGAGAGTTTGAGTATAAGTGATTTGCCAACCCTTATTACATTAAGAGTTCACCTATTTATAGTTTCCTAATTCTAACGGCTAACTAATGTACATATGACACATCATCTAGCCCTATGTGCTGGCAGCGTGCATGCTTGCCACGTCTTCTGCTAACCAGAAAACCGTTTCTGATCTTCAATAACTGTCTTCTCTGACTTTTCAAACTTCCTTTTGATTTCTTCAGAAATCTTCTAAGTCTTCAGATATCTTGTCTTCGAATTCTCTGTTCCTGTTTCTCGAATTCTTGCCTTCTGATTTCTCGAAATCTTCTTTCTGTTTTCTCGAAATCTTCTTTCTGGAATTTTGACTTCATGGATTCGAGAAAATCCTTAACTTTAAGACTTAGTCTTTTCTTGACATTTGAACTTAATAGTTTTTCTCTTTTCGAGATTTTGACTACAGTCTTCCCTTCGTAGTGTCAAACTTCATTTGACCATTCCAAAGATCATAAGACCACCGGCCACCGTCCATCACTTCATTCAATTTCATTATGAGATTCTTCTCATTGGACGTTAAAATGGTCTTATTAATGACACTTGCCTTTTCCACTCCTATAAATAAGAGTCTTTTGCACATTCTTTCACAATTCTTCATTCTTTCTTCTTCCTTTTCTTCTAAATTCTTCAAAGAAATGAAGAAGTTAATTCCTTTGGCTATTACGTTCAATCCAATCTGGAATGATTCATTTTTTATGGATTGACGTAATGGCCAAAGCCATTGGCTTTTCAACTTTTCTTTAAATTTCTTTTGGATTGTACGTGATAGCCAAATATAGGTTCATTTATATAATAAATGAATCTATTATTGTTTTCCCATGCCGACCTTGATTTCTTCCCCAAGTCGAAGGTGATTCAACAAATTGGAAAACATATTCTCCTTTGCCTTGGCTCTATCAAAGCCTGTGGGGGAGGAAGAAGAGAAAGAGGTGCGGAAGACATGAGTCAAGGACTCATTATACTTAGGATAGTTTCCTTTCTAATGTATTAGGCACTTAGGATAGCTTCCTTTCTAATATATTTCCAATGTATTCGAACTAATGTGATTCGAATTTGGATCATGAATAAAAGAACTATCACTTGCCTTTTGAAATACCTGCAATGTATTATTTCTCGAATTTACACTTGTCTTCTTTTCGAATTCCTAAAGTCTTTTTGCCTTGACTTCAATCAAGAATTTTCTCTAAGTTAACAGACTTATTATCAAAATTCGAAATGAGGTGTTTTACCTCTTCTGTAAATTCGAAATGGCATCATACCCTTGTCACTTGTGAATTCGAAATAACTGAAAATCAAATCCCAACATAGCCATAATATATATGAATAGGAGCCGTAATATGAATAATAAAAAAATAAACTGACAAAAAATATTATTTATGAGAGCCACATATCTATCACACACGAAGACTAGAGTTGAGAGCAACATGGTGCTTATGTATCATGTTTTGAAACACAACAATACTTTATTGAATTTTAAATTTTTTATCAATAAAATTTTATGAAAGTTTTAATTCAATATTTTATAAATTACATATACAACGTTTGCCGTTAATTATAAATTATATAGCATAAATAATTTAAAGAGAAACCAAATTATGTGTTAGTTCCAATGGAAGGAGTCTGGGTCTCAAGAAAAATAAATTTTATTTTATATATATTCTGAAGATCAAAATAATAATTTAAAAAACTATAGTGTTTGAATGTACCAAAAACAAACTTTAGTGCTGAATACGACATGGGAAGCGATTGTCAATGGCCAAGTTCCTACGTTCAATAGTTATGGCCGACTGCTCCACTTGCGTTGCTTTCATGGTCCCCACCCTCTTTTTATTCTTTTTTTTTTTTTTTGAAGTATCAACCCCGTATAATATTTGCATGGTGTCTGATAGTTTGGAAATAAGAATCTCGTTTCTGTGCAACTTTGTTATCTTATGGTAAAGATAATAATAAATCAAAGACTTGGCACATTAACCTCTTTCATAATCGCTCACAAAATCGATTCGAACTTCGAATAAATATTCCATGCTTGTCGCATATATAGCAGTCATGTATGGATTAATATTTTTTTGAACATGCCCCTTCCAACCAAACACGATTTCAATAGAATCTGGGTTGTTGAAGTTGAATGACCCAACCATCCTATAATTTGACATAATGCATGGGCTACCAAGTCTCAACCCTTTGTTGATCTCAATAGACCACATGGCAGAGTCCAGCCCAAAAACTACAAGTTATTATTTTTCATCTCCATTTTCTTTATCATGTACTTGGTATATATGGTGTATATCTACTTCTACTAGTTAATCATTTTCTATATTACTATATACCATGCCTCTCAGGTTATCATTGTTGAAATGGAGTGAGTCATTACTCATTACTCGTTAGGTACTTACAAAGCAACATTCTGTTTGCGTAAGACAAAAGAAGAAAAAAGTAAGAAGCAATCAAAGTATTAAAAGTAATGAAGCGATTAAAGTTAGAGAGGAAAAATAAAAAATAAAGAAAGGAAGCACTCCTTTGTCATTTAGGTGTGGCAGATGTGCCAGCAAATCAATGGAATTGTAGCAAGTAATCAACCGTTGAATTCTGCTGCTATTTATTACTCCAACCAAATGTCACCGTCCTAAACAATCTCGTATTTTTTGTATATCAGAAAGGAGAAAGTTGCTGTTTAAAACCGTTAGTTTAATTAATCATAAAGTGTAATACTAATGTCCTTCAGACATTGGTTAGTGAGATTAAAATAATATTATCCACGTTAAAAATGCTCCTATAATAATGCAATAATTATGGTACTACTAGTATTAATTATTGGTAGTGATGCCGGTGAAGTAGTTGGCCTGCGCTACACTACCACTTAGCTATTGAAAGAATGAAGTGTATGAGATATTATAAACTAGTAAATTATAGATTCTATGAGAGATTCTTGATCGTGCAGTTTAGTCGAGGGATTTAAAATCCCAAAATGATTCCTGAGAGATTGTTTCATTATATATAATGGTTCGAGGCGTTATTTTTTAAGGATTAATTTACATGATTCTTAATGTATGAAGGACTAATTTATTTGTTTTATAGGGACCATTTTGCATTACAGAAATTATTTTACATAATGGAGAAATCTCTGAGCGACCATTTTGGGATTTTGAATCTCTCATGACTAAACTACACGATCAAGAACCTCTCAGGATTAAGGGACCGTTTGATTTACGGTCGAGTAGAATTGATTCTAGAAATGAATGGTTGAGATGGATGATGCACGCTTTACGAAGTATGTTGGACGGAAGTGATTTAAAATCAATTTTGCACAATTGATTTTGAATGATTGAAAATTTAAACCAAACAAACACTAATTTGCTAGTATAGTTTTTTTTGCCGGTATAGTTTTTTTCGGTAATAATAAATGAAGTTGGATTTTTACTACTTCAATATACCATTGCATTATCTCCTATTTATTTTATATTATATATTTGTCTGAATCTGAAACACTAAACAGGCCTGTGATTGTGTGTCTCCTACCCCATATCATGATTCATATGCGTTCTGTTTTTCTCTTAACTCTTACCTTAGCCTCCTTTTACTACTTTAGTGGCAAATCTGGGGTGACATTGTTGTCCTAAGCCATACCTTCCTTCAATGATTGCTTATCCGTACGCCATATTCCACTCTCACTTCTCACTTTCCATTATTCACCGCCCTTGTTTCTAATGCCATAGCATCACTCACAAATACTATTGAAAAGACCCCATTTTTCTCTTTGCTGAGGAACAAAATACTAAATAAAATGCGCTCAAGAAGACGACGATGTCACCGACAACCTTTTCCTTTGTCAACATATGCACACACACTGCTGACACCTGGCTTGTTTTTCTCCGTGTAGAATTCACATTATCACATACATACATTGCAGCTTAGCTTTTTTCTTCTTCACTCTCTTCTCCCATTCCCATTTTCATTCTCTTCTAACTTTTATTATCCATTTACCTTCCACTACTTATATTTCCATTGTTATCTTTTCTCAAAGCAACATCACTTACATTTCAAACAGATGCAAGTAACAGATCAAGATTGTGTTGTATTGACTTAACAAGGCATCCCCATCGGTTTTTTGCCATTTTGGTCTTCATTGCCTTGTGGGTTTTGGTCTGTTCTGGAAAACAAGAAAAAAGACCATGAGAGTGATTCAGATTGTGTTGGTTCTGCTTTGGTTCTTCGGCATTTATGCCCCAACATTGTTTTGCGCCAATGTGGAATATGATCACAGAGCATTGGTCATTGATGGCAAGCGCAGGGTCTTGATCTCTGGTTCTATTCACTACCCTCGTAGTACTCCAGAGGTCTCTCTCTCTCTCACTCACGCTCTTTACATGTTTGTACAGTGTATCTATGACTTTCTGCATTTGAAGTAGAATTTGTTGTTGCAGATGTGGCCAGACCTTATTCAGAAATCCAAAGATGGAGGACTTGATGTGATTGAGACCTATGTTTTCTGGAACTTACACGAACCAGTTAAAGGCCAGGTTCTGTTTGTTCTGTTACATTGTTAACATTTTCATATTCCTCTGGCTTTCAGCATTGCATTTGTGATTTGTGAATTTTGAGTTTGCTGATAAATCAAGCACAGATGTAATATGTGAAAGAAATGAAGAAGTGCTCATGCTATTCAGCTGAATTGTTACTTGTTTTTCACATGATAGTTGAAAGCATGAGATGCTAAACACATTTTTTTTTTTTGGTCTGGTTTTGAATGAAAAATTGTAAAGACATTGGATTAACCTCAGAAAGACTATATATAATTGGTGACATAAAATGGATATTTGCAGTATGATTTTGATGGGAGGAAGGATTTGGTGAAATTTGTGAAGACAGTGGCTGCAGCGGGTCTATTTGTGCATCTCAGGATTGGTCCATACGTGTGTGCTGAATGGAACTATGGGTAAAGTTTGGTCCTTTCTGTGTATTCTTTTTCTGGGGCGTTCATATCTAATCGAGGGCTTTAACTTCTTAACAGTGGTTTCCCTATTTGGTTGCACTTCATTCCGGGAATTAAGTTCCGAACTGACAATGAACCATTCAAGGTAACCCTCTTCCTGCTGCTTCATGCTATTGTCCTTCAATCCAAGTTCACTCGCTAAAGAACTTTGTCTTCAGGCAGAAATGAAGCGATTCACTGCTAAGATAGTGGATATGATGAAGCAAGAGAAACTATATGCGTCACAGGGAGGACCTATTATTTTATCTCAGGTTTTGTTTTTAATTTATTAAATACATGGTCTTTTATTTATTACAAAGACCATCAATTGTGTGTGTGTGTTGCTTTTCTTTTGTTTTAAAAAGAAATTATTAACATCTAGATGTTGGAGCATAGTTATAATATTTCTTTTTGGTGAAAGCTTATATTTGTAAATATATGAGAATATTTGTGCTTTCTGATTCCAGATTGAAAATGAGTATGGAAACATTGATTCGGCCTATGGTTCTGCTGGTAAATCCTACATCAAGTGGGCAGCAACAATGGCTACATCTCTTGATACAGGGGTTCCATGGGTCATGTGCCAGCAAGGAGATGCTCCTGATCCAATTGTAAGTTATCTCCTTTTGATTGTGAGCAATCTCAATATGCTGTCTACAATCATCTTACTTGATTGTTACTTTAACCACCTGCAGATCAATACATGCAATGGATTTTACTGTGATCAATTCACACCAAACTCTAACTCAAAACCAAAAATGTGGACTGAGAATTGGAGTGGCTGGTTACCTTCCTTTCCTATATGAATCATTTAGTTATTTCAATGAAATATATCCCTCAAATTATTATCTGATTGGTTGTATATCTCCTTTCTCATTCTTTTTTTTTTTTTAATTTTTTCAATGTTATGTATTCTTTGGAATGGTAGGTTTCTTTCCTTTGGTGGTGCTGTTCCTTATAGACCTGTAGAAGATCTTGCATTTGCTGTTGCACGCTTTTTCCAGCGAGGTGGAACATTCCAAAATTACTATATGGTATTGCAACCTTAAATGTGGTTTAAGTTCATTTTATATAATACCTCTAGAAAAAAATTCAGCCCTAAGAGGAAATGAGCTGATACCATAACCATTTTGATTGCTTGCTTTGAAATAGTACCATGGAGGAACCAACTTTGACAGAACTACTGGTGGACCTTTCATTGCTACAAGTTATGATTATGATGCACCAATTGATGAGTACGGTATGCACTCTTTCAACCTTCATATTGCATATCTATTGTTGACATTGTAAACATCATAAAGGTACCTCCAATTGTCAGTTGAATGCAGCCTAGTTTCCATATGCATCAGAGAAGATAAATAAACAGAATTGCATGTATAGTTTATTTCTTATATATGCAGAAGACACAATACACTGGACAATTTGGTGTGGTTTTTTAAACTATCTATACTGTATGCTACAGGAATTATTAGACAACCCAAGTGGGGCCACCTTAAAGATGTGCACAAGGCCATAAAGCTTTGTGAAGAAGCATTAATAGCTACTGATCCAACAATTACATCTCTTGGTCCAAACCTAGAGGTTGAAATTTTTTGTCTATTTAAAACATTTAACTCCATGTCTTAGGATAGAATTTCTGAATAAACTTATTCTGTGCCTAAAACTCTCTGATTCTCTCCTTCACAGGTTCCTGAATATTGCTTTTTATTGATTGCGAAAAATGCTGCTATATGCTGATTCATGTCTTTCTTTCTGCATTACCATGTTTTATATGCTTTATGGACAAGTAGTCTCCCCATAATGTATGTTTTACTATTAAATCCCAGGCTGCAGTTTACAAGACAGGATCTGTATGTGCTGCCTTCCTTGCCAATGTGGGCACCAAATCTGATGCAACAGCAAATTTCAGTGGCAATTCATATCACTTGCCTGCATGGTCTGTGAGCATCTTACCAGACTGCAAGAATGTAGTGCTTAATACTGCAAAGGTTTTGCCTCATCAACTTCACTTTCATGTTTATATGGCTTCACTAATGAGTGGTTTCCTGACAATAAATGTTATGTGGGTCAATTTTCCCCATCAAAATTGGCAGTTTAATTGGCTGGAGTTACTTTGAAAGTATAATTAGTATTCATTTTGTGATTATCCTATCTATAGTCAAGATGTTATTTGCTAGTTCAAGAAGTGAGTAGCATATAGTAAAAATAACATTTTGTATGGCAGATTAATTCTGCATCTGCGATTTCAAGCTTCACAACTGAATCTTCAAAAGAAGATATTGATTCTTTAGAAGCTTCTAGTTCAAAATGGAGTTGGATAAGTGAACCAGTGGGTATCTCAAAGGATGATTCATTCTCAAAAAATGGATTACTGGAGCAAATAAATACGACCGCTGATAAAAGTGACTACTTGTGGTACTCATCAAGGTAGATAAGCCTCCAAGGTTGAAAGATATTTCCTCTGACCTATGATTCTCAGCTCCTTGATAACATTTCCCCTTTTTTTCTTTATTTTTTCAAAAGCATTGATCTTGAGGATGATCCTGGTGCTCAAACCGTCCTTCACATTGAATCACTTGGTCATGCCCTGCATGCTTTCATCAATGGCAAACTTGCAGGTAAAAAAAAAATTAAATCAGTGACAACTGATGATATGTATGAACAACCCTGCATCTACAAATGTTCTTCCTATATATTCATTAGGTTTATATGTTTTATATATTTGGATGTCCCTATGTATTTTTTTTAATGAGTTTTGATATTTCTCTTTGATTGCTGATCATGTTGACTTTGGCATCATAAGTATGGTGTGTCTAAACAGCATTTGCACCCTGAAAGAAACTACAAGCTCTAGTAGGCAAATAGTACAAGTAGTCAGAACTCAGAAGTGAAATAGCAAAGAGTCTCTATCTTTCTGCTAGGTCTGGCCATATATCAGAAACTTGAAGACATAATTAATATTCATGTATACAGAACATGCTGCAAGACTTCAATTTTCAAAATCATATGACCTTAAACATTTTAATGTACCAGTACACTACCTAGATCAAAATCAAATCATTCAAATTACATGGAACACTTAGTACTCACCTTTTATTTTATTAGAAGCAGTTATAAATATATTACCAAACTACATGGTGATTGATATCTCTCTATCTCATTGTCATTTTGTATGATAGATCTAAGGTACTTAAAATGTAAGACTTATGGTTTTGTATGTTCTTCAAGTTTCAACTCTATCCCAAATTGCCCATCTGTGATATTATTGAAAATTTCCCAGGGAGTCAAGCAGGCAACAGTGGCAAATCTAAACTTAATGTGGACATCCCTATCAAACTAGTGGCCGGGAAGAACACAATTGATCTCTTGAGTTTAACCGTGGGACTTCAGGTTCAGTTTTTCTGATTATAATGTATATAAGAATTAACATGAGAGGAAATCATGGTTTAAGCATGCAATTATGCATTAGCACATTAGTTTTCATAAGTGATTTCTCTTGTTATTACATCGGCTAATGTGAACCTTATACACATCAGAACTATGGAGCATTTTTTGACACAGTGGGAGCGGGGATCACTGGTCCAGTTATATTGAAAGGTTTGAAGAATGGAAATAGTCTTGATCTCTCCTCTCAGAAGTGGACATATCAGGTCAGTCTTAGCTTTATGTTAAAAGCTATTCTTTTCTTCCTCCATACCATAACTTCATCAAGTAAACATTGGTGATGTTCATGCAATAGTAAATCTATCCAAAAAGATTGCTTGTAACAACATTGGTTTTCCCTATTCCCACCTATGATTTTGATAAATCAATTCAGTTTATATGCAAGAAAAAACCAAATGAAATAATTTGTTTCAAGAACCTGAAGAGATAAAACTAAAGTCAACTGAATTCCAATTGAAGCCACAGAATGCACTCTTAATTTTCTTGGTACAGGTTGGCCTCAAAGGAGAAGAATTAGGTCTGTCTAGTGGAAGTTCTGGACAGTGGAATTCACAATCTTCCTTCCCTAAGAACCAACCATTGACTTGGTACAAGGTAATCTTATTTTCGTTTTGTTGTTTCACTTTCACTGGTTATAACTTAGGGAATTTATAAGTGTACTTATAGTTTTCCTCAGCAGTGTTTACAACAGTACAACTGTTATCTTTTAACTTTCAATTGCATGCTGCAATTAAAATTAAGGCAATTATACTATAGGAAAAATATTTTTGCTACTAACTAATATAGTACATGGTGGATTAGACAAACTTTGCTGCTCCATCTGGCAGTAATCCAGTTGCAATTGACTTCACGGGAATGGGAAAAGGTGAGGCTTGGGTGAATGGACAAAGCATTGGACGATATTGGCCAACATATGTCTCTTCAAATGCTGGTTGCACAGACTCATGCAATTATAGAGGATCTTATAGCTCATCCAAATGTCTCAAGAATTGTGGAAAACCATCTCAGATATTGTAAGTGTTGGATATTCTAAATGAGAAAAGTTGTGAAACATGAAAATAATCTTGATCTATGATGTCACTGAAGCACTTATCTTGCAGATACCATGTACCAAGATCATGGTTGAAACCAAATGGCAACACTATTGTATTATTTGAGGAAAAAGGGGGTGACCCAACACAAATATCTTTTGCTACAAAACAGATAGGAAGTTTGTGTGCACATGTATCTGAATCTCACCCACCACCTGTAGACTTGTGGAACTCAGATACAGAATCAGGAAGAAAAGTAGGTCCTGTATTGTCACTCAATTGCCCTTATCATAATCAGGTCATATCTTCCATCAAATTTGCAAGCTATGGAACACCCCTTGGGACATGTGGGAACTTCAACCATGGACGCTGCAGCAGCAATAAGGCTCTGTCAATTGTGCAGAAGGTGTTATCTAGTTTCATCTTCCCTTGTTACTTTGATATGTTTCACTTTGGTTTAGACTAACTCAAATGATCTTTAACAGGCCTGTATTGGATCAAGCAGTTGTAGTGTTGGAGTATCAACTGATACATTCGGAGACCCTTGTAGAGGAATGACAAAGAGTTTAGCTGTTGAAGCTACTTGTGCATAGACAGACATGTTGCTTCACAAGAACACTCCACATTGTCTTCAACTCTTGGTTGGAGATGCTTCTTCTTGCTAAACCAAAGTAGAATTGTTTTCTAGAAACATCCACAAAAAAATTGTCAACTAAAACAGTGTAGTCTCACTTGCAATAAAAGAAAGAAAAGTCTTAGGATGATGCAACATACATACGTGATGAAGTTGCAAACAAGTTGTCCTCAAAGTTGCAAGACAAGTTGTTCTCTTGCGTTATTGTGAGGAAGCTAGACAGTGAAAAGTTGGAACTTTGAGTTTAGACTTTTCCTCATGAGAGAAGTTGGATTGACGTAATTGTATGAGAATTTTACTGAATTGGAAAAGGATGTATGAGTATTTTAAAGTCATTAGGTTTTATGAATAGGAATCAACCCAACGCATCTCTAATGCGTCCTATTCTTATGAAGAAATTGTGAACCTTTATTGAAAGCTCCCATTATTGAGGAATAAGCGCAAGTTATGGAAGTTCAGAAGAGGAAATAAAAAGCTTTGGTACATATAGTAACATGTGGTCACTATAAGATTTAAGAAAATGCAATCATAAGAAAAGTTATGATATGGTAGGCACTTATTTGTCTTGAGGCTACAAAGCAAAACCAAAATACAGCATGTCAACAATTCGTTCGTGAAGAATGTGACTTCTTTATCGACGTCAAAAAAAAAAAAAGTGTCTTCTTTGTGATGATGATATCAATATTGAGCAAATCCTTCACTAATAGCAAGTGGTTAAAAAAACATAAGGGGAAAAAAACCCTTCTCCAAATTCTCAAACTTGAAATGCCACTACTATATACTCTTTGGGAAAAGATAATGAGTCACCGGTTAAGATCTAAAGATAGAAAGTTTTTAAAAGATTAATATTACAAATGTAATTAATATTGTAATTTTATATAAAATTTTTCTATTTATGTATTTCTTAATCAATGTGACACTTGTTAACAATATCCTACAAATTTAAAGTTTTGATTAAGATTAATGCATAAAATTGCTAAAGGACATTTTGTTTAAGGCCGAGAGGAAGACAAATTCATATACTCAAATGAATTTTATCACTTTATTCGGTAAAAAATTATCAAATAGTTGAACTTCTCTCCTCCAATTGTAATATTACTCCTGGTCTTATATATAAAAATAAAAAAATAAAATTTATTGGTTTTATATATTAAAAAACATAGGACTTTTTAGTTGTATTAATTATTAGATACTTTATATATTCTTAATTTATTGCGAGTAATTAACAAAATACCCAGTCATGCAACCATTTAATAAAAAGAGCATTTCTAAAAAAAATAAATTTATGGCACTATTAATTACTATTAATAACTTTTAATGCATTTTCTTGGTTTAGATAATTTTAGTTCTATATTTTTTATATATAGGACCATGGCAATATTATATTAAAATATTTTTTTTTGAAAAATGTTACTGGTTCCTATAAGGTTCTTTAAGGGTGAATTTCTATAACAGTAATGATTCACGTACATCAGCATAGTGAATCCCATATTTCTACCACTACTTGATTTACGTGCACCCAAAAGAGAGAGAGAGAAAGTCAATAAAAAGAGAGAGAGGGCCATGTGTAGAAGTATGGGATTCACTGTGCTCATGTACGTGAATCATTACTCTTTTATAAGTATAGTTATGAGATTAATAACTGGAGTTGATGTTGCAAATAAAGTTCATCTGACACAATGATGGAAATAAAACTTAAACACCCATACAAACTTAGCAAATCCCTCACCATTGATCCAACTTAAAACAAAAGGTCATGTAACTAGTGTTTTAATTAAGAAATTAATAAAATTAGAAATTTTTTAACATTTGCCCCTGTTTGGTAGGGGTGAAGTGGAGGAAGGAGGAGAAAAGTGTGGAGAAATGGAGAAGGGATGTGTGTTTGGTGAGGAGGGAAATAGGTGGAAATGAAGGGAGATGATTACATTGTTCATTTCTCTGCAATTTTGTAGTGAAATGGAGAGAAATGAGAAGTGGACAGGTGATAATCGATTTTTATGTATACATAATCGATTATCATGTTACCCAATGTCATAAAGAATCGATTTTCATGTACACATAATCGATTTTTATGTTACTCACTATCATAAAAAATTGATTTTTAATGTCCCATAATTGATTGATGAGCAAAAAAATCGACTTTTTTTAATAATCGATTTTTCATTTTTTTTCTTTTATTTCACACACATTTCTCTCATACCAAAAACCTATTTCTCTTCATTTCACACCTATTTCTCTCACACCAAACAATTTATTTCTCTTCATTTCACACCTATTTCTCTTTCCTATTTCTCTCCTTCCCACTTCTCTTCTCTTCTCTCTATTTCCCTAATTTCACCAAACAAAGCATAGTTCATCCGTCCCATTTTATTTTTAAGGTTGTGGCATGGGAAGTAAGGAGTGTTATTAATATTTTAAGTTTTATAAAAAAATATTACCTAATTTCTTATTATACCCCTTATCTCTCATATTAAACACACATTATTTGAGAAATAAACATTAACTAATAAATAAGGGTGGAATTGAAAAAATGAAATTAAATGGTGTATTGGTATTATAAAATGACAATTAAAATGGGACAGAAAAAATTGCTAAAACGTTAAAAAAATGGGCGGAGAGAGTACATTCTTTAAATTGATTCTGACTCTTCAATAAAAATCTTTCCACTCTTACACTATGTTTGGATTAAAGAGAAATAGAGAAGAGAGAAATAAAAAAGAAAGAAGTAGGAAAGAGAGAAAGTGGTGTGAATTTGGGTAGAGATTGGGGTCGTTTGGTTGAAGAGAGATATTAAAGAGATAGAAGATAATGAGTATGAAAAGTTGTTTAGTTGTGTAGAAATAGAAGAGAAAGAAGTTTATAAATATATAAATGGACAATTATGTGCGTTGAAATCCAAGTCATATATTCTGGAATGTTATGAATGAGAGGGTTAAATTGTCTTTTTTATTAACTCACCCTTTCTCCTCTCAATTTCTCCGCCTCATAGGAGAGATTAGTTTTTTTCGTGGGACACACTGACTTTCATTCTCTTCACCCTCTCTAGATCTTGCCTGTACCAAACAAGTTTGTCACTTAAACTCTATCTCTCTCGCTTTTGTTTCTCTCTCCGCAGTTTCACCTTAAAAAAACCAGGGTCGGCCCAAGAGTAAGACTGCTCAAGCCCATGCTTTAGGCCTCAAATTGTTAGTAACATCCTTTATACAAAAAAATTAAAAATATTATTATTAGGCCTAGTTCATTGGTTTAGAAATTGATTTTCCTCCTAAGGGTTGATGGTTCAATCCTTCGTAAATGAATTTTAACTTTTAAGGCCCCTTTCTTTTTTGACCTCATGTATTTAAAAAGACCCCAAAATAAAGGTTTGTTTGAGGTCTCACTACATGTTGGGTCGACACTGAAACAAACAAAGCGTTAATTCCTTGAAGGGTATTGATTAATGTACCCTAAATTGAAAAATTATTTAATATTTGTTATGAATAATTATGATATGGTGGATGCCCATCAGATTTAGTCTGATATGATATGACTTTACCTATTTCCTTTAATATAAAAATTGATCTTGAGAAGATATTGTATATTGTAAGTTACATAGTTTCCCTCAATTGTAGGTTACTTAGTTCCATTATTAATTCTTATTCACTGGTATAAATACCCCATTATTGTTGGATGGAATAATACACGACCAACTATCGGTCTCTTCTTCTCTTCTCTTTCTTTCTACTCCTCCACTTTATATATTTTCAGTATTATTTCATAACACGTTATCAGCACGAGGCTATAACCACTGAGCAAGAAGTCTTACATTCCTCTGGAGAAGGTATTAACCATCCTACAAGAAAAAGGTGAAGTAAATCAGAGAGTCACAAGAAGGGGGGGTTGAATTGTGACCCTTGAAAACTTTTGGCTCAACCTACAAGTACTTTGAAAAACTTACTGATCTTTGCTCAAGGATACCTTGGCTATCAAAAGTTACTTCTAGAAGATAGTAGTTAGTGTATAATGCCAATTGAGTTTATTGAAACTACCTTCTTAAAGGTAAGCAATATTATAGGGAGTGATATCATCAAATTTTATTCTTCCATATAGTGTAATTTAATGTAGATACAAATCAGAATAAGGTTCAGAAGAATAATAATAATGTTTATGCATTTATGCAAAGCAAAACAATGAATCTGACACTTTAACCTTTCTTCTGGAGGGTCAAATGATTTTGTATTTTAATAAAACTTCCAGAAAAGGTATTTAACCAATAACTAATAAGATTATGTGAGAAAAATTGTTCAGAAGAATAGTATAAAAGTTTCTGCAGTTATGCAGAAGCAAAACATTGAATCTGTCACTTTAAAACCAATCTTCTGAAGGGTCAAATGATTTTGTATTTTAATAAAACTTTCCAGAATAGTGTATTTAACCAATAACTAATAAGATTTGTGAGAAAAACTGTTCAGAAGAATAGTATAAAGTTCTTCTGCAGTTATGCAGAAGCAAAACATTAAATCTGTCACTTAAAACCAATCTTCTGAAGGGTCAAATGAACTTGAAACTTGATGAAACTTTCCAGATCAGATATTTGAATAGTAAACAACCAGAATATAAGTGAAATCTTATTAAAATCAAGTTTGTAAAGATCTGGTGGTTTGAACCCTAAGTTCCATGTTGAACAATGGACAAATTTAAAAAAATATCGATCCTCGTCTATAATAAAATATATTGAATAATTGACGAGAGATTTATTCACGACTCAATTTGTTGATTGCCAGTTTGATGAATTTATTTTCCCAATATTAGGGGGAGAAAATAAGCAGTTGGACAAAGAAATTGGTTGGAATGAATTATCCTTATCCATCTTGATCCTCGAATAAAACAATGTGAACTGGAAGTTCAAAGGATAATTCACCTATAAAGTTTAGCCAACCAACTATCGAATGTATTCACTGACCCAAAAATATGTACCAACTAATAATGCTCCAATTAAAATAGATGTTCCTGTTGGACAATCTACTGTTTCAAATGAATCTAAAGCATGGCATTAAGCGTGATAGACCTGTTGGTTCCAAATATATCAAAAATATCCTCAGAAAAGAAAAGGAGCTAAGAATCTAGATGGCATGATCGAGGGATATAGAGACTCTAGAAGAGTCCTTGACATAATTATTGTCTTCAGTTGTCAAAAGAAACTCAGGTACCCTGAAATTCATGAAAATAAAGAGATCTCATTATGTCCTAATGAAGTACAATGGAACCAACATGAAAATCACGTTGACAACATTTTTGCATTGAAAGTAGCGCTTGATATTATAAATGATAGTGAGGATCAAGAACCGAAATCGGTTAAAGAATGTCGAAAAGAAATGATTGGCCAATGTGAAAAAATGAAATTCACTTGCAAAATGCAAAGTTTGGGCCTATAGCCCACACACTGAATGTTGTAAAGCCATTATATCAAATGAGTTTTTTTGTACAAAAACAAATGTGAAAAGTGAAAAGGTGCAGTATAAAGCACAACTTGTTGCCCAGGTTTTTCGCAAGACTTGGCATTGTTTTTGAATGAATATATTCACTTGTGGTGGATGCGAGTACTTTCAGTTCTGGTGTACATGAAAATATCGATGGATATTATTACGACCCATTTGTATGGCTCTCTTGAAATAATATTTATATCAAACTCCCTTAAGGGTTTAATTTTCTAGAAGCATAGAGTCCAAGTTCTCGAGAAAGTTGTTCAATTAAATTGAATAAATCCTTTATATGAACTAAAGTAATATGGACATATGTTGTATAATTGCCTCAATGAATATTTGTTGAAAAAGGATTTATGAATGATCATATTCGTCCATGAATTTTATAAAAAGATATGACAAAGAGTAGTCATACTTATTGCTTATATTATTGGAACTCCTAAAGAGCTTCCAAAAGCTATAAATTTCTTAAAGCAAGAATTTGAGATTAAGGATCTCGGAAAGACAAGTTTTGTCTTGAATTACCAGCTTGAATATTTAAAAGATGCAATTATAAGGCACCAAGAAGCATATACAACAAAGATGTTGTAAGAATTCTATTGGACAAATCACATCCATTATGCACTCCAATGGTTATTAGGTCACTTGATGTGGATAAAGATCCTTAAGCACCTCAAGAGAATGATGAAGAAATGCTTGGTCTTGAAATATCATATCTTAGTGCAATTCAAGCACTAATACATGACCCGACACATAATATGTTGGTTAATATTATTTACAAGATATGGTTCTTTATCTACAAGGCATTTGAATGGAATTCACCATATATTTGCTACCTTAAAGGTACATTGGATGTGAGTTTATTCTTCTCAAATAGATCAAATTCAAACCTGGTTGGTTATGCAGATGTGGGTTATTGTTTGATCCTCATAATGGTCGATCACAAACAGGATACTTGTTTACAAGTGGTGGTATAGCCATTTCATGGAGATCCATGAAGCAAACTATAACAGCCACATCCTCCAATCATGCAGAATTTTGTGCATTACATGAGGCAAGTCGAGAATGCGTTTGGTTGAGATATGTGATTCAACATGTGCTAGAAAACTTGTGGTTTGTCTTCTGGAAATTTGGCTCCAACAATCTTATTTGAAGATAATGTTGCATGTATTTCCAGTTGAAAGAAGGGTACATTAAAGGAGATAGAACAAAACATATCTCACCAAAAATTTTCTTCACTCGTGACCTTAAAAAAAAATGGTGATATATGTGTTCAACAAGTTCGTTCATGTGACAATCTAGCAGATCTTTTTACATAGTCATTGCCAACTAAAGTTTTTGAGAAACTAGTATAGAAGATTGGTCTTCGACGTCTTAGACGTGAATGTCTAATGAGGGGGAGAAATAAATACGTTTGCACTCTTTTTTTCCTTCGTCCTGGTTTTGTCCCACCAGGGTTTTCCTGGCAAGGTTTTTAATGAGGCAGTATTCAATAACGTATTAAGAATGATGTACTCTTTTTCCTTCACTAGGTTTATGTCCCACAGGGTTTTCCTAGTAAGGTTTTAAACGAGCCACATTCTGAAATAATGGACATCCAAGGGGGAGTGTTATGAATAATTATGATATGGTGGGATGCCCATCAGATTTAGTCTGATATGATATGATATGACTTTACCTATTTCCTTTAATAAAGAATTGATATTGAGAAGATATTGTATATTGTAGGTTACATAGTTTCCTCAATTGTAGGTTACTTAGTTTCCATTATTAATTCTTATTCACTTTATAAATACCCCATTATGTTAGATGGAATAATACACGACCAACTCTCGGTCTCTTCTTCTCTTCCCTTTCTTTCTACTCTCTACTTTTATATATTGTCAGCATTATTTTCATAACAATATTTACCTTTTTTAATTAATTAACAATAATTAATATAGTGTATTAAGTGCCCCATGACTAATGTCATGAGTTACACTAATTTCTTTGACTTTTTTTTTGGTTTCTCGGAATATATGAGAGAATCTATTGGGATCACGGTACTATCAAGCACCAAATTGGGACCTCTCTCTCGCATGAGTGTTTTTTTATGGGTCGCATTTTGGTATACTTCGGTGAGAGTGTTTTGATATCATTTTCTTTATTTTTAATTGAAAGGAGACATAAACGTAAAAGTTATATGGAAACAAGTTTAGGGAATATACTCCCTGCTAAATTATTTCGAAGACAGTGTGCGTGGATTTTAAATAAGACACATGTAGCACATGAGAATGTTAAAAAATAAAGGAAGATAATTAAAAATACAGAAAATGGTTATTTGGTCATAAAGTTTTTATAAAAAATTAAAAATACAAATTTTAATATAGTTAAAACATTATCCCGCAAATGTAAAAATATTAGGACTCTTTAAGAAAAAAAAATAAGAGATGAGTTTGTTTATTAATTGGTTAAGAAGGTACCAAAATCTTCTTTCGCTGGAGGGTACAAATAGAATTTCTCTTTTTTTTTCTTACACATGAATCTAACTTAGAGCTGTTAAAGTGAGTAGGGGTGTTCATTGGTTTGGTTCAACCCGATGAACCGAACAAAACCAATCTTATCGGATTGGATTTTTTAGCTTAATCGGTTGAACTCGAACCGAACAATCAAACTCGTCAATGATTGGTTCGGGTAACGAATTAAAGACATTGGACCCATTACCTGAACCGAACGAATCACCCCTAAATAAAAAAAAGTATATTAAAAAAATTGGAAGAGATGGAGATTAACATCAACATTAATTTTTTTATCATAAAGGAGAGATTAACATCAACATGAGGTTTTATCATAGATTATTTTTTTCTCAAATGATTTTTTCTATTTTTTGCTAAAAAAATTGAATTTTTTTTAATTATATCGACATGATAAATTTATGATCCGATTGAACAAAACCGAAGCAAACCGTCCTTGATCGGAATTGGTTCGGGTCGCTTACAGAAAAATTTAAAAATCTGACCGAACCGAAACGAACTGTTTTATATTTGGTTCGGATTTGTTTTTTCCTATAAAATCGAACCAAACCGACTCGTAAACACCCTAAAAGTGAGCCTCGGGTTGGCTCACCACGAGTTAGGTTAAAAGTGAGCTGAATCGGATTGACTCACTTTTTTGGTGAGCTGAAAATATACCAATTCGCCTTGACCCACCACAGGTTGGTGGCTTATTGGTGGCTTAAGTGAGTTGGCTCACCTAATTTAAAAAAATTATAAAAAATAATAAAAAAGCCAAAAAAAATATAAAAATGTGTTAAAAAATATATAAATTAAAAAAAAAAGTGAGTCAACCAACTCAACCCAGCTTAAACCCACTTTGACCCGTGATTTAGATAAGTTAACCCACTTTGACCCGTAAAAATGTAAACCTAATTTTTATTGACCAAACTCACCAATGAGTTGGGCCGTGTTGGCTCACCAAATTGAACCTATATCACACCTCTAAATCTAAGTATAAAAAACATAATCACATGTTTATGGGACCTAATCCCCTTTCCAAAATATTCTTTTCATTTGGTTCCTCTAAAATAATTATAACCTTAAATAGTAAAACAAGCATTTATAACCATTAATTTAAAAATCAATAGTTAAGATTTAAACTATTTAATAGTTTATCATAAAATATGCATATATTTAATCACAATCTCAATCATTAATTTGTCAAATCAATAATTATAATAATTTACTTTATCCTCTAAATCAATTGGTTAAGAAAGTATAAAAAAGTCAATTGGCTAAGAGATCAATACTAAAAATATTTTACTGAAAATAATGATATACATTACATTAATAATATTAATGTTAGAGTTTTAATAAAAAACTTCCAATTTTAATTTAATTTCTTAACTAATGTTAAGGGCATTAGCTAGTACTTTGCATCTTATAAAAAGGGTTCGTATTAACTATTAATTACCCTAAAAACAAAAATGCTTGTTTATTTGTCATGGAAAAGTGCATTTATAGTCTGATAACGAGGTAACCCTGGTAGCCCTGTTATGTGCTAGCAACAGTTATATCAATATATTTATAGTCTGATAACAATAACAACGAGAACGAGTGATCCCGCCCCAACGTGGCCAACCTGTTACCGTTGTTCTTTTCAATTGCTACTTTTCCTCCCAAAATTGAAATCACAGAATCAAAAATTTTAAATTGCTATGCTACCCCCTCTTTAACCTTTGCACTTTCACATTTGCGCTGTATTTATATCTAACCATCTTTTCTTCACTTTCATTACACCCATCAATCAATTCTCCTCTTTCTTCTATTCTATTCCACCCTTTCTTCCTCAATTTCAGTTGCAATAGGGCTTCTCTGCATTCAGATTCCACTTTCCAACGCTTTCTCCTCCTCCTTCACAATTTCAATTTGGTTTTCATTTCCTGTCGATTCGCTTCTGCGGTAACTGCAGCTTTCTCGATTGAATTTTAGAGTTAGGGTTCCGAGTCTTACTCCAAAGGCCGTCCATTGGTGCTGGAATTTCAGGCTTTTGGAGCTGCAAAGACAGGGATCTCCCATTTTGTCGTTTTACCCCAGCAAAAAAAAAAAAAAAAAAACGTAAATTGCTTAACCTTTTATCTGTCATTGACGTTTCTATTTTATGGCATATGAAGATTCTGTTCTACATGCAATTTTGTCTCGTTTTTCTTTGTCCCCAATATTCAATGTTAATATAGTAATGGATGACTTATCTTCTTCTCTTTTTTTATTATTTGTTTAAAATTTTCCCTGTTCCTGTTCATGGATAAAGGTCAACGAATTATTGGTGGTGAGTTGTGGGCTGAGCCTGCAACCGTTGTTAGAAACTGGAGTTATCACAATGTTGGGTGTGAATCGTAGTTGGTTTAATTTCTCTAGCCGTTTTCTCCACCTAGCTGAATGGCATCCTTTAGAATAGCAGTGTTAAACAGGGCTTGAGGCCCTTCCCTTCCTCTCGTATCAGGTAATCTTCAATCATATTTTGTGCTTGATCCTTGGAATTCTGGTAACCATGTATGGCTTTCACCAATTTGATAAGATTCTTGCTGTGAAAACAATTGACAGGGTCAGCAGAGAACTTAGTTATTAGGATAATTTGCTTTGGACGTTTGAGGTGAATCAGATTGATGGTATGATCATGGGAGAATATCAGAGTTTTTCATTTTCCAGAATGATGGGCTGCTTTAGTTGCTTCGGGTTGATCAAAAAACAAAAAGTCGACGGACTAAGCGTGGCATCAACAATTTTCTCTCCCACGGGCTATTGACGGATGGAGAAACTGAAGGTGATGAGGTTTCATATAGTGGTGAGGCTACTAGTAACACCACCAGTGGAGATGATAATGAGGTGCAAATTTTACCCAACCGTTCTGAGGAAATTTTGACCTTCAGAGCTGAGAATGGCATGATTTGTAGGCCGTTTCCTGTTAAGGAGACTTGCAAACTTGTTCGCTCAGAGGTAACTGTCGGAGTAGCTTTTGTTTTTGCTGTAAAGCTGCTTTTAGTGTATTGTAAAACATCAAGACTAGGTTTGATTCGTCAATGATCCTGAGTTCAGTATTGGTGAAAACTTAAAACTGAAGTCATTGTGTTTTGATTACTTTCTGGCTTCCAGAACCTTACTTGAATTTCATGAAATTTATTTAATATAATTAAAAAAGAAGTCAGTTTTCAATGAGTACTACTGCATGTCAAAGGGAGGTTAGGTTTAGTTTTTAGACACTTTTACCAATTTTGGTGACTACTGAGTACTGACTAGACATCAAGTTAAGGATAAACTTTGAAATGTTTTGGGGTAATTGCTTTCTTCTTAGCTGTTGCTTCGTTCCACGTTTCTTCACTAGTAACCATAAATTTCCAGAGTGTATACCCTGCATGCTAGTCTTGCTGTTGAATTGCATGTCTTTCGTGCTCAACCTTCATTCCTCAATGTATGTCTGAACCTATCTGAATGGTTATTTGTATTTTGGCAAAACTTCTCTGTTTGTATTGGATATGTTTTTCTCTCACAACCTTTATTTAAATTTCCGTCACAGCCTTTATTTAAATTTTTGCCCTTCCAGGATGAAAATGGGAACAAGATGATAAATGAGTATATTCGAGAATATAAGATTGGTTCTGGTAGCTATGGCAAAGTGGTAAGTGTACTGTTTGTGGAATGCTTTCTCTGTTCTCAATGAATTTGCCTTCCTGAGCCCCTTCCTGTATGTATTGCAGGCTCTTTATCGAAGTTCTGTTGATGAAAAGCATTATGCAATTAAGGTAAGGACACTTTTTGGTGTGAGCAAACAGATTACATCATAATAGGAGGTCTGTTTTTTCTAAAAAACAAAGGGACAGTAGTCACTGTTCCTGATAATAGGGAAGTGTGACATAGGTAGATTATTGGACTAGCTAGTGTGACTGAAAATTGCAAACTTTATTTTATTACGAGACTGAAAAGAACATATGAATCAATCAAAGCTCACTGCAACATGCTTGTGGGCAATGTTATTATCAAGACTAGATAAAGGCACAGTTGGTCATTTATTGAGGCTAAATCTTTTGAACTGCAGGCCTTTCATAAGTCTCATTTACAGAAGCTTCGAGTTGCACCATCTGAGACTGCCATGACTGATGTTCTACGTGAGGTATATTTCTTTTAGTATCTCTTTTTTGGTTAGCAGTATAGGGTTGAGGGAGTTGCTCCATTCCATTGTCACGGCACTGGCTTCTTTCTACTATCTTCATTATAATTTGTGCTACAAATGTTATTCAAGTGGCAATATGTTGAATTTGGTCAGCACATTGCTTATTATCTAGTGGCTACTGCTTCATATGGAAGTTTTTATCCACTGACAGTATAAGGAACTACTTACAGCCTGTTTGTGCTAAAAAAGTGTTCTTTTTGCATTTACTTAGCGCAAACATCTGTTTTTTCCAGTCCACCGAAGTTGTTTACACATTGGAACACATGCTAACTTATAACCAAACACACACTAAGATTCGTCCCACTGCAACCGCCCATTTGCTCAAAGGGAGGAAATGGTTCCATTTGTAAACATTGTCTCAGGAAGGGTAGAATCTTAATTTACAGCTTCTAGATGTCCATTAGTTCTGTCCTAGAAATTGTCTTTTGCCAATTGCACAATTTTTTTTGCCAAAGGTTTTACGTTTTACTTTGCTTCCTAATTTGTGCATTTTATGATTTATTACATTTATTACCTCTATTATTTTAGATGTTTTTTAGTTACTATCCCTGCAGTTAGATTAAAAGACACAAATACTTCATTTCCAGGTAATGATTATGAAAATGCTGGAACATCCTAATATAGTCAATCTGATTGAGGTGATTGATGACCCAGAGTCGGATGACTTCTACATGGGTACTCATGACTAGTTTCTTCTTGGTTTTGTCATTTTGTAATAAACTACTTCTCATGAAATTTCTACATATGTATTTGAGCCTTGAGTTTGAATAAGAATATTTTTTTTTAAGTCTTATGCTTAACTGTTAATGTTTACTTGTGCAGTACTTGAATATGTGGAAGGCAAATGGGTTTGTGAGGGTTCAGGTCGTCCTTGTGCCTTAGGTGAAGAGACTGCTAGGAAATACTTGCGTGATATAGTCTCGGGATTAACATATCTTCATGCTCATGTATTATCTCTCAACCAATCTTTTGCAGTTAAAGTTGACTCAGTTCTTTCTCTCTATCACACACACTTAGCCTTCCATGTTCCATCATATGCCTATAGTTTTAATAGTCTTTATTTAATGTATTTTGCATTTTTATGAATTTTTTATTACAAACATTTTTATGAATTAATAACAGAACTAGACACTTTTTTTAGGTGGATAACTTCTAGGTTGGTGCACATTATCCTTTACACTCTTCAAATTAGTTTTGTTTGTCTATGTGAAACTGTTAATTTTAATGTTAAAGTCTGAAGTTGTCTGGGAGTACATTTTTTGCATACCAATGGAAATACATTATATTATATATGCATACATAAAATACGTCAAAACTGACATCTCATTTATTGTAGATGCTCAGGCTCATTCATCTTATATGCTTTGGAATAGTCTGACCACGTTACTATGGTGATTCTCTATTGGTTTGTTTGAAATGCAGAATATAGTTCATGGAGATATAAAACCTGATAATCTGTTAATTACTCGTCATGGCAAAGTAAAGATAGGGGATTTCAGTGTCAGCCAAGCTGTTGAGGTAATATAATTACTGGACTTAATGATACTTGACTTGATATATATGAAAGCTGATGACTTTACTCCGAGTCTTACTTTATTTTTTATGTAAAACTTGAAATGTACAACATAGATCCCACATTAACTTTGAGTCTCTGACTTTATTTTATATGTAAAACTTGAAATGTACAACATAGGACCTATATTAACTTTCTCCTGTGTGAAATTGAAATATGATTGATTGAAAGATATGAAAGCTGATGAATACACCTTGTCAATACTTGAAACTTGAAAGTCATTAATGTGTCAATTACATACGGCCTGCTTGTTTGAGATACTCTCAAACACAAACCGACTGTTGAGTAGATGTAAGAAAAATTTTCCTTCTCATCACCACCATACACTGCGAAGCTAAATTTACATTGGTATTTGGCCTTTTTCCATTGGCATTTGTTTTGTATCTATACCAAACAGGCACATAATTTATAGAAGCCTCTTGTTTTGTTAATTTTTTACTTCATTGTGCTAATACCATGTGTACTCTCCTAAAATGCTAACATGGGATCTTATCCATATTATCCCCTCCCCCCCAAAGATCCAGGGAGGGAAAGTAAATCCATGTGATTCTGAATACATGGCAGTAATTTTGGTGGTTAATTTTCCTTCTAAAATTTATAGAAGAAGTTAAAACTAAAGAATTTAACTAAACTGAAGGTGGGAGTCAGGACCTAGGAAGTTGTAATTTTTTTTTTCTCAAAAGGATTAAACAATCATAGAGTATATATTTTGGTCTTATTATTGTTTTCTACGTCCCCAAGCACGTCTTCCTGAGATATGTTGGTGACATACATTGGTGGTAAGATATAGTGTAGCAACTAATGGGGAACCTATACTGGCTTTAATTTTGCAGGATGGTAATGATGAACTTCGGCGATCACCTGGCACTCCTGTTTTCACTGCACCAGAATGTTGTTTAGGTTACATTTTTCTTTTCAAGCTTGCAAAATACATTGCTCGGTGTAATCTTATGATAGGAAAGTACATATTCTTACTGCTGTTTTGTTTGTTGATATTATTTAGGCCTTACTTATCATGGTAAAGCTTCAGATACGTGGGCAGTAGGAGTTACTTTGTACTGTATGATATTGGGTGAATACCCATTTCTCGGAGACACACTTCAAGATACATATGACAAAGTAAGAAATACATTAACTTCTTACCCCGCAATATGATTGCATAGACTTAATGTTACGTGTTTTCAGCCTATACTACAGAAATCTGAGCATGTTGTTTTCTTCCTTGTCCAGATAGTCAATAATCCTATAGATATCCCAGATGACATTAACCCGCAGTTAAAGAATTTAATAGAAGGATTACTTTGCAAAGGTACATGCCATTCCACTTTTCTGTTAAAAGTGACATAACTAAATATTCCATGTCAATTTGCAATGCTTAGCTCTTTCTCTTCCTACTCACAACCTTCTTTGTCATCCTAATTCTATTTTTGGGGGCCCATCGTTTTATGGTTCTCAATTGAATTTTGTGTTCTGCAGACCCAAAACTAAGGATGACATTGGGTGAGGTTGCGGAGCATAGTTGGGTTATTGGAAATGATGGGCCAATTGGTGAGTACTTGTGTTGGTGCAAACGCAAGAGCCTGCAGAGGGAAGACTTTGACGAGAGCAATCTGCTTTCATGACCCATACTGACTATATGATTTAAGTTGGATTTCTTTTATGTACATTACATTGAAAAGGCCCATTAATTTTTTTTTTCCAAATCCCTTTTGCTACGGAGGTATGTTATGAATATAGAGGAAGTCTTGAATGAATCCCTGGAATTCAACAAAATACGGCTCATGTTACCCACCATAAGTAGCCAAGTCGTGCTTATTTTTGTGTTTTTAAGTATTTGCCTTTGGTGTCTAGGGACTTAGAGAAAGGTCTTGTATACGACTCTTCTCCAATAGAATGAGTTTTTGTTGAAACATGTGCTGAATTGTGTTCAGTATATACTTTCTATTTAGTGTTTTTTTATACGCTTTAGTTTAAACTAAAAAAAAAATGGCGATGCAGTGGTCCACACGAAGCTTGAAGTTTGGTTTTGATTAACAAATTCATAAAGCTCCTAAGGGTCATTTTCATACAATGCATTCTTGCCAAACCTCCCCGGACCCAAGTGTTGCTTCATCCCCATTCCTCGCCATACCAACCGTAATTCCTTCTTATGCTTTTCCTTTGTGTAGATAGATTAATAATAATAATGATAACTAGGCCTGGCAAAGAGCAAATGGTGCCTTTTCAATTTTGAATTCAGATATGGGCATTGTACTTAACTTTAATCAGCTTTGGCTAAGAAAATAAACGTGAGATCAGGTGAGAACTGAGGAGTTCCAACTCAAAAAGCTATTGCAAACATTATAATAATGGGATAAAGTTCTTATTCGTTGCATCAGTTTGGTTGTGGTTGTCGTATACGCGTTGTACACTTGAGGAAAAAGTCTTGTTCACCCACGGAAACCGACAAAAGTAGAGGCAGTTTTTGGCTGTGTCATCGTCATCACCCTACTCTAGCTTAGTTTTTTTAATTAGGGTTTTTCCCCATTTGACTTGCAATTTCAAGCCCTTCTTCAACTGTAACTAACAAGTCCAATTCTCCACGGCTCTCTCTAGCCATTAGCCAGCCGGAGACGGTGCATGAAGGAAATTTGTATCATATGTGGAAAAAGCAAACAAGCGTGCATTTTGGTCACAAATATGAAAGCTTCCTTCAGCAATTACCAACACCATTTTCAGTTTCATACGGCACCAACACTGTTAACAGTATACACATGTTGCAGTTGGACTTCACTACAAAAAATTATTTAGTTTTAGTTTAATAATAAAAAAAATAAACTCAAATATAGATATTTCAATTCAATGTAATTATTTATAATATTAGAAATATAAATTTATCACGTTTATCTAGTATTATATGGAAATTTGTCTTCACATTACCAGAGATACTAAGGAGATAGTAAGCAAAATGACTTTTTAACCTAAAAAATAAACACTAGATAGAGATGAATATTGATGGCATTTTAATAACTCATAAAATTAATAAATCTCTTTTTTTACTCCTACACGACTAAATACCTAATCAAATTAATTTATCTTTTATCTCTCTTATTTATGCCAAACCAAACCTTTTTTATTGGTGGAATCCTAACTCTTTTATCACGTTAATATAGTATTATATGCAAATCTTTGATGGTTTAGCTGTCCGTTTTCTTTTTTTATGCATTGTCTGTTTGTGCAGAAGAGAAAGACCAGAGAGATAGCAGAGATTGTTATACAATCTCATTTGGTTTAATAGCGCGGATTTGTCGGTGGTATACAGGGATTTTTAAATCTCTTCATATGATCACCAAAGAAACTGAGGAGAAGAGAAGGAGTGAATTCAAGCAAAATGACTTATAAACATAAAAAAAAAAAAAAAAAAAACCGTAAATAGAGATGAATGTTGAGACCATGCATTTTAGTAACTCACAAGTTTAATAAATATCTCCCTTTATTTCTATACAAATTTACCATACTATATCTCTTCCCTATTTCTCTACTTAAATCAATTAATCAGAGGGTTTAAGTGTAAACAATAAAAGAAATGAAAAAATAGAATTGAATATATAAAAGCCTTTGGAATTAGTGGATGGAAGAATAGGAAAAATAAGAAATAATGTTTGTGATGTTGTTCCGATAAGGTGGAAAAAATGGGGGTGTTGGAATTGATCAAGTTCTACGGTGGTTGTATATTGAAAAGAATTGACCAAAAAGAAAGAAAAGAAAAACAGAAATAACAACTTCTTGAAGAGAAACAGGAGCTGAAAATTCAATTACACATTGTTCACTATTACCCGGGTTTACATGTTTTTTATACACAAAGTAAAGCTTAACCATAGTTAGTTGACAACTCAACTATTATGGCTAACTTCTAAAATTAATCATAAACTAACAAAATTGCACAATTACATTTGAATTACACTATTTTAACACACCACCTTAATTTAAATCTGTCAAATTGTGCATCCCAATTCTGTTCTTCATATCCTCGAGTCTCTTAGGCTTCAAAGCTTTGGTTAGCATATCTGCAAGCTGCTCCTCAGTTCTGCAGTGCTCAAGTGCAAGTCTGTTTTTATTAACTTGGTCACGAAGGAAGTGATATTTGACTTCTATATGCTTGCTACGTCCATGAGCTATGGGATGCTTAGCAAGATCTATCGTTGATTTGTTATCAATCCTGAGCTTCATTACATTGCTGCACTTGATGTTAAGTTCTTCCAGTAGCATTCCTAACCAAAGGGCTTGGCTTGCTCCAAAAGCAGCTGAGATGTACTCAGCTTCACAGCTAGATAATGCCACCACCTCTTGTTTCTTTGAACACCATGATATAGGAGCATTTCCAAGCATGAACATATACCCGGATGTGCTTTTTCTGTCATCAACATCACCACTCCAATCTGCATCTGTGTAGCCAACAATTTCTCTCAGAATCTTCGTTTGCTGCAGGAAACGGGATTCCACACTCTAGTGTGCCCTTCACATATCTAAGAATTCTCTTAGTTGCAAGTAGATGATCCTTGCAAGGTTTCTCCATGAATCTACTAACCAAACCAACTCCATAGGTGATGTCTGGTCTAGAATTGCACAGATATCTTAATGAGCCAATGAATTGTCTGTACAGTGTTGAATCAACTGAGTTTGTGTCTTCACCAGTAGACAATTTGATTCCTGGTTCACAAGGAGTAGTAGCAGAATTGCAATCAAGCATATTGAACCTTCTCAATATATCAGTTGCATATTTCTTTTGGTGTAGAAATATGCCACTCTTAGTTGTCACAAATTCTATACCTAGGAAATAAGCTATCTTGCCAATATCAAACATTTCAAACTCATTCATCATTTTCTTCTTAAACTTGTCAATCTCTTGTTCACTATCACCAGTGACAAGGAGATCATCCACATACAAGCATAGAATCATTACACCAGCTGCTCCACAATACTTCAAGTACACTCCATGCTCAGTGGTGTATTTCACAAACTTTAACTTCTGAAGAAACCCATCAATTCTCTTATTCCAGGCTCGTGGAGCTTGCTTTAGGCCATATAGAGATTTATGCAGCTTCATTACCCTGTCTTCCATGCCTTTCTTCACATAGCCAGGTGGTTGCTTAATGTAAACTTCTTCTTCTAGTGGGCCATTGAGAAAGGCAGACTTCACATCTAGCTGACTCAATGTCCATTTTCTCATGCTAGCAATTGCAACAATCAGTCTTACAGTTTCAATTCTGGCTACAGGTGCATATACTTCATTGAAATCAAGGCCAGGCTTTTGCAAGAAACCTTTTGCAACCAGCCTTGCCTTATACTTGGCAATTTCACCATATGGCTTGACTTTGGTTTTGAACACCCATTTCACTTCTATGGCTTTCTTATTACTTGGTAAATTCACCATTTCCCAGGTATTGTTCTTCTGAATTGATCTCAATTCTTCTTCCATGGCCTGCTTCCAGTGTGGACTAGCTAGTGCATCTTCTAGTGAAATTGGTTCTGCTTCTGCTAAGAGCACTAAATTTATCAGCTCACCATCAATATTAATAGCAGTATCAGGAAAAACATCATAGTCTTGAAATCTCACTGGTGGAGTTATCTATCTTAGTGACCTTCTCAGAGGTGCAACCACATTCACATTTGGCTCATCATTTACATTCTGCTCATCATTCACATTTAACTCATTGTCAATCTGAATATCTTCATGTGTATCTTCTCCTCCTAGTTCAACTTCTACAGATTCAGTAGTTTGTCTTTCCACACCATTGTTCCAATCCCATTCCTTTGTCTCATCCACTATCACATCATTACTTATCACAATTTTCTTGCTCAAGGGATCAAATAGTTTATAGGCACCAGTACTATGATAACCTACCAGAATCATGGTTTGAGCCCTTGAGTCCAGTTTTCTTCTGTTTTGTTCAGGTACATGCCTGTAACACAGTGAGCCAAATACTTTGAAGTGTTTCACACTTGGCTTGAGTCCACTCCAAGCTTCTTCTGGTGTCAGACTCTCAAGTCTTTTTGTAGGACATCTATTCAAGATGTGAGTAGCTGTGAATATTGCTTCTGCCCAGAAATCATGTGGAAGATGCTTCTCCCTCAGCATGCATCTCACCATATTTAGAACAGTTTTGTTCCTTCTCTCAGCAGTTCCATTGTGTTGAGGAGTGTATGGAGCCATCACCTCATGAGTTATACCTTCCTCTTTGTAGAAGTTCTTAAATTGAAGTGATGTATATTCTCCTCCACCATCAGTTCTGAGCATCTTAATTGAACAACCAGATTGTTTTTCAACTAGTAACTTGAAAGATTTAAATGTTACAAATACTTCACTTTTCCTTTCTAACAAATAAACCCACATTTTCTTTGTAAAATCATCTATGAAAGAGACAAAATACAGGTTACCTCCATGGGATTTGATTTCAAATGGGCCACACACATCAGAGTGAATCACAACAAGCTTCTCTTTGGCCCTAGTTGGAACTGCAACATTATATGCCTTCCTTGGTTGTTTTCCTTCACAGCATCTACCACACACTTGCCTTGGTATTTCAATTGAAGGTAATCCCACAACCATGTTCTTCTTCTGCAACTTGTTCAGACTGTTGAAGCTCAAATGTCCAAATCTTCTATGCCAAGTCCACACATTGTCATTGAATTGAGCATTCAAACACTTCTGCTCAATGGTGCTCACTCCCACCTTGAATATTCTATTCTTGGACACAGGAACTTTCAGGACACATTTCCCATTGGAATCAGATACTTCCATGTGTTCACCTTCCATATGCATTGAGAATCCCTTCTCTAGTAATTGCCCCAAACTGAGCAGATTGCTATCCATCTACTCTCCTTATGGCCACCTTGCCAATTCCTTTAGCCATCACTGACCTGCCATCACCAAATTTAATGCTTCTTTTCACTGTTTCTTCAATTTCACAGAACCAATCTTTATGTCCTGTCATATGATTTAAACAGCCAGTGTCCAAATACCACCATTCCTCAATGCCTGTTTCATTGTTAATAATGGTCATTAACATCACTGCTTCTTCATCATCAAAGTCATGCGCAAATTGTGCTTCCTCCTTTTTCTTCCTAGGCACTTTAGGATTACTACACTCATCTGCATAATGGCCATACTTTTGACAGTTATAGCACTGAATGTGCTCCTTTGATTTCTTTTTTTCCCTTTCCATTGTTTTCTCCTTCTTTCTTTTGATTCTCACTCTTAGAACCACTGCTTTCCTGTTTGTTATTCTTCCACTTGCCTTTCCCTTTCTTCTTCTTCCAAGAGTCACCACCCCCCTTTCTTTTGATTGTGAGCAAATAGAGCTTTCTCAAAATTCTTTTCTTCTTTCTTGATACCTTCTCTATTCTTTATCTTTAACTCGTGTGCTTCCAAAGAACCCAGTAATTGCTCCAATTTTAACGTTTCTAGGTCCTTTGATTGTTCAATTGCAGAAACAACATGGTCATAATATGGTGTTAAACCAGTGAGTATCTTTTCAACTTTCATCGAATCGGTCACCACCTCACCACAACTCTTCATTTGGTTTGCAAGAATCACCAGCCTATTCACGAATTACGCCACCGTCTCGTTTGATTCCATCTGAAGCAAACCCAGTTGACGCCGGAGTGCCATCAATCTCACTTTCTTGGTTTGTTTGTCACCAGCGTAAGTTGTGGCCAATGTATCCCATGCTTCTTTGGTCGTCTCTTAGTCGATAATTTTCTCCAAGACATTTGAATCTATGCATTGATGAATTAAGAAGATCGCTTTATCATCTTTCTTCATTTGTTCACGGTGAGTTGCCCTATGTGCCTCTGTGGGATTCGTCTCTAATGGTGTGACGTCGGTGAGTATAATATCAAGCATGCCTTGGTACCTGAAGACCACCTTCATTTGTTCCGTCCATCTCTCATAGTTGGTTCCATCAAAGACTGGTAGTTTCGCTGGAATTTGGTCGTTGTTCTTTAACATCGCCATTGTTCACCGTTGTACACCTCCGTGGATCGTATTGCTCTTGATACCAATTGTTGGAATTGATCAAGTTCTGCAGTGGTTGTATATTGAAAAGAATTGACCAAAAAGAAAGAAAAGAATAACAGAAATAACAACTTCTTGAAGAGAAACAGGAGCTGAAAATTCAATTACACATTGTTCACTATTACCCGGGTTTACATGCTGTTTTTTATACACAAAGTAAAGCTTAACCACAATTAGTTGACAACTCAACTATTATGACTAACTTCTAAAACTAATCACAAACTAACAAAATTGCACAATTACATTTGAATTACACTATTTTAACAGGGGGAGGAATATAAACGGAACCTCGGCAACCAGATTCTGACTGACAGGACTTGTGTCAACCAAATCAACATTCTCAGATAGTTTAACTCAATTTAAAAAAAGAGTTACATTTTAATTAAATTTAAACAAGCAAAAATAAAAATTATCACTTATATATACAGAAGAGAGAAAGAGTCAAATTTCATTAACATTCAAATGTTTGTTAAGTTATATGATATTATTTTAATGATTATGTATATAAAATTTTAGGTAATTTAAATATTATATATAATTTAATAATAAAATTTTACTTATACTTTAAATAACATATAATATGTTAAAAATAAAATATCACAATAAAGTATATAAGGTGAGAGTGTGATCTCATTTGAAAAGTTAACTATTATGTAATCATAATTATTAAATAGTGAAATTAGATTTAAGTAAAATAATTAATCATGACCATTTATATTTAATTGTATGGTTAAGATTAGCTCCTTTCACCTTTAGTGTTCTCACATGAATAGTTAATATTGAAACATAAAATTATGTGAGCTTTTTAGGTGATTATGTGTGTTTGAACTATATATTAATGTATGGTTGTACTTTGTTTTTAGTTTATAATGATGGGAAAGAAGGTTTGAAACCATGATCTTGTAGAAATTATATCTTTATAAGGACTATTCTTCTTGAATAGGTTTTCAAACACGTACACAATGGAATTAATTGACACCATGCATCAAACAATTATACTTATAACAATGAAACAATGATATTTTGACTGGGCGAAGTGCCCTTAATTAGGACAAAGGGGTCATCTCTCCCCTCAATTTTTATTTTTTTTAAAATTATATATATCTATAATGTGTGTAATTATATTATTGTGTAAATTTATATATTATATATTATTGGATAAAATTATATGGTAGAAGTTTAGTTAGAATGAGACATAAGCTATATTTAGTGAAATTAACTGATAAATTAATTGAAAGCTGATAAGTTAGCTTATTGAATTATAAGTGTTTGATTTAAGTGAATAATTAATATAAAATGATATAAAAAGATATTTACATTGACTATGAGTGTTTATCTTAATTCGCTATATATTTTTTGGTGCAAGACCATAGGTATCCTTCACAGGAGGCAATCCTGTTCGAGCTGGGTAGGACCTCTATGGGAGACAAAGTTCTCCCTCCGGGTATTTGACACAGTTGCATACCCAGGACTCGAACTCGAGACCACTGGTAAGTTGGAACAACCTCTTAGCTGATTCCCGTGTTCGATGGTAATTCACTATATATTTGATTTAGTTTTTCATTTTTATTATATTATAATATTATAATTATATATAATAATAAAATTTCATTTGGGGGTGATTGATTGGGAAAACTTATAATATTGTCCCCCTTGACCTCACTTCCTGATTTCCCCCCGTATTTAGACATCCAAAATCTTGAACTCTCGTTTAATACTATTTGTCCCTCTTTATTTCTCTTCATGTCATATCATATACTAACTATCACATCTACTATTTATCTCTTTTTCCTTCCTTTCTCTCTAAATTTAGACATCTATGGGGTGTTTATCAATCATTACTCTTATACTTATATTATTTTAAAAAATTGGTACAGAAAAAATGTTTAAATTACAGAATTAAATAATGTCATTATTGAATTAAATCTTTTTATAAAGTAAATCAAGTTTAAAAAATTGTAACTTTATGAATTGCAATGAAAATATGTTCTCCTTATTTGATATATAGAGATGAAAAAAAAAATAGAAGAAAATTGGGGGGAAAGACTTTTATTCTGTTTGGCAAAAAGAAAATTAAAGAAAAAAACATGGCTAATACGTGAAAGGTTTTCTCTCCAACTTGCAATCAAATAGGTGCGGGAATGAAATCATTAAATAACTAAAATATTCTCATGATTTTTTTTTTTACTATTTTAGCATTAATTCTGGTTTTTCTCATACTTTGATCTCTCACGTACATCGTCATTCTCTGCACTTCATTTTTTCTTTTTTCCTCTTTTTTTCTTTATTACATCTTTCATTTTTTTCTCCATTTCTCTTTTCCTTACACTTATTACATTTAGGAATGACAGTTGGACCTAAATATAGTGAGCACCTGCAAAATTACCAGCAATCGACAAGTAAAAATCCGCTAAATTATGAGCTTAATTAGATACAATTAATTACCCACATAAAACCATGGGATGGACACATACTCACCGTATACTCGCACTTATATATATTATTTAAAATATTTAATAAATAATAACACATACATTACATAAATATATATACATATTAATTTTTTAACCTTATTAGTTATTACTTCACCTCCAAAGAGAGGGGTGGGGGCTTGAACTTATGATAAATGTCAGATGCGAGCCTCCGACTTGTTCCACACAATCAATCCCTTAATGTTAGTTAAATGGTTATGTTGGTAGTGTTTAATAATTATATTTGGAGGATTTTAAAATAATTTTTATTTGAATTATAATTTTCTTAAATTAATATTTTTTAATAGAGTTACTAATTTTTTTTATTTAATTAAAGTGCGGATAATCAATGTAAATATATAGGTTTATAGGTGTTCAACGGGGTATATAAAGAGAGGCATTAATAAAATTACTACCCACAAAGTGTGGATGTGGACAGGAGTCTTTGTCTAAAATACAAATATGATCACGAATAATATAGTACCTATTTAGCTGGTATCCATTTCCATACTTAATCCCACCCCACTTTTAGGTGTAAAAATATAATTATCTTTTTAGCACTTGAATAGCAAAGATAAATTTATTTCAAGCACAAACAAATTCTTTTATACATATTTTATATTCAAATAAATAAGAAAAGATATAATAATAAAATTTATCCTTTTTCTTTAGCTATATAAATAAATATAAATTTGTTTTTATTTTCATTTATTTTTCTCTTTTTATGTTTTTAAAATATATTATAAATAAAAGGGTGATTTTAGCATGAACATCAAAAAATGAAATCAATGATACACCTTTATTAAAAATAGTATAATTTTAATATTAAAAAATTTAATAATATGTAATAATAAAACTAATGATATGCCATCAACCAAACTTAAAAAGATAATAAATTTATGCACCAAAATAAATAATAGCTCTCTATTATATCACATATCACATCTCACACTTTCTTTTTTATTATCTTTCTTTATTATTTGTTTTATGATTGTAAGAATAACATTTCTCAAGTTAAAAGATTCACCTTTGCTTATTATTAATAATAATAATAAAAATAATAATAGTTGAGTTGTATGTATGTAGACATTGTAGACTGTAGAGTGTAGACTACCAAAAAAGAGAGGGTAGACTACCAATTAATGCTATAAGTATGAAGACAACTATCAGTTCTAAATTGAGTGACTATCCGTCAAATCTTGGAGTGGAGTGTCACAGATCTTTCTGATCCAGCACGAATTTTGAATCCCAAAAACGCAAGTTCTTTTTTCCTTTGTTTTTCTCCTTTTGTAAATTTTTATGTAAAAAATAACTTATTGGTAAAACAATATCAATGGTTACCACCATTGCAGTGGCAAGTACCATTTGTTAACAGCTGTTACAGTTCTACCATAGACTGACGTAACGACTCGACATTCGGTGCAGCAAAGGAAGAAAAGAATAGGAAGTTTTCAGATTTGTTTATTAGAAAGAATAAAGTTGTTGGATGCTGGAGTGACGTTGACATGAAAATGAAACTTCAACAAAATTGACAGGATATGAAACATGTGGCCTGTAAATTTCTAATTAGATTAGTACAAATAGAAAATGTATTATGGTTTTTTTATTTTTAGATCATAATTTATAATAATTATCTAAAATTAATGATTAAAAATAAATAATATAAGTTTTATAAAGTATATTAAATAAAAATAATTTGAAATTAATTTTACATTACACATAGTCAATATCCAGATAAACATTAAATAATTAGTTAGTACTTAATATGTGATGACTGATAATGGATTATGTCGCGTTTATAATATGATTATATGTTGAGAGAAAATAAAAAATTAAGTAAACATAAAAACGTGAATATTATTACATTTTTTAATTGAATAAATAATAAGAAATTAAAATGATAATCATCTAATAAATTTTAACTCTATTTATATAATCTCTTTTTATTTGATATCTCAACCTTTTACTATAATTAAACTTTTATAAATGTATGATTGTGTTTGTTGGATCTTGGGTGATGAGTAGAGCTAATAATTCGGGATACCAGGTCCGACCAGATCGGATGCGACCATTGGGTTTTTATTGGTCGAGCTAAAAAGTCTGGGAGTTATTCGGACTTCTAAAACAAAAGTCTAAGTCCTATATTATTGCAGGTAGCCCGATATTTTTGCGGGTTTTGCGAACTATCTGATCTTTTTTACGGTAGCGAGATTTTATTGATCTGGGCTAAAAAGTCCAAGAATTATTCGGGTTTCTAAATAAAGGCATGATTCCTACAATTTTGTGAGCTTTTACGAGTCGGTCCAGTCGGGCTAGCCCATTTTACCGGCTTTAATGATAGGGTTAATGTCAGATTTTTTAAGGATACCTTTATTCCTGATATTGGTTCTCTTCTTTCTGTTGTTCCTTTAGCATAGTGCAATTAAGCATGCCAATTTCCCTGTTTCATCTTTTGTTGATCATAGCTCTTGGAATTGGAGGTCGGTGCAAGACCTTTCCCCTATTGATGTTGTCAAACGATTGGCTAGTGTGATACCTCCTTGTTATAAGTTTGGCCCGGATAAGCAACTTGGAAACTTGAGTCTAATAGTGAATATAGTTTGAAGTCAGCCTATGAATTCCTTGGTATGGATAATTATCTTGCTGAAGAAGCATTTATGAAACTTTGGAAGTGGCGGGGACCACCTCGTATCACAAGTTTTATTGGAAGATCCTCAATTGGAGGCCACTAACAAACCAAGAGCGGATACGTAGAGGAATGCTGCCTGGCAGCACTTGCCACAGGTATCTACAGGATTCAGAAACAGTCATTCATACTCTCCGAGATTGTCCTTTGGTATATGAACTTTAGGAGCCAATGATTGATCCTGATGAGTGGGCATCATTCTTTAGTCATGGGCTGTCACAATGGTTGAGCAAATATTTGTTTCAGACTTTTAAACTGGTTGTTGGTGTGTCGTGGATATATACATTTTCAGTTGCTTTTTGTCTATTTGGAAGGATCATACCTCATTTGTGTTTCAGTGTAAACCTAACCTACCAAGTAGCCTTTATTTCCACATGTTTAACTATGCCATAAGAATTGTTTTCGTAGTTACTTCTCTTGGTTCAATCGCTCATAAGGTATTTGTTCTTACAAAGACCAAAAAACCTAACTCTACATAAGAGAGCTACAATTGAATAGAGTCACAACCTAGTCCTTGGTGGGGGGTGTGAGAACGTGTCTGCTTTTGTCTAGGGCAGCTATTTCTATAGGGTTTGTGGTTGTCCTGTCAGGTGAGTAATTATCTCCTCTTCAGCGTGATTTTGTCTTCAGCTCTTAAAGTTCTTTCCTTTTTCGGTTCCCGTTTGTCTCCTGTGATTGACTTAATTGGTCTTGAGAATCTCTGATTATGGCATGTCTTAAATGCATGTCTGTTCAATAAATCTGGACTTTGGTGACGAATGCTCAGAAGGTTATCGGTTGATCATTAGGGTTGACTCGATGCGAGATAGACATTGGCTTGATGAAGTCGGCCTAGTACGGTAGACAGTCCCATAAGCTACGAGCTTTATGAAGTGAAGTAGATTTGGAAGTCCATGAAGACCTCAAACTCGACCTAATAAGATCGGCCTAGTATAGTACACAGTCCCACAAGCTACGAGCTTTATAAAGTGAACTAGATTTGAAAGTCCATGAAGACCTTGAACTCGACCTAATAAGGTCGACCTAGTACGGTACATAGTCCCACAAGCTATGAGCTTTATAAAGTGAAGTAGGTTAGGAAGTCCATGATGAAGTCGGCCTGATAAGGTCGCCTTCTTGCTTGAGCGGAAACAGTTTATTTTATTCTTTTGAATTTTAACCGTCAGATCTTATGGCCTGTTTCAAAAGTTTTGATCTCATCCGTTGGACGTTTGATTGTGCCACTTCTTCTTCTCGTGCTTCTTTGTTTTCTTTTTGCATTCATCGCTTCCGTGTAACTGTCTTATTGTCGCCATTTGAAGGAGATTTGCTCATTTGTGGAGAAAATTCGGTTCATTTCCCGAAGTTTCCTTTTTCTGCATTCCTTCCAGGTATTTGTCTTTTTGCTTTGTTCTCGTTAGATTTTGGGTGTGTGTTCTAATATAGTTTATAAGTGTTTTCTACGGTTATTTTGTTTAGGGATTCTGTACATTTTGCTTGACAATGCCTTCTGAAGTGAGAGTTGAGGTTGAGGGGGATGCTTCTGGCATGGCGGTTGGGGTTAGTGGCTCCGGTCGGACCGCCGCGAAGGAAGTGCTTCTGACGGTTTTTCTGAACCTGTTAACGAAAATGTTGTCATGGAGAATATTGTTTCAGTGAAGAGGATGAAGGGGAAAAAGAAGATTCCTGACAGGGCGTCCTCGAAGGGAAAGAAGAAGATTGTTAACGGGAAGTCTTCAAAGCATTCAGTAGATAAGAATTCTGTTGGCTCCGGTCTTTTGTGGGGCTATACATAGGTCGATCCGACTATTATGGAAACCTCTTTAGTGTATAGAAGCTTGGAGGAAACGGTAGCTTTTACCGACGAGAAAGGTTTTGTTAGGAAGGATTTTCTTGGAACAGTTGAATGTAGCCGGTGTAGTGATGATGATAGGCCTTGTTCCCGATCTTCAAAGGACGACGTTTGTCCTTTTGTCAATGTGTTTGACATCTTATTTAGTCGTCTTAAGGTGTTGGTTCTTTTTTCTGAATTTCAATGCTCCATTTTACGATTGTTGAACGTCGCCCCAACTCAGCTTCACCCTAACTCTTGGGCCTTTATTAGGGATTTTGAGATTCTTTGTAAACACTATAGTTATGTGCCTACTACCTTGAAATTCTTCTATTTATTTCAAGTAAGATTCACCCGACCTCTAGGCATAATTCCTATTAATAGCCATCCCGAAAGAAAACTCATTGAGGCTCTGACCTCATCTTACAAGAAATTCAAGGATAATTTCTTTCGACTTTGGAATAAGGAGGGTACAATGGCTTTTTATAAGGATAAGGAAGGGTCTACTCTATTTCCATTGTATTGGTCTCCTTGTCCAAATGTTGTACTTGGAGATCCGAGTTATTTCTCGAATCCTGGCCTAGCGGAGGTTCGCTTCTTGGAGGGTCGAGTTCCTCTAAAATGCTCAAAGCTTATCAAGCTTGAGGAGGAGCCCGAGAAGTTAAAGACATATATTGGTATGAAAATTTCTTCTTTATGCTTGTAGATTGAGTTTATACTAATGTACCCAAAACTTGCCTGTTTTTGTTTGATGTAGTTAAAATGTCTCCCGAGCTAGATAAATCGACAATGGCTAGATGTATTACTGAGAAGAGAAAAGAGACCGCAAAGGTGAAATATGAACAACCAGCTGCTGGTGCTGGCGAAATAAAGTCAAATGAAGATAGTGGCAGGCTGGATCAATCAAAGGTTCTGAGAAATGAAAATCAAATTTTGGATCAATTCGTCGGGTCCTCTAAGAAGAGAAAGAGGTCTAAAGATGTGGGTAGCGGTGAAGTGCATAACATCTCGAATGATGAACAAAGATCAAAGAATATTGTTGACGTTTTTCAGGAGTTTCTTGGTTCTACTCCTGAAGTAAGACGTTGTGGGATTCTCGGTTCGAGTTCAGGAATCTGATAGATGTTAAGTGTTCTCTTCCCGGGGATTAGAGTCAGTTGGAAAAGTGGGGTCCTCAGTCTGCTCATGTTATGTTACAGATTCAAGGCATTCGTTCGGCCTTCTTAGGGCACTACCTCGAATTGTAGCATATGTGAGGGATTTCAGAGGCTGACGAACTCCGCAAGAAGATTATTGATTTAGAGAAGGATCTAATTGGGTATGAGGAGTTACGTACCAAGGTGGGTGGATTGGAAGGTCGAGTTGATTTGTTGAATCAAGAAAAAGAGGACTTGGTCCAAAATAACAAGACACTTTCAAATCAGTTAAACTAGGAAAAAGCTGATAGGAAGATTGTGGATATTGCTTTGCTTCAAGAGAAGGCTGATCATGATGCTACTAAAATAAAGTCATCTACTGACCGAGATCAACTTACTGTTGAGGCGGCTGATTCTTATGATTCCGGGTTTAATCAAGCTTTGGAACAAGTAAAAATTTTCTATCCTGAAGTTGACACCTCAGTTTGTGATGTTTTAAAGGAAGCGGTAGAGGGAGTCCTAGTAGACTTAATTGTTGGAGAATCTGGTGAGAAAGCAGCATCTATTCAAGGTGGCAGTGTTGTTGATAAAGAAGCCGAGAAGGTGATAAGTGTAAATTATGTGATATTTTCCTATGTTTTTATTACACTTATCAAGGCTAAAATAATGATTTATGCCCCAAAATAATCCCTTTTTATGAATAATTGTAATTATTTGGTTTGAATTTGAATTTGATGCTATTTTGATTAGAAATCTGTTATTTTGTGCAGATTTATGGAAGATTTGAAATAGAAGAGTAAATAGCATTAAATGGCGAGATTGTTTGCAGATTTAAAGTTTAAATGAGCACAAAATAAAGATGAGATCAGCAGCCATTTAAACAAAGGATCCTGTGGATAACTTTCCACAATTTGAATTCAAGTTCAAATAAATACAAAATCAAGCCAGAAAAGGGAAACAAGAAAAACCAATCAAGCAAAGGCAAGATCAGAAAGAGATCAAGTGGATAAATGAGGAATTGAAGAAAGTCTACAGCGTGTTTCACACTTCACCTGGGTGAAGCGTAAGTCACGCACCAGCTTTTTAAATTCAAATACAGATTGATCTCTTCCAGAGTTGAATTAGGGTTTTCCTTGGTCTATAAATAGTACCTTTTGCACAGATCAGATAAACGGAGACAGAGACAGAGGCTTTTAGATAGTACAGAGGAGAGAGGCGTAGAATAGAAAGATAGACGCACAAGGATTGAAGAAGGTGACAGATTCTTCAGTGGTTTGTGATGGCTACCATGAGTAGCTAAGCTCTCCAGTAGGATTGGATGTAGTGGATTCAATCCCCAAGTGTATGTGAATTCTCTTGTTTTTAATTATAAATCCCTGTTTTTAATTACATCGGTACTTTATGATGTTCTTAATGCATTACTTCCGCGCGTGCGCCGGAGTCGTAGGCTAGTGATCAGGATAACACAAAATTAGATTTTCGGCTAGTATTAGAGTTTAGGGGAGCCTAGACATAGGAAACCTAACCTCCGATTGCTAAAAGTACTCGTTAATTATATGGAAATATAGATGGAATCTGATGATTGAATTGTTTTGGTGAGTGACAGCCCGTTCATAGGAGCATCTATAGGAACATATAGTTAATTGATAGTAACATAATTGAAAGTTAATTGTATGTGAGGGATAAACGGGATCTTGTGATTGATGGGGTAGTGACAGCCCTTGAATGAAGAGCGTTTATAGGGAAGTACAATTAATGGACGATTCAAACAAACAGAACAATCATTAATTAATTAAGAGCTTAATGAGTTGAGGGTAATTTGTCACTTGAGAGAGCCCGCATGGATTATCTTTGAGTGGTAGGCTACTGGTAACTCGGGGTTTTATCAATTCAGTTTGGCTAAGGTATAATTAATAGAAAATTTATAATTAAAAGAAGGGATTCACATACATAAGGGGTGCGAAGAAGCGAAGTCCAATCCTAATCCAAGTAAATCTATCATCCCTTATTTTATTGCTTACTTTTCTTTTTGCCATTTAAATTTCGCACATTAATCATTCTCTTAAAAAGTTGCTCACTTGGTAATTCGATCACTAAAATCTTGTAAAGTGAACCGCTCCCTGTGGATACGATACTTTATACTTACTATTATACTGCTGAACTTTTGATATGCATGCCAAAATTTCATCAAGTATTTTTGGCGCCGTTGCCGGGGAGCGGTGTTTCACTTCGTATAACCTTGGGAGGTCGAATTATCAAGTTTATCGTTTTAATTTTCTGTTTATTTTAAATTTTTCGTATTAATTAAAAAAAATTTAAATTTGAAGTTAAAATTCAAATTTATTTTATCTTATCCCTTTCAAGTTCTTTTTGTTTATGCTTTTAAGAGGCCAAGTGTCCCCAAGCCAATTAAATTTTGATCCAGAAATCGAGAGGACAGCCAGGAGGAATAAAAGTAGAAACAGAAGAAGGAGAAGAAGGATATTAGCTGAAGAACCTAAGGACATGGCAGGGGAACAACCCAAAAGAAGGACTCTAGGAGATTATGTTATGCACCAGGGCCCTCGCTATCATTCTAGCATTGTAGTACCTGCAACTGCAAAGACCTTAGAATTAAAAGCTGCTCATCTCAACCTCATAAATGCTAATCAATTCTCAGGATTGGATCACGAGGATCCACATACTCACCTTTCTAATTTTTATGAATTGATAGGCACTATGGGATTTGAAGGAGATTTAGAATCTGTTTACTTACATCTTTTTCCTTTCTCTTTGATAGGTAAAGCGAAGGAATGGTTGCAGTCCCATCCAAATCAAAGTCTAAATGCTTGGGGAATTGTAGAAGGTAAGTTTCTAAATAGATTTTTCCCAGCAGGGAAACATATCCAAGGAAAAATAGAAATATCCACATTCAGGCAGGGAACTGATGAGCCACTTTGTGAAGCCTGGGAAAGATACAAGACCTTGCTGCGAAAATGCCCGAATCACGGATATGATGACATTGCCAAATTGAACATCTTTTGCAATGGACTCAGACCGAATTCCAAGTCCTTTATTGATGCTGCAGCGGGAGGGACTATCTTGTCAGTGGATGCTGAGGGCTGTTGCAATCATTGATAATTTTGCCCAAAACGATCAACAAGCCCAATGTGGACGGAAACCATCTCAGATTCAAAAAAAGGGGATGCTAGAACTTAATTCAAGTGATGTCATCTTAGCTGAAAATAAAATGATTAAGAAACAAATGGAGGCACTCACAGAGGCATTGAAAGCACTCCCTCAGCAACTCAAAGCTGTTCAATCTCAACCAGTCCAAACCCAACCATTGATATGTGACTTCTGTGGAGGAGACCATCCAAATGGTCAATGTTTTTTCCAAGACACACAAGCAGAGCAAGTCAATTTCATGGGAAATCAGAGGGGGCAAGGAAGTTTCTCCAATAACAACAACCAATATTCTCAAGGGTGGAGGAACAACGAAACCAACTCTGGTTGGGGGCTGAATGGTGGAAACAGACAGACTTCTTATCAGCAGTAGCAACCATCAGTGCATGACAAACTCTCTAGGTTGGAAGAAAAGATTGATACCTTCATATCAGGATTTGAAGGATTTAAAAAGAATAATGATGCATCAATCAAGGCGCTGGAAAATCAAGTGGGCCAGTTAGCACAAGAAATGGGGGAATTCAAGAAAGGCCACTTTTCAGCAAATACTCATACCAACCCCAAGGAATATTGCAACTTGATTGCTACTGATGGCAACAAGTCAGAAGATAGTGAGGTAGAAGAGGAGAGCCTTATCTTTGAAGAACAGTTACCCCAAGAGGAAAGAGTCCAGATACAGTTTGAGAAAGAAGAAAACCAAGAGGCAGCATCAGAAAAAGAGGAAGAGGAACCCAATGAGGTCTTCATTACAAGAAAGTCACTTGATCCAGGTAAGTTTACTATTCCCTTGTCTATTGGAGACTTACCTACCACTCATGCTTTAATAGATCTTGGAGCGAGCATAAACTTGATGTCGCTATCGTATTTTAATAAGTTGGGTGTTTTGAAGGTTAAACCTGCTAATGTAAAATTATTGCTTGCAAATAAGTCTATTCAAAGCCTTTATGGGATTATTGAGGATCTACCTGTGAGAGTGGATAATTTTGTATATGCAGTGGACTTTTATATTGCAGAGACAGAGGAAGAGGATACCGATGTCCCCCTCATATTAGGAAGACCATTTATGAAAGCTGCCAAAATAATTTGTTATGTTGATAAAGGGGAGTACCAGGTAAGCTCAAATAATGAAAGTATCATCTTTCACATTGATAGAGGAAGCCCCAATATCTTGAAACTCTAGAAAAGAGTGGAATAGATCCTACTGATGGGATCTATCAATTTCAAGCAAAACTGCGGTAAGATAAGAAGAAAGGAGTGCTCATTGCTGATAATGAGCCAAAGAAGAAAAAGAAGGTTTCCGGATTCCTGAGGAAACCAAGAATGAGAGTAAAGCAGCCAGAATCTATTTGGGAGTTCAAGTATAAAAGGAGAAAAAATCAACATCAGACACTGAAGAAGGAGAAAGTAGTGAAGAAAGTGAAGGAATATTGAACACGTGGCATGGAGGATGGGTGCTTAAAGGAAGGAAAGGAACATTATCAACCATAATCCTCCAATTGAGGCCACCATAAAAAAATAAAAGAACTAGGCGTCGAGCTAGAAGACGTTAAACAAGCGCTTTCTGTGAGGCAACCCAACAATTTTTAATTTGCTTTCATTATTGTTTTTGTTTTTGATTATTTAGCTTTTGTTTGTTGAGTCTATACCTGTATAGAATAGGACAAGGTTAAGTAAAGGATTTCAATTTAAAGGGGTATGAATAACAGTGAAAAGTAGGGAGAGAATAAAATTCTGGTACCTGCGCCTCACTTGCGCTTAGCGCAGGTAAAGCGCAGAATTAATGTTGCTCTCTGACTTTCACGTTTCACTTGCGCTGCAGCGCAAGTGAAGCGTGTGCGCAACGCTTCAACTTCCTGAAGCACGCGTTGTACCTGCGCTAAGCGAGGGTGCAGCGCAGGTGCGCGTGTTTAGGTTTTAAGATTCTTGAAACCTAAACGAGGGAAGGTCATTCTAACCTTCCCTCTTCAGTTGCTTGTCGTTTTCTCTGAGTGTTCAAACCTTCTTTGACCCTTTTTACTTCCATATTCCTTGCTTTACCTTTTCTGAGGCTATACTAGGTATGTTTTTATAGTTTTGGTCATTTTACACCGATTAGAATTTTCATTTTTGTTTTTATTTGAGCAGAAACCTTAGGGTAGGAAACTTAGGCTTTTAGGACCTTTTAGGATAGAAATATTTTTTCATAAAGTCTTAGTTTAGAATGTATGCTGCTAGGAACTTATTTGTAACATATTTTGCATGTTTAGGTGGTTTTTTTTATAGTGCTCAATGCTTTATTGCAAATTATTTAATTTTGGTACATGAATGCTTAACAAATGTTATGATATTTTTGCATGACCAAAATAAAAATGATTGTGCTGATATGCATGTTTTAAATAACATGATTTTTTAGCCTAATATTTGTTACCAACTTTTGTCTTTTTAAATGATTGATTAGGACTTGCTTTAATTGATCACTTTAGCATGTTCTTAATAAATTAATTAACTGACAATTGGGTAATCTTAAAATCAAAATTTTGTGCAAGTGATTGATTTGATGATTGTTCTAAATGTTGATTTAAATTGGTCATTTATTTCAATAATTTTGAATAATCTATTATTTTGCATAAATAATTTTGGTAACAAATTTTTGCAAATGGCTTGCACTAAGATCGTTGATGCAGCAAGATCTTCCAGGAGAGGCGCCAAGGGCGCCAAGAGATCCAGACAGGCACCTCAGGATGAGCCTGAGTTTGATGCTCACAGATTTAAGGATGCTAGGGCCTTTGAAGCTTACAGTGCCATCATGGACTGTAACTTCATAATAGAAAGGCCAGTGAGACTACAGCCAGATGAGTATGAGGAGTTCACGGCAGAGATTTACAGGAGGAACTGGGTGCGTCTCAGCAGTCCAGACAGTCATTTTGACCCTGACATCGTAAGAGAGTTCTACGCCAACGCAATTGGCGATCATGGTGTTGATTATAGGAGGCGGTCTTATGTGCGAGGCCAGGAGATTAGATTTGATTGTGACGCAATCAATGCTTTGCTTCAGTATCCAGCACCTTTGGATAGGGCACTTATGGAGTGCCAGTACCACTCAAGGATGAGAGAGGTGGGGCTCAATGGTAATGACCCCATGGATACAGAGACTGCACAGGTACTATGTCTACCAGGATACACTTTTGAGAGGAATGCATACAGGCAGGCTGCTCGCATCTACCGGCAGCATATGAGAGCTATTGCGAGGAAGTGGACAGTGTTGGTTCTAGCCAACATCTGCCCCACCAACCATGTTTCTGACATCACCATGCTGGTACCTCATCTCATTTTCACCATCCTCTCAGGCGCAGACATCGATATCTCCAGGATTATTGCCCAAAAGATATTAGATTTCGTCTCTGCTATTGCGCGCCACACTGCCACCACGAGGATCAGATTAGGCTTCCCAGCACTTATCACTGCACTCTGCAGAGCTAGGGGTGTGCATGTGAACCCCACGGTTCGCATCTTGAACCCCATGACTAGAGGATACATTGATACCTACTGTATTCCATATGAGGAGTATGAGGACGAGCAGCAGCAGCAGGTACAACCACCACCACCACTAGCAGCAGACCCTACCTTTAGGCAGTGGGCTCAGTATACCACTTTGCAGCTGATATCACTCCACAGATCTCATGTTCATCTGCAGGAGTATCTTTACTCCATTAGACCAGACCCTTACCCAGGCATGATACCTGCTCAGTTCAGAGATTATATTCAGTGGCTTGGGGACAGGCCTATTCCTCCGGGAGAGGGTGGAGCAGCTGCCGATGGAGCTGATACTGACCACATGGACCACCAGGACCAGGAGTGATTGTTTGGATTTGGTGCTTTTCTTTTCTTTTTCTTTTCATTTTATTTCTCTTTTCTTTTATTTTCTTTTATTTTATCTTGACATGTGTTGTACATATATTCTCCACTGATACACTTTATCTACGATGCAGTACATTTTCTGTATATTATTTTGTTTCTTTTTCTTTTTATGTTAGGATTTTTAGGATTTTTAAAATTTTTAGGATTTAGGAATTAGGAAATAAAAGGAAAATTTTTCAAAATTTCTGAAATTAGGCAGTTTAACTAACCAGATTAGGAAAGAAGAAAGGGTCTTGTGATTAATTCCATAATCAGTTAGGATTAGGATACTTCACAGGAGAACCTATCAAGATAGTTAATTAAAACCAGTAAGTGTTTTATCAAGGAATTTAGCCAAAAAGCCGGTGAGTTGAGAGCCCAAACACTTGAATTGAGAGTTTTTCACCGCTGCTTGTCAATTTTTTTAATTGGGTTTTTGGATCTTATTCTGCTTATGGAAAATATGGAAGTAACAAAGGCAATTTTTTGTTTTCAATATATTTGCTCAGTGCCAAAAAGCCAACCCTTGATATAATTTTTCCAATTCTTTGATAACCCATTTGAGCTTTAATGATTATTCTTGTGCACCCAAGCCATAATTGATATATATATATTTTGTCCTTACACATTTGGGATAGAGAGCAAGGTGCAAGTTGAGACAATGGGAAGAAAAGGTTCGTAAATTGAAAATCAAGAAATTCAAAGAGCAGGTACATGAAAGCAAAAAAAGATCACTCCCCTAAAAATCAAAAAGGAAAAAGTGAATAAATTGAATAAGTTGGGGGGAGTGCAATTTCAAACAAAGAAAGAGGCCTGCAAAAATGAGAAAAATCAAGAATGAGATGGTGGAAGGAGAGAGGTTCCAAGTCAAGCAACATCAAAAGCCATGATTCTTTGATAGCCCAGTCTCATTACAACCAAAGAAAGACCTTTTGATCCATATTGACCATGAACATGTTTAGGAACTAGAAACGACTATCAATCTTAGTTGTTTAACTGTGGTGAAAACATTGAGGGAAATAGTACCCGTGAGCATGAGTGAAATTCCTTGGTTTATCATTTATTGCTTTAATTGCTACTTTTGAAAAAGTTCAACTGTTGATTGTGTTCTGTTTTTTATTGAGGATTGGTAACATCTCTTGATTCTGATTTTTTTCTGATATTTAGAAAGTGACTTCTGCCTAACAAAGAGATGATGTAAATTTTTCCTTGTAGTTGATTATGAGAATTGTACATGAGGGTGATTTGATTTTGATTGCAAAAGGTATCTTGCTTGAGGACAAGCAAGAAGTTAAGTTGGGGGTATTTGATAAGTGTAAATTATGTGATATTTTTCTATGTTTTTATTACACTTATCAAGGCTAAAATAATGATTTATGCCCCAAAATAATCCCTTTTTATGAATAATTGTAATTATTTGGTTTGAATTTGAATTTGATGCTATTTTGATTAGAAATCTGTTATTTTGTGCAGATTTATGGAAGATTTGAAATAGAAAAGAAAATAGCATCAAATGGGGAGATTGTTTGCAGATTTGAAGTTTAAATGAGCACAAAATAAAGATGAGATCAGCAGCCATTTAAACAAAGGATCATGTGGATAACTTTCCACAATTTGAATTCAAGTTCAAATAAATACAAAATCAAGCCAGAAAAGGGAAACAAGGAAAACCAATCAAGCAAAGGCAAGATCAGAAAGAGATCAAGTGGATAAATGAGGAATTGAAGAAAGTCTATAGCGTGTTTCACGCTTCACCTGCGCTTAGCGCAGGTGGAGCGCAGCTTACAGAGGGACACGCTTCATCTGCGCTTAGCGCAAGTCACGCACCAGCTTTTTAAATTTAAATACAGATTGATCTCTTCCATATTTGAATTAGGGTTTTCCTTGGTCTATAAATAGTACCTTTTGCACAGATCAGATAGACGGAGACAGAGACAGAGGCTTTTAGATAGTATAGAGGAGAGAGGCATAGAATAGAAAGATAGACACACAAGGATTGAAGAAGGTGACAGATTCTTCAGTGGTTTGTGATGGCTACCATGAATAGCTAAGCTCTCCAGTAGGATTGGATGTAGTGGATTCAATCCCCAAGTGTATGTGAATTTTCTTGTTTTTAATTATAAATCCCTGTTTTTAATTATATCGATACTTTATGTTGTTCTTAATGCATTACTTCCGCGCGTGCACCGGAGTCGTAGGCTAGTGATCAGGATAACACAGTGAGATTTCCGGCTAGTATTAGAGTTTAGGGGAGCCTAGACATAGGAAACCTAACCTCCGATTGCTAAAAGTACTCGTTAATTATATGAAAATATAGGTGGAATCTGATGATTGAATTGTTTTGGTGAGTGACAGCTCGTTCATAGGAGCATCTATAGGAACATATAGTTAATTGATAGTAACATAATTGAAAGTTAATTGTATGTGAGGGATAAACGAGATCTTGTGATTGATGGGGTAGTGACAGCCCTTGAATGAAGAGCTTTTATAGGGAAGTACAATTAATGGACGATTCAAACAAACGGAACAATCATTAATTAATTAAGAGCTTAATGAGCCAAGGGTAATTTGTCGCTTGGGAGAGCCCGCATGGATTATCTTTGAGTGGTAGGCTACTGGTAACTCGGGGTTTTATCAATTCAGTTTGGCTAAGGTATAATTAATAACAAATTTATAATTAAAAGAAGGTATTCACATACATAAGGGGTGCGAAGAAGCGAAGTCCAATCCTAATCCAAGTAAATCTATCTTCCCTTATTTTATTGCTTACTTTTCTTTTTGCCATTTAAATTCTGCACATTAATAATTCTCTTAAAAAGTTGCTCACTTGGTAATTCGATCACTAAAATCTTGCAAATTGAACCGCTCCCTGTGGATACGATACTTTATACTTACTATTATAGTGCTGAACTTTTGGTACGCTTGCCAGAATTTCATCAGAAGGTAAATACCGAGGCGAGAGGAGCACAAGCCGAGACAACGGACGAAGACCTAAGGAATGTCCCTTGTACTTAATTGTTTTTTCAATCTTTGGTTTTCGGATTTTGCCACTTCTTTCACGTGGGCTAAAATCCGCTTTGACTTGACTCATTAAATGCCCAACTGCCAACGCTATCCCACCGTCCCCTTTGTGTAATGATGATATTTAATTGGTTTTCCGTTAACTTTGATGTGTATATTGTATTCTGCTTCTATAAATAGCTCACCTTTTTCTTCATTTGTGAATTGACTTCTAATTCTTGCTCCCTTTCCGCTAAAATGCCAATAGAGAGTGTTTCGTAAGATCAATTAGTTTATGTGATTCGATCTATATTTATTTGTTTAGAATGATCGGATCCATAAACTGACCAATGTAATGATACATTCTTCGGTTTTTTTTATTTGTTGATCATCTTTCGATGTCTTGGGTAGGAAAGGTGAATCATCGTTTCTGTAATTGTTGGAATGGATGAGCTGCTTCGGATCACATGAACTAACTGAGTATTTGGGCTTCCTTGGGTCATGTCGTTGCTGAAAGGTGAGGGTTCTGGTTTCTCTTCAGAAACAAGTTTATGTGTTCGTTTGGTGGTAGATGACCTCACAAGGAAGCAAGGCTTGGGGTGGAAGACCTTCGATTGAGGTAGTCTTCCGGTGTAATATGTTTTGACGTCTTGGATCATATCCAGTCGAATTTTATTTCCCCTGTAGTCTTGTGACACCCACCCTTGCAAAGAAGTACGATGGGAACATCGCAAGGAAACAAGGTTTGAGTCTGATTTGTAGGGTGCGGTGCTTTTGTAGTTTTTTACTTTGTTCTTGTAAAGTCATCTTGGGTGACCTTATGTGTGGTTGGTAGTCTTCCAGTGTAACTTTGACGTATAATAAAATTTCTTTTTTTCTAAGCAATTAACCTTCAATTTTCTGAGTGATCGAATTTTTCACCCCGAAACTTGTAGAAATAAATAACTTGGAGAATTTAATAAATTGAACCCGTTACCCCAAGCTTAATCTTGGTTTTTAGGGTATTGGTGAATAACTTGGAGGATTTAATAAATTGAACCCGTTACCTCGAGCTTAATCTCAGTTTTTAGGGTATTGGCGAATAACTTGGAGAATTTAATGAATTGAACCCGTTACCCTGAGCTTAATCTCGGTTTGTAGGGTATTGGTGAATAACTTGGAGAATTTAGTAAATTGAACCCGTTACCCAGAGCTTAATCTCAGTTTTTAGGGTATTGGAGAATAACTTGGAGAATTTAATGAATTGAACCCGTTACCCTGAGCTTAATCTCGGTTTTTAGGGTATTGGCGAATAACTAATTGATCGTGTTACCCTGAGCTTAATCTCGTTTTTTAGGGTATTGGCGAATAAGTTGGAGAATTTAATGAATTGAACCCGTTACCCCTAGCTTAATCTCGATTTTTAGGGTATTGGTGAATAACTTAATAACATCGGCACAAGGTTTTGCTGAAAAAGTTCCATTTATTCTGGTTTATAGTCATAGTCAGGCCTTATTAAAACCTTCTCAGAGAAAACCCTCCTTAGGGATAAAACACCAGGCCAAGAAAAAGAGTACACTGACCGACTTTCTTCTGTTACATATTAACTGAAATAAAAACGAAGATGGGTTGTATTCCAAGTTCTTGGAATCTTTTCTCTATTAAGTTTTTCCAATTAATAAGCTCATTTTCCGATCTCCTTTACGACTTTGAAGGGTCCTTCCCAATTAGGTCCAAGTTTCCCTTCTCTACTGTCCCTTTTGGCTTGCTCAATTTTTCAAAGTACCAAGTCTCCTTCTTTGAATTTCCTTGGTAGTAACTTGTTGTTATATCTTCTTACCACTCTTGACTTACATGCTTGTTCTGAAAGGTGTGCTTTTCTTCGAATTTCTTCTATTAGATTTAAGTTTACTCTGATATCGTTGTTGGATTTAAAGACTTCAAATTATTCTACTCTAACATTGGATAAATCAATTTCTATTGGGATCACAATGTTCGACCCGTATGTAAGCCGGAAAGGTGTATCATTAGTTGTTGACTGCGGAGTTGTATAATAAGCCCATAAGATTGCTGGAAGTTCTTCTGCCCATAATCATTTTGCATCTCCTAACTTTTTCTTCAACCCTGTCAAGATGACTTTGTTTGCTGCTTCAGCTTGTCCGTTAGACTGAGGATGTTCCACCGAGGTCTTAACATCATTGGGAAGGGAATCAAGCATGTGGTCAGGGTGCAGCGGAATAAATGGATTCCCTCCCTTGTTATGATCGTTAATGAGAAAACACGAATTAAGGCATAAAGGCATAAAACAAAAGGTCGTACCTTTTAAGGATTGCGAACGAGGCAATAGAGAGTAAGAGTGATGACTCATCTGTAACGGGTAATGCATCTTATGCTATATTTATAGAGTGGTGGCTAGGGTTTAACCCTTCACTCACTTATCCCTAACACATATGGGTCTGGCCCATTAGGTTATAATTCTAATTAAATTAGAATTATTATCCTTTCCTAGCGGCTTGTTGTATGTGTGTGACCCAATGAGCTTTTAATATTTGGTTATGATATTAAAATAAAACCCTTTTATATTCAATATCATAAATAATGAGCGGTATCTAGCAATACATCACTATCCAAATATTGAGATTATCAACAACCTTGAAAAATCCTATTTTATGATAATTTATATGGTTTGTCCCTTTGTCCAAATATCTAATTGAATACAAGGGCATGGATTGTGTCAACCTTGTATAGTTCAATTTATGTTTTTCTTGATCCCCAAGTAGACTGTTCAGAAAATAAACATCTCATGTTTATCCTCCTGAGCATGGCCATGCATTTTGCAGTCTCATTTTATCAAGAGGTCTACGGATATAACTCCTGTTACATAGGAGGGACAAATCCCATCTAGGGCACTCACATTCTACCACATAATTTATTATATCTCCAAAAATCAACTTTATGATTACCCTGTTACAGGTAACGTTTGATGATAATTAAAACATATAATTCCTTGTGTAGGAATCGTAGTGATTTCAGGTCGAAGGACTTCATATAACACTTATCAATTTAAGAAACGTTCATGACACTTATGTAACAATCCATGCAACGTTCTTAAGGTGTGCCTGTCCAGTACACCATTACTCTTAATGTGTACCTATGTGAGCACATGATATCTCATATCCATGATCCATGAGATGTGATCATCAATGAACTCACATACTAGTCTAAATGTATCTTTGTCCTAATATGATACTTGACTAGGGATTATTTAATAATAGTTCTTCATAAGATCTCACGATCAAGTCATCTACTTGATTTCTTATGAAATTTGTGCTTACTATTCTAAGGACATTAATTATATTCTAAAAGAATAAGTTGCCTTTATAAAATAACATGATACAAGTGATGGATGTTCATAAACATATAAGTCTCTAGTGCATATTCCTAACACCTTGATGTTATATTTACTGCAAAGTTCTTCAAAATTCTTACAATCGAATTGCTTACTGTTATCAGTGATGATTGAGGTTGGAATTCGATGCCGGAATATGATGCTTCTCCATGTGAATTTCTTTATCTTTTCAGCAGAAATAGTTGTTAAGGGTTTGGCCTCTATCCATTTGGTGAAATAGTCTACTGTAACCACCAAAAATTTTAATTGTCCTGGAGCCAGGGAAAAAGGATCGAGAATATCCATTCCCCATATAGAGAAAGGCCAAGGGGCAACAATATGATGAAGTTGTTCTGGACTTGTATGATGTATCTTTGCAAATTTCTGACAGGTGTCACACTTCTTAACAAATTCTTGGCAATTTGCTCTTAAGGTTGGCTAGTAGAAACCGACCCTTAGGATTTTTGCTGCTACAGATCTTCCACCAACATGACTTGCACAAACTCCTTCATGTACTTCTTTCATCACATGTTTTACTAATTTCTCAGGGATGCATTTGAGCAATGGAGAAGAGAATCCTCTTCTATATAGGTCGTTGTTGACTATTGTGTAAAAACTGGCTTGATGGATTTTTTTTCCGGCTTCATCTTTATCATCAGGGAGACTTCCTTGCTTAAGATATTTGATGATAAGAGTCACCTAAGAGGTCCCTTGAGAAACTACGAAGACCTCCTCTTGATCGATGGTAGGCTTGGATATGGTTTCTTGGATAACAGTCTTGTTGCTTCTCGGTTTCTTAGTGCTGGCCAGCTTTGCTAACAGATCTGCTCTCAAGTTTTGTTCCTTGATTATATGTTGGGTTTTTGAAATTTGAGAAGTCTTGCTTTAGGGATGATACCTTACTCAAGTATTTGGATAACAAAAAATATCAAGTTCGGTATTCGCCATTCACTTGAGAAATAACCAACTTAGAATTACTTAAGACTTCAACTTCTTGCCCTCCAACTTCTTTTGCTAATAATAATCCTGCTATCAAAGCCTCATACTCTTCATGGTTTTTACTTGCTTTGAATTCAAAATGTAGTGATTGTTCGAGCATGATTTCATTAGGACCTTCGAAGATTATTCCAGCTCCGCTTCCTTTCATATTAGATGAACCATCAACGTAAAGGATCCATCGTTCTGGTTTCCCGGGTTGTTCTACTGGAGTGAGCTCCACTAAGAAGTCAGCCAAGATCTGAGATTTTATTGGTCCATGAGGCTGATATTGAATGTCAAATTTAGATAGTTCGACTGAACATTTGATCATTCTTCCGACCAACTCTGGTTTCTTCAATATTTGTTGAATGGGTTGATCAGTTAAGACGATCACTTTATGAGTCTGAAAATAAGGTCTTAATCTCCTAGCCTCCATGATTAAGGCCAAGATAACCTTTTCAATTCTCTGGTAACAATTTTCTGGACCCTGTGAGGCTCTGCTTACAAAATAGATAGGTTGCTGCCCATCTCGAAATTCTTGCACCAAAACAGCAGATATTGCATCTTCATTAACAAATAAGTATAATAACAATTCCTTACTTGGCTCTGGTCTTCTTAAAATCGATGGAGAAACTAGATAAATCTTGATGTCCTCAACGCCTTTTCACAATCATCATTCCATAGAAACTTTCCTTCTTTCTTCAAGCTTTGGAAAAAAGGTCAAAGTCTTTCTCCTAACCTCGGCAAGAATCTTGCTAATGCTACAATCCTTCCAGCTAACCTTTGAACTTCTTTAGTTGTGGTTGGGCTCCACATGTTGATTATAGCTTGACATTTTTCTAGGTTTGCTTCAATTCCTCGCTCTGTCAGCATGAAGCCGAGGAATTTTCCTGACTGAACAACAAAAACGCATTTTTCCGGGTTCAATCTCATGTTGAACTTTCTAAGTTGGCTGAAAATCTCCTGAAGGTCGGCTACATGATCTTCGGTTGAAGGTGTTTTTGCCACCATATCGTCTATGTAGACCTCAATGTTTCTTTCAATTTGATTGACAAATATCTTGTCCATCAAACGTTGATATGTTGCCCGAGCATTTTTCAATACAAAGGGCATAACCTTATAATAGAAATTTGCATTATCAGTAATGAATGTTGTTTTCTCTTCGTCCATCAGGTTCATTGGGATTTGAATGTAGCCAGAGTACGCATCCATGATGCTTAAGAACTGATATCCTGAAGCTCCATAAACTAAGCGGTCTGCACTTGGAAGAGGATAAGCATCTTTTGGGCATGCTTTATTAAGATCTATGAAGTCGGTACACATTCCCCATTTTCCGTTCGACTTTTTGACCATGACTACATTTTCTAGTCATGTTGTATATTCTATTTCTCTGATAAAACCAGCATCCAACAATTTCTTTAACTCTTTGACAGCAGCCTTTCTTCGTTCTTCTCCTAGCTTACATTTTTTCTAAGCAACCGTCCTGACATTTGGATCAATCGTGAGCTTATGACATATGAAATCAGGGTCGATGCCCGACATATCTGATGGTATCCACGCAAATAGGTTGTAATTGGTTTTTGAGCAATTGGATCATCCTCTCCTCTAATTCTGGAGAGACTCTGGAGCTGATTCTAGTTGTCTAATGTGGCTTAGCCCCTATTTGAATTGTTTTCAAGTCTCCTGTTGGTTGAGGCCTTCGTTTCGTGAAGTCTTCTTGGGGGTCAAGTTCTGTGACATGAATTTGTAACGAATTCTTAACAGGTGGCACTTCTTTATTTGTTCTTGTGAGTTTGAGGCTATTTGTGTAACACTTTTGTGCTTCATTCTGTTCTGCTTTCATGACTCCTATTCTCTTATGATCAACAGGGAATTTCATTGTTAAATGTGGGGTCGAGACGACTTCTACTAAAGCATTTAGGGTAGGTCTCCCGATGATAAGATTATAAGAAGTAACTGCATTAACCAAGAGGAATTTAACGTTTGTCGTCTTGTGTACTCCCTGGGATCCAATATTTGCTTCAAAAGGTCAAATTATGGCTGTTGGTCGTGCTAGCTTTTCATTTATGCTCCAGAATAAGACATATGTTTAGCTCCCTTGATCAATCAGAGCTCGTTTAACTGAGCATCCTTTAATATTAACTGTTACTACCATAGGATCATCTTGATCGATGTCCCCCAATCTCTCAAAATCTTTGTCAGAAAAAGTAATGATAGGAGAAGTTTTTGGGAGATTATGGTTACCATTCATGCTAACCGAACAGATAGTTCGAAGGCATCTTCTTCTTGTCGAGTATGGTACACAATCCCATAAGCTACAAGCTTTATAAAGTGAGGTATATTTGAAAGTCCATGAAGACCTTGAACTCGACCTAATAAGTCGGCCTAGTACGGTACAATATTTAAACATGAATTACTCAATGGTTGGTGTTCTCCTCCACTCGGTTATGATAAGCTTAACGTGGATGGCTCAGTTATTGGTCACATGAGCTCGACTAACTGTCGGGTGTTGCTCCAAAATTGTAATGAAGAGTTCAATGCTAGGTTTTTTCGCCAATCTGGGTATTTGTACAACAGTTAAAGCTGAGTTATGGGGATTGCTTGAGGGACTGCGATTGGCTTGCATGCTGGGAATAGTTACCCTTGTAATCAATATTGACTCTCGGGTTGCTCTTAAATTAATAAAGAGGCATGTAAAGTATCCCATCATTACTTTGATATTGTACGAGAAATACGAAAGATCCTTAGATTTTATCCTTCAATTGTTTTAAGTCATGACTTTAGGGAATCTAATAGGTGTGCAGATTACTTGCCTAGTCTGGGTCACCAGGGAGCATTTAGTACCACTGTGTATAATCAGTTTCTTGTTTCTATAAGGGCTCTTCTGTTTGAAGATGCCAAAGGCGTCTCCTTTCCTAGGATGATTCATGTAGTATACTTGTTGTGTTTTGTTCTTGGGCTTTTAACCCTAACAATTATAAAAAAAAACTTTTATAAATGTGAATTCCTAACTAAAAGTTACCATCTGACTTTGTTAAATTATACAAATCTACAAATTTCTCACAATGTTAAGTGTATGTACATCAAGACAAAACACTTCAATATATCTCACAAGAGTGAAATCTCTTAATCACAAAATCATTTTTAAAAAAATACAAAGAGGTGGAAATTTAAAAATGTTTTTGTTGTGGGGATTCAATCTTCATGTATCCAGTAAATGTAATTACACGGCTCACTTCCATGACCTTCAATAGTCATCATTATCCCCCAAAACAAATTTCCATGAAGGGATATCAAAATTTCAAAGCACCGACATGAAATATAATATGTGCTTAAATAATGGAGATATATAAGAGGTGGGATATTTCTCACTATTATCTCAATTTTTTTTGGCGTTTAATCTTTTTTGACATTTAATCAAACAAATGATATGCTATCTTCTCACATGTAATAGAATATTTACATGGGTAGATATGTTGTGCCTTTGTTTATACTTCAACGAAATTGAAATTTTTAAATTAATGACTGAAAATAAGATATACATAAATTATATATGATACATATTTAATGAAAGTGGTTTCATTTAATTTATTTAAAATCAATTTTTGACTATAGCAACTATAATCCAAACCAGTCGATAGAATGTTACTCGAATTTTATTTCGTATCTATCAATGCCATAATCACCCTTCTTTTCTATTTTTATAATAGTATATATAAAATTAAATTGCAATTCCCTTCCTCTGTCTCTTTTATAATGAATATATCACCATTTTGATCCCTAAAAGTGAAATCATCGGTTAGTTTGGTCACTAAAGGTAAACGAATTCATTAATAAATCCCTAAAATTGTTTATCATACTTATAGTCCCTACATTAGTTTCAGTTGTTTAACGGTGTTAGTTTGATGATTTGTCACATTAAGTGTCAGTTTGGTTGCTTAGATGACCTAACTTAAGCACACTCTCTTTCCCATCACTAAAATGAAGGAAAATAAAGAATCAACTATAAAAAGTGGGGTCTCCAATACAGAGTACACTGGTTTATGCAGATCCTACTGCTCTCGAGCTATAATAGGGATTATAAAGAAGATTGTAAAGAAGTTAATAACCAATTCTCTAAAAGGGTTCAAGTGATGGAGGGATATGATTCAAGGGAAAAGCATATCCTCCCACTTATGATGGAAACTGCTAGTGGAAGTCTGAGCTAGCAGTTGAGATTCTGAGCTGAAGAAGAGTTTGGGCCTGACTTGGGCGCATGGAGCTAGTTAAGCCTTGGTCAACTTTCATCATGGTCAACCTCATGGTCAACCTTTGTCAAGTCAACAAGAAGCCATCATCTTAACTAGGATCATCTCAATAATAATTTAGGATTTAATTGTATTTAGTTTTTAATTCCAATTCCCTAAGCTAGATTACGGGAAATAGGCGCTAATTTTAGTGTTTTAGTGGCTAGTAGCTAGTTTAGCTACTTAGGCCTTAGGATTTGGATTCAACACCCAATTAGGAGCATTTTCACTCTTCTTTGTATTTTCTCCTATTTTTGGTCGCCCCTTGTATTTCATCTTGAATTTTAGTAAGACACACTGTCAAAATTCCTACTCAACTGTGTGAGTAGAGAAGGGTTGGTGGTGCTTACCTAAACCATCTCAGACTTATCAAATTCTCCTGAATTGGTGACGTCTCGAACAGATCTTATCTGTAGAAGGAGTTTCCTGCTACAGTGGCGATCAACCTCTCCCGTCTTCTTCCATTTTTCTGACTTTTCTTCACCATTTTCTCCTTTATTTTACACACACCATTGCTGCACATTTCTTGCCACTTTTTCACTCATTTTCACCGATTATATTGGTGACCCAGGTCTCCTGGTTCTAATTTCTAGATCTAGTAACTTGTCTGCTATCAATTAGTATTGAGCTCTGCGAAATTAGAGCTATTTGGGTCAATTTGGTGCTTCATTGTCGCGACCTACTACACTTTTTAGGTGCAGAATTTTAAAATTTTCACTTGTTTTTTTTCCATGTATTCAAGCTCTATTTCAAAGTAATTGTTAGACTGATGGACTATTTCGAGCCCGAGGTGCTCTTCTGCTGCACTGCAGCTTCTGTTTGTCTGTCTTCTTACTTGATTTGAGCTAGTATAAAGGGTTGTAAGGCACGATTTTTATAACCCCATCTAGGTGCTTTTTTAAATGTCTGCTCAATTGTTTATAACAATTCTTGCTTGTTCTTGACTGTTCTTGTTATAACTGTCTGTTTGATTCTGGTGGATTGTGGTATGTGGAGGCATTGTTGTCTTTATTTTCCAAAGATCGTTCACCTACATTGACTCAATCCACATTCCATCCCCATTCCCATATTCAACTGTCTTTAATTTATGCTCATCCCCTTTACTTTCTGTCATTTTAATTTCTACTCTTATCCATCCTTTTAATTTCTGCTCATCCCTCTACTTTTCTGCCATTTAAATTCAGTCTTCCCCATTCTTTTAATTTCAGTTCATCCCTTTTACATTTCAGTTATTTATTTTGCGCAATTTTCCTTCATTTTTTGACATTTATGCACATTTTCTGCCTCTATTTTGTTCCATATTCTACTTTTGTTCTGTCTATTTTTCTTCTAATCTGATTGTAAATTCGAATTGCCCTCTAGCACTACCTTAGGAAACCTGTGGTTGATTACGCAAAATGCATATTTTTAAGCTAGGTTTTAGCTCAAAAAACTGGTAGAAATTCACCAATTCCATTATTGATTTTTTTGTCAAATTTCTTAGTTTGATCCATAAAAATTAATCAAGCGCGTTTGTTTGTTGTTTGACCTTTTTTGTGTAATCAAGGGAAATACTAATCAATTTTCGGTCTAATTTTTTATTCATGTTTCCAACATTTTCCAAAATCAGTTTTAGAAAACCGTCAATTTTTATCAGTTTTGGGTACATTATTTTTTTGTCCTATTTTTAGGCAAGATACACGCAATTTCTTTTCTTTTACAATAGGGATTATTTTACAATTTTGGAAATTTCTATAATCTTTCTGTTGGGGCAAAAAAGTAAAAAAGAAAGAGAAAGAAAGAAAAGAAAAAGTCAAAAAATATTAAAAAAAGGCACAAAAGAAAAGAAAAGAAAATTCAAAAAGAAAAAGTCAAAAAAATATTTTCTGAAGAAAATATCAATTCTCCAAGTTAAAAAAATATTAAGAAAGCGCCCAACAATTCAGTCTCTTTTTTGCTATAATTGTTCATTTGCTTGTATCAGTTTTTCATTTGAATTGTAATAGTTATTTTTCTAAAAAATTTGGAAACTTACCTCTTTGAATAAAAAACAAACCAAAACAATTATCTTTTGTAATTTCTTTGTGTTTGTCTTGTTTGCATTCCAATCTTGTGTATAAGCATTTTTTATAGCTAGCTCTTCTTGTTTGTCAAACACAACTCTTAGTTTTGTCTTTAGGCAACTTCTAGCTTCTTTGTAGATCATTTTTTGCTTGTGCATTTTCTAGTTTGGGTAGAGTTGTTAAGACTCAATTGTGGTTTCCGTAAGCCTAACCGAACCTTACCCGAGTAGAAAAGGTTAGAGTGTTTCATTATAGAAAAAGCCCAAAAAGAATGACATACGCGAGTGAATACATTCCTTGAGTGTAAACACTTGGTGAGTGAAAATTTCCTTTTTAAACTTAAAACAAAGAAAATTTTAAAAAATGACAGCTAGGAACTCACCACCTCCCTCACCTAGAACTCAAAGATATATGGTTGAGTCAGAGGCCGCGTCTCAAAACTTGGCAAGACTGATGAGGACGGAGATAGGTAACCTTAGGAAAGAATTAATTATGAGTAGAAGAGGAGAGAGAAGACACTCTTCTCGAGCTGAAGAAATGGAAGGAACTCAATTAGGTATGATGATAGATACCACATGGAGAGTAGTGAAGGCGAAAGGCATTCTAGCCATACCAATAGGTGCGAAGATGAAGGGAATAGAAGACATAATAGAAATGGAAGATATGTAAGGCGTGAGGAGCCTAGGGAAGAAAGGGAAGAATACTATGAGGATAGACCTATGAGACATAGGAGAGAGCCTAGGGAAAGAAAAGCCTAGTAGGGAACAAGTCTTAAAAGGAGTTAAGATTGAAGTGCTAACCTTCAATGGGCGGAATGTTGTAGAATAATACCTTGACTGGGAACTTAAAATTAAACAAATTTTTAGTTTCCATAGGTATAGGGAGAAAGAAAAGATCAAAATTACTTCTCTTGAGTTCAAAAATTATGCCTTAGTTTGGTGGCATCAACTTCAAGCTGATAGGAGGAGGTGTAATGGTCCCTTAGTTTCCTCATGGGAGGAAATGAAGTCTATAATGCGCAAGAGGTTCATACCTCAACATTACACAGGGGAATTGCACACTAAACTCCAAACACTTAAACATGGGACTAAGAGTGTTGATGAATATTACAAAGAAATGGAACTTGCACTAGTTAGAGCCAACATAGTTGAAGATGGTGAGGCTAATATGGCAAGGTTTATCAATGGCCTTAATTTTTACATAAGGGACATATTGGAGTTGCATCCTTATGTTAAAATAGAGGACTTGGTTCACCAAGCCATAAAAGTAGAAATCCAACTTAAGAGGAAGGGAAGTTATAGGCGTTCAACTTCGAGCTACCAATCCAAACCCAACAAAGAAGTGGTGAGGAAAGAAGAGAGCAAACCACAAGAGAGAAAGGTAATGAAAACTCCTAAGGTAAATCCTAATCCATCCTCCTCTACAAATGTGAATGCTAATGTTGCTTCTTGTTCTAGTACTCGTCAAATTAAGCGTTTCAAGTGTTTGGGTAAGGGTCATATTGCTTCCCAATGTCCTAATAAGAAAACAATGCTTATAAAATAAAGTGGAGAGTATACTAGTGCAAGCTATCAAGAATCAACACCAAATAATAGTGATGAAGAGAGCGAGGAAAAAGAAGAGAATAAAATTTATAGGCCTGAAGATAGCTTACTCATGATATGGAGGTCTTTAGGTAGTCAATCTATTAGGCCTGAAGCTACACATATCTTGTTAGGTAGACCTTTGCAATTTGATAAGAGAGCTATCCATGATGGCTACTCTAATCAATTCTCTTTTAAACAGAGAGGAATAAAAATCAATCTAATGCCAATGTCCATTCAAGAAAGATGTGAGGACCAAGCCCTTATGAGAAGGGGGATTGCAAATGAAAGAATTAAGAAATTGAAAATAAGAAATTCAGAGAAAAAGAAAAAGAAGGAAGAAATTCCAAGTAATAAGATAGGAGAGAAAAAGAAAAAAAAAAGAATAAAAAGGAAGCATTGCTCTTACTCCAAATCAATGTTATAAAAATCGGACCGGTTATCGACTCGGCCTAGTTACAGGGTTAATGGGCCACTGGTCGAACCAGTGAGTCACTGGTTGAACCGGTTAAACCGATCAATATTATAATATATAAATTTCATAATACAAAAAAAAATTAGTGTTATTTTTTTCTATATAAGATTTTTTTGTCATAGCCCAGATAGCCTAGATAGCATACACTAAGAATCCCAACCCACAATCCATCAATAATTTTATTAATTCACAATTTCCTGTAGTATCAAATTATTTAAAAAGAAGAAGAAAATTCTAGAACCAATTGGCAACCGTCCAACTCTCTAAAATGAAAAGGCTACCACCTACTAACATGAAAAGAAGAAACATTTATTACCTCGTGGACTGTAGTATTCATTTCATCAAGTTTAAATCATTTTCAAATCCATAAAATCTCTTTCTAGTTTCTACCCCTTTAGTTTCTTCACGGTTCACTCTTTTTCTTTCTCTTTACTTTTCTTCTCAAAAACAAAAGCATTCTCTTTCCCTTTTTTAGCAGCCATAACTAAGGTGAACTGCGACTGAAAAGCTTTGTAATGGCTTAGTTATTGAAAAGCTTTGCTTTGACAAAGATGAATTGTGGCTGTGAAGAAGGAAGAAGACTACCAAGGAGGAAGAGTTCGCAAAACACAGAGGAATGAAGACCAGTGACGACGTGTTGTACATGTTCACATACTCTCCCGGTTCATCTAAACCCATTCGGGTCACCAATTTTCACCCAAAACCGCTGAGTCAAACCGGTTCTCACGGATCTTATTTGCAGAAGGAATTGCTTGCTGCAGTGGTGATCAACCTCTCCTGTTTTCTTCCATTTTTCTGAGTTTTCTTCACACTTTTCTCCTTTATTTTACACGCACCATTGTTGCACCTTGCTGCACATTTCTTGCAACTTTTTCACTCATTTTCACCGATTATATTGCTGACCCAAGTCTCCTAGGTCCAATTCTAGATCTGGTAACTTGTCTGCTATCAATTAATTAAGTCTTTCGTTTGTTGCATAACTAGAGTTGTTATGGTAGATATTGTCAGCCTTTGCACAAGTACTACATGTGAGAGATATACCAATATTGAAGCTTGGTTTTACGATGGAAACAAGATAGACCTAGAAACAAAAGAGATTCTTAAAGATCCTTAAGGTCTAACATTCCACCAAGACAATCTGTTGAAAAGTGGAGAGAAATTAATTATTATCTTGTAATAAGGGATATCAAGGAAGATTTAATATCAAATTCTTATCTACAAGAAACCTTGAGCAAAATGCAGGATCTAATAAAAGAGAATTTTATTAACAAGGATTGGATTTCTATAGGAGGGCTTACTAATATTATTATTTCTATCCTTGGGAGCTTTGATAATAAAGAAATGAAGACAATGCTTTATCTACTTTTAGAACACATTCCATACACAATGTTATCTCGTGGTATATTGATATTATTCTCTTAACAATGTTTTAAAGTTAAAAGAAAGTGAAAAAAAAAACTCATATATTAACAAAAACACTAATATATGTGATATATTTACTAATTACATGGACTACTTTTGTTCGATCCTATATTATATTATAACTATTTAATGATTTTATTCAACTTATACATCAAGTCAACTCAATTTTGTCCTACTTTAACTCGTATATATCTAACGATTTTATTTTATTTAATAATTTTATTCGACTTATGTTAAGTTGGTATTGTGTCACGTCCCTACAAGAAAATTCTGGTCGTCGCTACACAAGAAAAAGTCGTCTCTACAGGCTGCGTAGTGACGACTTAGATATGGTCACGTAGACGTCGCTAAGTAGCTCGTCGTAAATACAGTAGCGACGACTCACGTCAGTCGTCGCTACCTAGAGACGGCTTAGTCATCGCTGAAGCCGTCTCTCAAAACATGGTTGTCGCTAAGACTAATTCTTTTTTATTTTTTTATCTAGAGACAGCTTTAGTGATGGCCACGACCGTCGCTACATGTAATTTTTTTTAAAAAAAATTAAATTTATTATTTATTAAATTTAAAATTATAAAAACAATACTAAAATACCATATATATATATAATATATACACAAACTCTGTTAAAAAATAATACAATAAAACATTAACATAAAGAAATCAATGGTGGCGGCGTTAGGGCTGTGGGGTGGGCTGCTCGTCCTCATCATCCACCGATTGGTCATCCATGGCGGGATCATAATGGGGGTGCAGCTGTGCCTGAGCCTGAGCTAGAGCCTGAGCGTCCAGGATCTGCTGCATATGTCGTCGGAGTCGTGCTAACTCATCCTCCAACTCTGCAGCCTTCTCTATGGCCTGGCGAGACTCCTGCCTTGCTACATTTATTTCCTGGCGCAACGCCTCCTCAGTAAAATGTCGTGACCCGGACCCGTCAGTACTCTCTCTCGTGTGAGCCCGGGACTCCTGAGTCAAGCTAGTCACACCTGGACGAATGTTGGAGGCCAAGTCCCCGGTGCTATAACAACGGTCTCGGGTCTTGCCACCCGCAACATCCCTCCAGATCTCCAGCTTGGTGGAGGCATTAGTCACGGAGGTGTCCCCCATCTGTGACTCCACCTCCCTCAGGCGCTCCTTGTAATTTTTCTGTTGAGGTAAAAGTAAAATTAGTTATTAGTTATATATTCAATTGCATAAATATGAAATTATATAAAAAAACATTTATAAACAAACACTTACATAGGTGGATCGGGCCCGGTCTTCTACCCAGCCACCACCCTTTTTGGCGTGGGTGGTAGCAAAGAACTCGTCCAGCTCGACCTCCCGCCCATGTTGTCGAGCCTACACAGGAAAATTACACAAATTAATTATATTAACAACAAATAGAAACATAATACAAAAGAATGTTTGTTTACATACCATATCCAACGCAACCTCATGGTGGGCCCTGCGGCCCGTGGTGTGGACTGCCCCCCGCGTTGAGAAGCCCGGTTGCTCTTGTTACGAGCAGACTTCCCCTTGAATTCCGCAGAGCCCCAGTAGGCCAAAAGACCCTCCCAGGCCTCCTCACCACACCACGTGGGCATCTTCCCAGCCTTCTGAGCCTTGTTCATCATATCTCGAAGGCGACGATCGAGCAACCCTCTTCTCGTACTCCTTCTTGATTTGGGCCTCATCAGAAGGATCCCAAGTAACTCAGCTCTGCAAAATAAAAATATGGTAAGTCCTGCCAAATTGACATATCTTAAGAAAAAAATTTAAAGTGGATAAGGTTTTTAATTACCATGAACTCCTCTCGCCACCTGTCCCTAACATCCTTCGGGGTGACCTCCCAAAGGTAGTGAGGACCCCGAAACTGCGAACGGATAACATGACCAATGGCTGCGATAGGTGGGGCGTTAAGCATCCACCTGCAAAATAAAATATTCAATATTAACAGTTAAAACAATTAAAGATTCAATATTAATATCAATTCTAAAGAAGAAAAAAATAAACAAACTCACCCCTTGCCAAATGGTCGGATAATAACCCGACCTCGAGCGTGTGCCTCATGAGGTCTGCTTGAGGCGGCACCCTAGAACCAAGTTGGCTCCTCATCAGACTCCTGGTCAACATCCCTATCCAGGTCATCCTAAGCGTCGTCAGAGTCTATCTCGGGCACAACGACCTCCTGCACTAGAGGCATATGAACTAATCCCGGTATCGGGATGAACCTCATACCATCGAACTGCGCCAGAGCAGATGGTGGAGGGGAGGAAGAAGAAGAAGTCTGCATGGCGCCCGCCGGCGCTGAAGTAGATGGATGCTCCGACATCTGATCAGTGTGTGAGTGAGAGAGGTTGGCCTTCTCCCGCATCGCGCGAGCTGCATTTTGCCATAGCTCGCCCGGAGGGATGGACCTCCCTCTTCTCGGTGGGATCTTCTCTCCACCTTTACCACACATCCTAGGCACTAATGACTGTAGACATTATATACAAAATAAATAATTATATATATTAAAAAAACTAATTACATATTACTAATATACTAATTAATAAAATATTTACTAATATACTAATTACTAATAAAATTTAATAAAATTAATTATAATTACTATAGACATTATATAAAAAATAACTAATTATATAAATTAAAAAAAATAATTGCTAATTATTAATTACTAATAAATTAAATAATTACTAATAAATTAATAAAATAAATAAACTAATAATTACAAATAAATTAAATAAAATATTAATTAAAAATAAACCTAATTCCTATATCACATTAATAAATTAATAAAACAAAATAAACCTAAATACAAATAAATTAATTAAAACTATTAATTACAAATAAACCTAATTACAAAAAAATAAATTAATAAAAAGACTAACTACACATAAACTATTAATTACAAATAAACCTAATTCCTATATCACATTAATAAATTAATGAAACAAATAAACTATTAATTACAAATAAATTGATTAAAGTTTTAAAAAAACTTACTTGTTGCGACTCCGAAAAAGGAATAACTTCGGAACGAGCTCTAACGTCACCTACAGGCAACTATTTTGAAAACTGATTGGTTCAAAACGTTCCTATGAAGGAAATGAACATTTTAATCGGTCGGTTTTTCAAAATAAACAGGGTGAGGGAACATAAATAGGGGTGGCTGTATGAGAGGAAAAGGGAGTTTGGAGGAAAAGGGATTTGGAAATGGAGGAAGAGGGGAGGGGGAAGGGTTTTAACCCGTGCAGGTTTTTAACGTAGCTGGTCGTCCCTACGACCGTCGCTACGTTTTTAAAAAAAATGCGTGCGCAAATTAAAAATTCATTTTTAATGTAGCGACGATCTGTCGCCTCTAAAGTCGTCGCTACATTTAATTTTTATTTTTTTCAGAAAAAAGTTAATAAATTATAATTTATAGCGACATCCTAGCCGTCGCTACTGTCAATTCCTAGCGATGACTAGGTCGTCTCTAAGAATTAATTGCAGTGAACAGTGCATTTAATGTAGTAGCGACGACATAGTGACGGTTAGGCCGTCGCTAGCTAGTAGCGACGCCACGGGGGCGTCGTAGAAAAGCTGTGGCTAAAAACTGAATTTCTTGTAGTGCGTTAAAAGACACATAACTAACTGATAAGAGAAAAAATGACGTCATTTTTTTCCATTTTAAGTGTGAGACACCTAGTCCTAACAATCACTTTTTCTTCTTTCCTTTTTTTTTGTTCTTCATGCATATTATCCAATCATTTTTTAAGTGACCTTTAGGGTTAGATGTTTCACACTTAAATATATAAGAAAAAAACGTTATTTTTTATCCTAGCCTATATGTACCACTCAATAGAAGTTAGAATTTTGAACTAAAATGTTGAATAAAAACTAACATTTATAGGTATTAAAAGAAAGTTTGTTAAAAGTCAGAGATTAGATTGCATGGTGCCCTAATTAAGTCAGAGATTGATATGCAATTTTACTTAAAAAACTTGATGTTAAATTTATGTTTCTTTTTTATTTAATTTATGTTTCTTTTTAATTTATCTCTTGAATCAACGGCCTACTTTTAATTTATCTGTATTTTGTAAGAAAATAAAATTAGGTAAAGGATTTTTTTCTCTAACTCCGCTGCATAGTTGTAATAAGATTTTAATTCTGTAAAATTCATTCTGTGCTACGCAGAATTTAAAACCAATTAAACAGTCTCATAAACTTGATAGCTACGGTAAACATGTGCTCAACGATATAAACATTTTTTTAAAAAAAAAAGTTAGAGAACAGAGGATTACGTTTTTTTGTCTTTTTGTTTACTGAATAGTTTTACATTTAACAAATTTATTTTGTGTTAACATTAATCCACAAACCAGAGCTATCAATTTGGGTTGAGCTCGGTGAACTAACTCGACCCAACCCGGCTCACTGGTTGGTTGGATTAATAAAATATAGGCTTACATTTTCGTAGGTGAAAAGTGGGTTAACCCACTTAACTCGAGAGCCAAAGTGGGTTCAAGCCGGATTGAGATGGGTTGACTCACTTTTTAATTTTATTTAATTTTATATTTTTTAAGTCATTTTATATTTTTTTATATTTATTTTCTATTTTTTGATTTTTTTATTATTTTTATAATTTTTTAAGTTATGTGAGTCAACTCGCTTAACCCACCAACCCGCGATGGATCGAGCCGGATTGATATTTTTTCAGCTCACCAAAAAAGTGAACCAACTCAACTCGGCTCAATTTTAACTTGACCCGTGGTTAGCTTTCACAGCTCTACCACAAACGCATGCAAATTAAATCTTCAATGAAAAATTTAAGTGAGTTGTCGTATCGCAATCTTAGCTAGAGTCTGCTGCTGCGCTGCTATATATCCCAGTTGAATTAAATGTTTCATTGTCCTTTATAAAACGAGAGGAGGCATAAACACTTGTAGTACCATTTTAAAAGATTTTGGAGTGTGATTTCATTGTTATACTTATAATATATACTTCCATTTTCAGCATCAGGTAGTGGCATTCAGAAAAGCTACAAGACTTTTCAGGGTCGACAAGTGGCATGATGAAACGCTATTTCCTACTACTACTACTATTATTATTATTATTATTATTATTATTATTATTATTATTTATTTATTTATTTTTGGGAAGTGGGGTGTGGGGATTTTCACATTCACTCACATGACTCTCTATTCTATATTGGAATAAAGAAAGCGTATTAGATTCTCTCTTCCATCTTCTTATGTTGCTGTTAGTTTTACCGACTCGTCCCTTTAATAGAGAATTTCGGTTTATTATAAAATCTTCATGTCATTCCATCTTTGTATCTTTCTGCCGTTTATACGTATATACTTATTTATTTATTATATGGTACTAATGAAAGCAAAGAATTATACATTAGATAAGATTGAAAAGTAAATGGTTATAGTTGTAGTGTTATGAAACATCGAAGAATTCAACTTTGAGGAGGGATATGTCCATACAAATTTGATTCTCCAATGAGAAAGTTTTTCTGTCAGATATGCTCTGCATCACTATTGGTTATATGCTTTTAAAGCTTCTTTTTAGATATTTTATATTCTAATTACAAAGGGAACATATCGCCGTTCAAAGATTTATCTTATATCTTATGTTTATATATTTCCAATTTTTTCACACTGTCATTGGTTAAAGATATGTATACGTGGCTGCGTAAACTTGTTATATGGATTGAAAAAAAGGACTTCTGAAAAAAAAAATTAACAAATGATTGATTTCTGTTTTTTGACGTCTAGTTTCTCAGTCGCACACTTCTGTGGCTTTTTATAATTTTTCCCCTTTTCTCAGTAATTTTTAATTTTTTTCAAATTTATACTCATGAAATCTTATATATTTTTTCATATAAATTATTAAATAACACATTAATTAGTGTATTGCGATTTATTTTTAATAATTCAAATTATATGCGCATAAATTTTAATTTATTAATTTGTCCAACTGCTAGCTTTGTTTTTTCTTTTTAGTTTAGAGATCTTTATTATATCATATGTATGTCACTAAAAATTTAATAGAATTATATAGTTTTAATTGTCACTAAGTTTATTAATAGATAGCCTGCTAATAGAGAAACGTTAAGATAAAAACAAACATAATGTTATAAGAAAACCTTATAAGAACAAAAATATGAAATAAAAATAAATATAAGGCTTACGAGGGTTATAAATATAAATAAATATTAATGGAAACGACAGGAGGCTGGTGAGGAATAATATGAACAATTTTAGTTTTGGGTTTATTGATTGGTTATATGAGATCAGGGAAAAATATCCTCTCCAGGACTGGATTTCTCTAGTAGGAGAGGGAGAGATACACACATTCTGTGGGTCCCTCTCTTTCCTACTAGAGAAATCCAGTGACTGAAGAGAGCCCTTCCCTATGAGATCAGAGTCTTCGCGGTTCAGTTTTGAGGCAAAAAACTATTCGATTCAATCATTGCGGTTTTATCACTTTATCATCTGATCAGTTTTGATATTTTTTTCAAATCTGATCCAATTTAAATTGGATTGGATTGGATTGATTTTCGATTTTTTTTAAAAAAAATATTAAATAATAGAAAAGGTGATAAAATTATGAAATAATAAAAAATAATTTTTATTAAAATATTTATTAAAATAAATATAATATTATATAAAAAAGGAGATACATGAGACATAAAAACTAAATTTAAATTAATTTTAAATTTTATAGAAATATTATCATGATATTAGATAATAAAATCATAAAATATATATTAGTATAAATAATTTCATAAATATATACTTATACAAATATAAATATATAATTATTTTATAATAGTAATAATATATGTGTATATAAGTTTTTTTGGATTGGATTGAATCGATTTTTAACATAAAATCTGAAAATCAATTCAATCCAATAAAAAAATTATTTTTTTTGGTCTTCAATTTTATGGATTTCGATTTGATTCAAGTTTTAATTTTTCAGTTTAGTTTATACAATCTACATTAATTGAATTGGATATCAACACTCTTATCCACCTCAACGTAACATGTGTGAACACGCCGTAGTGAAAAAGAGCAACATGCACAGTAGAAGTAGAAGAGTCAGTAAAGTTGTGTTTGTTTTAGTCTGAAAAAGTCAGAAATAAGGTAAATGCCGCCAATCTAATGTGTGTCACTAGTGTCTAACCCGTGCGATGCACGGATATTATTATTATTTTAACAGGTTATAAATATTGAATGATATAATATACATAATTTATTAAATATGTATAATTAAAAAAATAATAATTTATTCTTTTTTAATATTTAGTTCTATACTTCTTAGTATATAAAGAATATAAAAAATTAAAAAAGAAAAAAGGAATTTAGAAAATTAAATAGCAAATATTAATAATTAAAAATGGAAACTATTATAAATTTTGTTTCATTTATATTCTTTTGAAATGCTTCCTTGTACATCATATTTTTTGTCATATTACAACACTTAAATTTGTCATCACATATAAAAATCATAAGTCCTTGTTGAGACTTAACCCTAGATACAACAACATATAATTGACCATGCAACAAAACTGGTTTTGATAAATACACACAACATGTGACAATGTCTGACATTCACTTTTATTAATCGGGTTCCATTGCAAAGCCCACCAGTTATATCTTGATTACTGATTAATTAGAATGACAGACACTCATTCTTTAACACAAACTCATGATAAGGAAGTGCAAAACACCTAATATCATTTAAGAACTCAATTGTCAATCAATCAGCTTCAATACCATTCCCCTCATCTACCTTCCATATAGTGTTAGGACTCAAATACACTATCTCTTCTCTAGGAAATAATGTCATGACATATTCATTAACTAAATGAACATCTAATGTAGGAGCAAAAATTGCTTTATCCTAAAAAAAAATACAATGTTTCCAAAAATTGAAAGCAAGCTAGGGTATGCAAATGAAACTATATCTCCAATTGTGTTACCTGTAGAATTCATCAGTAAATCCTTCGATAATTCAATATTAGTCTCACCATCACACCATAAGTGTCTAAATCACCATCACCTAATGAAAAAATTCACTCAACAAACTCTATTATATTTATATTTTGTTATATTTAAAAGTCTTTTTTTTTATCTCTTACACTAATGATTTATCATATTCACAGATTTTAAGTAACTATTTTACATAATTAATATTGAGTGTAGATAAAATTTAAAATAATTATTTCAAAAACAATGTTCATACAAAACACATGATATTTGATTGAGACATGAGCAATTGACATCATGTGTCAAATTTTTACAGTTACACTACTTAATAACTTTTTTAAATGTGAATTTAATCAATCCAACCACGGAATTGAAAGCCCTTATAATGTAGATCGGATTTTATAAGAGGAATGATATTTTCACATTCCTTTATTATGCAATTTCTTTCACACCTTATGTTTCTTCCCATCTCTCTTCCTTTTCTATCACATTAAAATACAATTTTAAATGAACCCAACACATTAAGGATTTAATTAATATACATTGTCTGTGTAAAGAAATTTTACACAGACATTCAATGGTGTGTCGCTACATCATTTAATGAATGTGACGCCTCATGTGTTATTAAATTCAATAAATGATGTGGCAGCACATCATTGGATTTCCGTGTAAAATTTCTTTACACCGACAGTGTATATATATTAAACTCTTAATATATATATATATATATATATTTCAATGAATAATAAGAAACAATCATATCAATTATCAAAACACTATTTTAAAAGAACTCAACACATCTTTCATCTTCTCTCTCTTCATTTTTTATAGCTCCCTCTTCCATACATATCTCACACCCCAAAAATAGACTTTCAAAATTTCAGTACTCTTAAAAAAAGTAGACATTTTTACGTTACATTTTTCACCTTATTTTTCTTCATTTTTTCTTTACACTCCTCTTTTCCTTACACTTCTTACACCCACAAAATAGGACTGTCAAAGTTTAATACTCTTAAAAAAGAGGAATGATATTTTCACATTCTTTCATTATACATTTTTTCACACCATATTTTTCTTTCAGTATCTCTCTTCCTTTTTTTATCACAACAAAATACTATTTTAGATGAATCCAACACATTAAAATATTTTTTAAAAAACAATAAAAAATAATCACATCAAAATACTATTTTAAAATAATCCAATACATTAAAATATTGTTTTAATTAATAAATAATAAAAAATAAACTAAAAAATAATAAAATAATTTATTAAAATCTTAATTAATAGTTAAAAAATATAGGAATTTAAAATAATTAAGAATTATATATTATAACATTTACAATATAAAAAGAAAACATGTAATTCACATTTCCCTTTTTAAATAGATAAATAAAAACGTAATAAATTTAACATGCAGTAGTAATAATATAGATTTGAAAAACATAAATAAATATATAATATTTTTTAATAAACATGAAAAACTATTCCTTTAAATAAATAAGACCTAATAAATACGTGCAAATATATGTGTATTATATATTATATATGAAAATAAATTATGAATAAAAATCCATACACAATAAATAAATATAAGACAATAACAAACCAATTGAAAATTCTGACACTCAAGAAAAAATGTCATATTAAATTTTGTAAATTAAATCAAAATCATAATTATAATCAATAACACATGCACACTACAAATATTGCTCATGAAAATGTTCGTGAATGAAATGAAATTTCGTAGCCTTTTTACTCTTAAAAGTGCATAAGAAGTAGGCTAATTACAATCAATTAAGCTATTAATTGAATGACTCAAAAATCATTATTATACTTAAGAAAAGGGATCCAAAAAAGACTTTGAATAACTTAAGCTATCAATTGAATGACCCAATGATCCAAAAGCTGCAACTCAATGACCCCACAAAACTGGGAAAAAAAAATAGACCTTGAATGAACTGTAGGAAAAAAATTACCCGCATGACCCCAAAAACTGGACAAAAAAATAGATCTTGAATGAACAGTAGAAAAAAATTACCAAAATGTAATAGTATAGATAAATAGATTAATCTTTAGATAAATAATATTGTAGAATTTAATCACAACATGTTTATTATGTCTTTTTTTATATATAAATAAAAATTAAATTACTAAAATCATTAATTTTTAATTCAAGTTTTTAACTAATATTTAGATAAATAGTATCATATAATTTATTGAAAATTTAATTATTAGATGTTAGTTTTTATAACTAAAAAATTACATTATAATAGTAATTAATTTTTTTATTCAAGTTTTTTATTAATGTTTACTTAAATAGTACCCTATATTTTATTTAGTACGTGATTATAAGTTTTTTATATTTATAAATAAAAAATTAAATTATTATATTATAAATAAAAGTTATATTTTGAAAAAAAGAAATTGTATTCTATTACAAAATTTAAAATAATATATATGTATATATATTGTATATTTTATTTGAGTCAGATCCATTGACACCAGGTGTCAAATTTTAAGAGTTACACCTCTTAATAATTTTTTGTAAAATGAGAATTTGATCAATCCAACCGTTAAATCACATTATATTACTTTCATGATCATGTATATTAAATTTCAGATAATTTGAACATTCGTAGGTATGTTATCTAATAGTGGACTTTTACTTATATTTTAAAAACATATTATACATTAAAATAAATTAGTTTGATGAAGTAACAATTAGTTTTCGATTTTTATGAAATTTTATTAGTTTGATCTACCTTATAAGAACTTTCAATTCAACAGTTGGATTGGTCAAATTCTCATTTTACAAAAAGTTATTAAGAGGTGTAACTCTTAAATTTGACACATGGTGTCAATAGATCCTGACTCATTTTATTTTAATATATTAAACTAACTTAAAAAAAGTAAACTTATAAAATAAATGAACTATTTTTATATGCAATCCTACTCTATCACCCTAAACCCATCAACCTATAATACAATAAAAAGAGTTTCATTCTCAAAGTCCTTTAACAAAAAAAAAGAAGCCTTATACCTACTCTATCACCCTAAATCCATCAACCTATAAAGTCACACCCCCTAAGCTTTTTGACAAAAAAAAAAAAAACTCCAATGAACCGTACTAAAAAAACAACCCCTTTATAATATTATAGATTCCCAGGTACGTAGTTGCGGTCAACCACATCCTATTGGTATGGTAACTGATACTATCTTCACTTTTTTCCTTTTTAGGACTCGCTTGGTGGTTAAACAAATAACAGGATAAACTCTTAATATTCTATAATTCTATTTTATTTTCAGTATTTATTGTTTTAATTATAATAGAATAAAATAAATTTATCATATTACATTATTTTACCATATTCTCTAATATAATTTTTATTTAGAATGGGTTGAATAAGAGATTAACCCGGTGTAATAAAAAATTTCTTTGTTCTAAAACTCTCTTTTCTTTCAATTATCTTTTTTTTTTTAAAAAAAAGTAAAAGGTAGATTATAAATTAAACGGGCGAATTGGGAGGTTTAAGGCTAAAGTAGAAACAATACTAATCGGTGAGTCTTCAATCCAGCTAAGGTCTAGATGAGTACACGCATAATTAGTTAATTAAGTGTATATTTGATTTATATCAAAATCTTATTTTAACGTGAAATTAAAAATATAATTTTATAATAAATCAAATATACTATAAATTTTATGTGCTACTTTGTGTCCTTATCTACAAATATGAGCAAATTGGGAGCCTCTAAAAAAAAGGCCAAGCTCCTTCAATCACCTCTTTGCAATCGGATTGTACAATTACTTAATCAAAACAGAGTTCTTGAGAAAATTGAATTGCCAACCTGATCAATCCTAATGCTCAGCAATTCCGGGATCATCCATAGCTTCTATGTTCTAGTATGTTTAGTTAACTGTAAAATCACATTTCAAACGTGGATTTAAGCTAACGCTACAGAATATAGTATTAATACGGTTCAAATTCACGTTTGAAACGTAATTTTACACTAAATCAAATATATATACACTTCACCGTTGCCATGCACATAAAGTTGCATTGGATTCCCCTTCACAACATTTTTACCTCATCTTCTATATATTATGCTCTTATCTTATGATTTTTTATCTTATCCTGTCATGTTAGTCAAGAGCCTATCCAAATCTTAATTTATTTAGCTGTTCAACCGCGCTAAATTAAAGTAGTAAAAGTGGATAATTAGTTAAACCCTAAAAAAAGCACGTTTAATGAAAAATACTGATTAATTTTAAGAGTAGCTAGTTAGTCACAATATGATCAATTTTCTTCCTGCCATCAAGCAATTTCCAATAAAAAAATATATTTGTGATGTTAAATTATTTTTAAATACAATATCAGGATTTAAGTTCGGTGGATTTGTATTTGATTCGGTCAAATATGGATTGTAATGTATTTATTCCACGTTAAAGACATGTTTTCTTTTCTTTGTTTCCCCTTAAAGTGAAAGGCACGTTAAAGACAAGTTAATTGACTGAAAATTGTTTAATGTTATTCCCCGAGTTCTTTTTACAGCACGGTTCTTACAAGTTTTTGGGATATTTTTTATAAGACACTTTGTAATTTTGAGGTAATATTTATTATATTTTTTTTATTTATTTTTATTAATTTTAATAAATTTTTAACTATCAAATGTTAGATGAGTTAACTAATATTATATTAAATTAAATAAGGGTAAAATATATAGTTAAAATATTTTTTAAAACTTTAATAAAATTAACTAACATTAAGTCTTTAACCACTTTTATTAATATGTATAATTCGATTAACTACAAAATTGAAGATAAATGTTAAAATGTCAAATAAAACGTGACGAAGAGAGTAGTTTATGTATGTATGATTAGTTTTATAAAACTATATATAATTTAATTTTTTCAAAAAAATAAATTAATTGATAACGAATAATTTTATAATAATAAAATATAAATATTTAAAGTTTTTATTTTTAAAAATTACTATAATTAATAAAAACATTATAATGAGGACTTAAAAATATCCTATATTATGTTTAATATTGATTGAACAAATTTAAGCATTAATTAATTGAAAAATAAGAAAAATAAAAATCCTTTTTAATTGAATAAATAATATATAGGTAATTTTAAAAGGAATGATTTAAATTTAATATATCAGTGAATAGCATGAGTGCATGACTTTCCAATAATTAAGAGGAATGATATAAATTTAATATATAAGTGAATTTTTTACACTTCAGTATTGCTCCAAGGTAGTATTTGGTAGATAAACAAAATAGAATAAAACAGAACATAATGTAACAAGAGAAATAATATCTTGTGTACTATGTTTGATAATTACATAACAAAATCAGATTATATGTGTTTAATTATACATATATATCCCCATCTTATTTAATATTTAATTGAGTAAAGTTGAACAAGGGTGTTGTACTATTGTGCAATGGTAGGGGGTGTAGGGTGGTGGTGGAGGGGCGTTAATAATGACAATGACGAAATGTGTTAAATAGCAGTGGCAGGAATTCAGGGTGGCAAATAGTTATGGTGGTGGCAGTGATGGGGTTCGGTTAGCTAGTGAAGGAGGGGGCGACAACAACAAATGAGCATTTGATCGCGACAATGATGGTTAAATGTGTTAAGCGGTCGTGGTAATGACAAGGTATGGTACAAGATGGCTATGGTGGGTGGTATAAGGTATAAGGTGACAATGGAAGGCATTAAAATTTTAAAAGGCAAGTTAAAAAGGGTGGTTTTATCAATATAATTGTTCCATTCCACTTTTAAAATACATCAAATATAAAACAACACTTATTTATATTTCTCGTTATGACCAGTCTACTTTAACATTACTTTAGTTGTGATTTTTTTTATAAGCAAAATTATCATTAAAGAGAGTATTAGGGTTGTCCTAACCCAAAATACAAAACAGAATAGAAAGAAAATCCGAGACCAATCTGTTATAAAGAAACACCATACACCAACCAAAGAACAATATTAAAGGGAAAAAAAAAAAAACAAACCCAGGACATATCTCAACAACCAATTACATCATAACAAAACCCCTTGACAAGTATGATAATACCACCGCAGGAGAAAAAAATGATGAATGTCGCAACAGTGAAGATGATCCAAAACGTGAAGCTCATCCAAAAACAGGTATGGGAATTCCACCCGCAAACGCGCAGTAAGTGGAAAATTCCAACGAAAGCCAAGAAGCACCAAGGGGAACAGACAGTATCAGCAAATTACAAGAGCTAACCAACCAACGCCTGGGAGCATACGCATACTAAACAAAATTAAGGGAAAACCTATAATTTCGGTCAGCTTTAATCTTTGTTTCTGTACTTTAAATTCTTTATTTTTTGTCCATATTGTTAACCTGATTAGTTGGCTAACAAAAGTTTCTTAAATTCTTTATTTTTTGTCCCTACGTTAACCTGATTAATTGGCTAACAAAAGTTACATGTCAGCCTCAACAGTGACTCCCAAATAACTGACTGATTATCTAATTAACTTTTTTTATTAATTTATAATTATTAAAATAATACTAATTGCTAAATTAAGGTTTTCACCTCCTGAGTAATTTTACCTAATAAAAAACCATAATTTCATAATTATGGTTATTTTAATAATTAAAAAATTAATTAAATGAGTTAGCTATTTTGGGGCCACTATTGAGGCTAACATGTAACTTTTGTTACCCAACTCATCAGGCAGATTTTACTAACGGTCAGGACCATGGTTTGAAGGTTTAGAAAGTTTAGGGACAAAAAAACAAATGATTTAAAGAACAGGGACGAAGACCAAAGTTGACCGAAACTATAGGCACGAAAAACATATTTTTCCCTAAAATTAATTTATTCAATATTAATAAAATTATAAATTTGAATATTGGTGTCATAATTACACCAAACAAAAAATTGCAACATTATAAACATGGAAAATATTGTTGATATAAATCTCACTTTTGATAGAATATATTTATTCCAGTCTAGAGACCGCTTTGATTACATTGAATCTATACCATTTTTTTTTCATGATTGAAATAGAAAAACATGATAACTATTGCTTCAATTTGTTTTTGAAACTAAAACTATTGCTTGAATTATGAGAATAATGTTCATATATATTTTTCTCCATAAACTGAAAATGAATCAATTTTTCGTATTTTTAATTTTCAGAATCCTGCATTCTTAATTAACACCCCCTAAAAAAATATAATGTTTCAATTTCAAATCCAATTGCAAATTTGCAATCTGTAGTAACGGTTCAAGCTTCTAGGCATGACTTGCCCAATGGAAAATCTTACATATCACGCTTGCTATTATTTGATTGGATATATAACGCTTAGTCGCTTATCAATTATCATATCTACATAACTTTTTTATTCTTATGGCGCTAAAATAAGTATTTATATTCTAAATAGCATGTTTATTAAAATTAGATCGGATCAGCCGGTTTAATTGATCCAATCGAAAATTAGGTATTCAATTCATATAACATAAAAAATCGGCTGATTTTAGAATCGGTGAGAACCGATCAAAAATCGATCGAACCGGTAAAAATCGGTTGAACTGATTAGTTTCAAAAAATTTTAATTTTTAATTTTTTATTTAATTTAAAATATTTTTGAGATAAATAAAAATAACTTTTAAGAATTATACATAAATATTTATTATTTAATTAATTATTATAAATTTTGTATAATATAATACATATAATAAGATCTTTTATATTAATTTATAATATTATATATTTTGATTTTATATGATTTTATCTTATTTTATATTTAAAAAATTATATAATATTAAAAATATATTTAATTATTACCGATTCCATGACGAATTAACTGTGTATCATTACCTTTATCTTATTGATTCGATTCGACGTTAAAAACATTGATAAATAGGTTTAAATTTTCTTACGTGGATTTAGTATTATATTTTATTACAAAGCATGTTGTTGTATATAAATTATTGAATAACTAGCGTTGTGTCTGTCTATCCGCATTTTTTTTAGAAAAAACGTAAAATTTATTTATTTACATTTTTAAATATTTTATATAATTAATTTGCATGAATAAATTAAAATTATATTCAACATTCTAAGTTAAACTAAATTCAGTATAATATAAAATGTAAAAATAAACTAACTTCTAAATATAAAGTCCTTCTCTGTATATGGTATATAATAAATTAACTCCTTCACAACTTAAATGATAAGGATAATATTTTAAATTTTAATTAAGAAATATGAATTAAAATTAGAATAGAAAAAATATAGAATCAATCCAGATTTGAATTTGAATAGTAAAAATAAAGATTAGTGTTAAAAAAATTATCATTAAAAAAACAGAATTCAATATATCCTCCAAATTTAAAGAAACATTTGAATTTGAATTATTAATCTATACTTTTCAAAATTACTTTAAAAATTCACGACTTAAATGATAAGGATAATATTTTAAATTTAAATTAAGAAATAATGATTAAAATTAGAATAGGAAAAAATATAATCAATCAAGATTTGAATTTGAATTGAAAAAAATAAGGATTAGTGTTAAAAAAGTTATCATTATAAAAACCAGAATTCAATATATCGGAATAGGGCGTGAATCGAGAGTATTATTGTCTGGAAAAAGTGAAAAAAAAAAAAGAATTCCCTTTATATATAGGTATAGATATTTGATTTCATCGGAATCTTTTTAAAAATAATTTATGAAGATTTCATTACGATAGATATCGAGCTTCGAGCCTATGCGACAATTATTAGTATAGATATATTTAGGCTTGGAATAGTAAAACTCATCAACAAAACTTAAAATTAAAGACTTCTTACAAAAATTCCGTCAAAAAAAAAAAAGACTTCTTACAAAAATTACATGTTACTTTTTTTTTGTCAAACAAAACTACATGTTACTAAATTATAAGAGTTTGCACGAAGTAGAATTGAAACTATTTGATCCAAATACCGTTAAGTTGTGTTGTTGTTGTTGGATATTTTGTTTTTTTTTTTAATTTCAAAAGTCCTTTTAAAGGGAGAAATATCACATTGTCTAGTGAGGAATAATAAAATGATTTTATTATTGATAAAAAATAATATTAATATTAATTTTATACTATAAGATAGGTTCGACTTGGTCAGATCTTAGTTTTTTATAAGAAAAATGCTAACAATACACTCCTGATCACGCACGTACTCTTCTCAACACAATCTTATTCTAATCCAACCCCTAGATATTTATTACTCCGTCCGGTCCTATTTATAAGACAATTCAGACAAAAATACACATATCAAGAACAATCATTAATGCATTGATTTTCAAAAAATTACTCTATAAGATTACAAATTTACCCCTATTTAAAATTAAACTCCACTACCATGGTAATTGTGTCCCTTTAAAACCTTTAATGGTCAACAAGGGCGAATATGAGAAATAATAAATGCGTCTGAATTTGTGTAGTTTGTCATATAAATAGGACCATGGAAAAGGTTCAAACGTTATCTTATAAATAGGACCAGAGGGAGTATATGAGTTCTTATTTGTTTATCTAGTTTTTCTAGCCTTCATCATCATCACCTTCTTCACCATTTAGCATATAGATGACCTCTGGGTTAAATAATTCTTAGCTAGTTGTTTTCTTATACTCATATGAGAAGGACATGTATCGTGGGGATCGTCACATTTCGCAAATGAATCCTTAACGATAGCATGGATTCATGTGTCTCGGTTTTTAGTGCAGAAGATGTATTCACCAATATTTGTTTCTTATAAAAAGAAAATGATGTTATATTTACATAGTTGTTTTTTGGAAGGAGGAATGTATTAATCATGGTTATCAAAACCGAACTAGACCGGCCGGTTCAACTGGTCCGACCAGGAATCAATCTAGTATCCGGTACATATAACCCAAAAGCCAGTTGGTTTCAAAATTGGTGAGAACCGATCAAACTATTTAAGAACCGTTGAAAACCGGTAAAAAGTCGGTGCTGGAAAATCGGTTGAATCGGCCAGTTTCAAAATTTTTAATTTTTTTAGTTTTTTTATTTTTTATTTAATCTAAAATATTTTTGAGATAAATAAAAACAACTTTTTAAGGACTACACATAAATATTTATTATTTAGTCAATTATTATGAATTTTGTATGATATAATACATATAATAAGGTTTTTATATTAATTTATAATCTTATATATTTTGATTTCTTATGATTTTATCTTATTTTATTATTGAAAATATTATATTATTAAAAAGTATATTTAATTATTACCGATTCGACCACAGTTGAACCATTGAACCGTGAATCAATATCTTCACTGATTTAATTACCGATCCAATTTTAAAAACATCGGTATTGAATACCTAATAACTACTATAGATATATTTAGTACAGATACAATTATTTATCAATATTAAATATATTCATTTATGGTTTACATGTTAGTTTGATTGAAAGCAAGTATCCATATTGTTCTGGGGACAACCCAGATCCAAATTAGCAACATATCCTACTCGAACTGACTCAAATAAGAGGTGTTTACTCGGACACTCCCCAAGCTAACACCTGTCCTCACCAAAGAAGGGATGTCAAAAAAATCCATACCCGTGGATACCCGCAGATATACCCACAATGGGTACCCACATATTTATAAAGTGGGTGGGGATGGATATTATATTACCCGCCCCGCAGGTACCCGCATACTCAATAAAATATATTTTTCTATTAAATATATTTGAATATTATGATTTTTTATTACTTTATGATGAGATCTAGTTTATTTTATATTATTTTATATTAATATTTTTAATATATTAACACGTAATGGTATTATATAATGGTAATTTATACATATAATATGAATATAATATGATATTATAATATATTATATAACATTTTTTTCTCTTTCTTTCTATAAAATATAAATGTTTAAACATTAATGGATACCCGTGAATAACCGCAACCCGCATGGGTATCCGTTAATTTTAGCGGGTATGGATACGGGTAGTGCACTACCCACACCCACCCCGCCCTGTTGACATCCCTACACCAAAGCTAGCAAGCATCTTGAAATGCCATGCATGTAGAAACACTCTCATTACTAACGTGGCGTGATCACATTAAGACACCTTCATGAAGCAGAATCCTCTCCATATTGCAGAAGCTTCTACGATCGCTATTAATACATCCATGCAAGCCATGAAATAGGTACACAATCTTTCTATTTCGCCAGTACTCTGTCAAAATATATACTGACTTCTGGGTTGAGTTTCATCGCAGGCACACCCAACCGTTGTTTCAAACAATTGGAGGATATGTGTTGGAGTGAAGATTAAGGAGCTGAAGGTGCTGCTTCAGAATAGAAGATTTGAAGGATGTAGAACATTTGGCGCCGTCTGTGGGAACCGTAAATTACTATTCCCATACCCCTGTGGTAAAAGCGTATGTCTTTACTATGAAGTTGAATGCTTTTTACCATTTTATTTTCTGGGGAAACCTCTTCTGGAGATTTGTTGGTGTTTGTTAGAGTTCTGTTGACGTTGTTGGAGTTTTTGAAGAAGAAAAGGGGTTATTCTTGTTGCCTGCAATATTTTCTAGGGTTTTTCTCTCTGAAGAAATCATATAACCTTTTTTATCCATCATTTATCCTTAGACCATTCCATTGATCATCCTGAACAATGGAAAACCAAAACACAAACCGAAACACAAACCAAGACACTGGAGACCCAAATGTTACCATGAGCCTATTGCACCCTACCAGAGATGTTGGACAGATTGTGGTCCAAAATCAAACACAGAGACAAATCTCTGTTAGAACATCCACCCCTTTGACCAAGTATCTTCCCTCCAATGAATTTGGGTTTAAGAGCCCAACTTGGGATTCCATCTTACCCACACCTCAGAATCAAGTCGTTATTCCCCCCCCAAGTGCAGCCTGAAGTTGCTGCTTAGAGAGATCCCATTATTTTGCACCTTCTGAAATGCATTCATTGGTTGGAGAATTCTCGTTCAAATAGGAACTCCACAAGGAGGAGTAGAGAATCCAAAAGGTCTCGTCGTGGCCATGATCAAGGTTCAACTGCTGGATCTAGGCGTGCTAGGGTTCCTACCCCTACATCCTCAGCCGGCTCGGTCAGGCTGACATCTTCATCTGATTCATATTATTATGATTTGAGCCTTGAGTGGTGTGGACGCTCTCATTCCAGGAGACGTCCTAAGGGTGTTAGGAGGGAGAGGTCAGATAGAGAAGGAAGTAGAAGGCGACGAAAAAATAAGGAGGAGGAGAGGCCAAGAGAAGAGAATAATCAAGGTCAAGGATCTAATCCTAGGGCGAACTCGGATGCTAGCTAGTGCAGAAGTGAGGAGAAATACTGATACGGCCCAACCCACCAGCATAGTAATCCAGTTTGGCATAGCAACTTATCGTCCATACTCATTACCCTTTACTACTCGGCTGCTGGAAGCTCATATCCCAGAGAGGGTCCAGAAGATTAATTTGTCTATCCCTCCTTATACTGAGGAGTCAGATTCGGATCGACATTTGGATGTCTTTATGAATGAGATGTTGTTTCAGCAAGCCAACGAAGATTTACAATGCAGAATTTTTCCTCGCTCTTTGCAAGGATGGGCCTTAACATGGTTCAAGTCTCCACCATCTAATTCTATAAATAGTTGGGAGGATTTGGCCTTGGCGTTTTCAAAGAGATTTGCTCAAGCTAGGGAAGTTCCGAGGGATTCCCAGACCTTGAAAAGATAAGGCAGGGGGAGAAAGAGTCTTTGAGGTCTTGTTTGTCAAGGTTTTACAAGGAGGTCGCCCGTACTCCAAACCTACATGAGATGGTGCAGTTGCATGTTGCACGATCTAACCTTCAGTCAAAGGACCCTCTTGCTATTGAGTTGGCAAAAACCAAAGTTAGTAGCATGGCCGACTTTAGAAATAAAGGCGCTTAATTCATTCAACAAGAGATGCATTTAGAAGAGTCTAATCCGAACAAGCATTCAGATAAGGGAAAGGAGAAGGTTGAGGTAGAATCAAAGGAGAAAGACCATAAGAAAGAAAAGAAGAAGTTGAAGGGAAAGTATGATACTTACTACCTGTTGAACGCGCAACCATCTCTGATCTTTAAGGAAATGTACTACACAGTTTGCGCAGATCAAACGTCCGTGAAGGAGTATGCAAACACAGATAAATCCAAGTATTGTGCTTTTCAATAAGGGCATGACCATGAGACGGATAAGTGCATTCATCTGAAGGATGCCATAGAATAGTTGGTGAGGGCTGGTCGGTTAGCGCGATACGTGAAAAGGACTGTAGATGATGAAAGTCAGAAAAAGAAAAGGTATAGAGATAGATCTCCAAGCCCTGATGATAAGGGTTCTAGGAGGAATACAAGGTCAGGATCTCCCCGAAGGGAAAGAACTCTCGTTCTAAGTAGAGGAAATGAAGGGGAAACTCCTATAATCAAGATCAGCACTATTGCTGGAGGATTTGCGGGGGGGGGGGGGGGGGGGGGGGGGGGGGGAGGACCTACCTCCAATGGAAGAAAGAGACACTATGAAGATATATGGTTTCAGAAAGCGAAAAACAACTGATGAGAGGCGTATTCCAACTATCACTTTTGGTAATAAAGATTATGGAGATATTAGTCGGGTTCATGACGACCCTATGGTCATCTGAACAATTATAAGTAATGCAGATGTAGGGCGTGATTTGATTGATCAAGGGAGTTCCGCCGATGTCATGTACGACGACTGCTTCAATCTGATGGAGTATACTTCAGCGGATTTTCTTCCCTATAATAGGGACTTAGTCAACTTTGTTGGAGAAAGAATTCAACCAAGAGGATATATGCCAGCTCGGATAACTATTTCAGGGGATGGAGGAAAGAAGACAGTTAACACCAAGTTTTTGGTTATTCCGACGATAATATCTTACAATGCCATTTTGGGACGACCTACCCTCAACGCACTCGGAGCTGTAGTTTCTACTGTGCATTTGGTTATGAAGTTCCCAAGTAGTGATGGGCATATAGTTTCTGTTCGGGGAAATCAGATTGAAGCAAGAAGTTGTTACAATGCTAGCTTGCGGATTAGGCAAGAAACATTAGTTGTAAGTCCCACGAAGAGGAGAACAGTCGAGGACATTCCATCCTCGAGTCGAGATGTGCTCCTTATGGATTTGGATCCAAGATTTGATGTTGATGATTCAAAGGTGAATCCGGACCGACCACAACATGGTTGCGAGTCCGAGTTATTTCAGATTGGTAATAAAGTCGATCAAACGACGAAGATTGGAGCCAAGTTGAATCCAAAGATGAAGGAAAGATTGAAGGCATTGATATTGGATAATAAAGACTTATTCGCGTGGATAGTTGTTGATATGCCCGGAATTGACCCGGAATTGACCCGGATTTTTGTTTCCATATATTGGAAGTTGACCCGGCCATTAAACTGATAGAACAGAAGAAGAGAAGGGTGGGGCCAGAAAGACAACAGGTGATTGTAGAGCAAACACATGAGTTGTTGAAAGTCAGATTCATACGAGAAACACAATACGCCACATGGTTAGCAAATGTGGTTCTTGTAAAGAAGTCAAGTGGGAAATGGAGAATGTATGTGGACTACATCGACTTAAATAAAGCCTGCCCCAAGGATCTTTTTCCTCTTCCAAACATTGACAGGTTATTAGATGTTTCATCAGGTTACCAATTTCTCTCATTTGTGGATGTATATTCTAGTTATAATCAAATTCCGACCCTATATATTCTAAGGATGAGGAGAAAATGAATTTCATCACTGACAAAGGCACATATTGCTATACAATGATGCCTTTCGGATTGAAGAATTAATGCATGAGCTACCTATCGAGGATGATGATGAAAGCATTCCGAGAGCTGGTTGGTGACGTGGTGGAGGTGTACGTGGACGATATAATTACAAAGACTGTCCAAGGAAGAGATCCTGTAGCCGACTTGAAGAAAGTCTTCGACCGGCGAGAGCATGATATATGACTTAACCCATTAAAATGCACATTCGGAGTCCGTTCAGGACACTTCCTCGATTTTCTTCTAACCAACAGGGACATTGAAACTAACCTGGATAAATGTAAAGCTGTTCTAGAGATGCAGAGTCGTAGAAGCGTGAAAGAAGTTCAACAACTCATAGGGAGGATAGTTGCCCTTGCCCATTTTCTTTCAAAAGTTGCCCATAGATCTTTACCCCTATATCAATTGCAGCACTTCTAGTGGACAGAGCAGCGCGAACCAAAATTTCAAGAGTTGAAGAAGATTCTTATGTCCCCACCTATCCTGGTCCGACCTGAACCCAGAGATCATTTATTCCTGTATTTATCTATTGGAGATGAAGTGGTGAGTGCAGTATTTATAAAAGAAACTTCGGAAGGATAGAGACCCATATACTTTATAAGTAAAGCACTTCAAGGACCTGAGACTCGCTACTCGAAACTTGAGAAAGCAACTTTAACAGTGGTGTTCTCTTCCAGGATATTAAGACAATACTTCCAAGCTCACACGGTAACTGTCCGCACACTATTCTTGCGAAACTTGACTTAGTAAGAAGAATGATTTCATGGTCCATAGAATTGTTCGAGTTTGATATTCACTACGAGTCAAGAAGTGCCTTGAAGTCTCAGGTGTTAGCCGACTTCGTGATGGAAATGACGGGGATGGCTGGAAAATATCCTTTTACCACATGGACTGTGCATGTTGACGGTTTATCAAATGACAAAGGAGCTGGAGCAATTGTTCTAGAAAACGAAGATGGAATTTTCATTGAGTAGTCTTTCGTGTTCAATTTCATAACCTCTAATAACTAGTCCGAATATGAAGCATGTATTGTCGGATTCAAAACAACCAAAGAACTCGGGGCCACCATTATTATACTTTGTAATGATTCATAACTGCTAGTTTCCCAAAAAAGGGAGAATACCAGGCCAAGGAACCTACCTTGTAGATGTATCTGGCCTTAGTCAAGAAGGAATGTGAGCAATTCGAACGAGTGGATTTTCAACATATCCCTCGGTAGAAGAACACTAGAGTCGACGTGCTGTCTAGGTTATCTAGTACAAAAAGACCTAGAAGCACTCGAACCATTATCCAAAAATCCTTGACTACACCTAGCATTAACCGCCCCTAACTATAATGGTTGTGGAATGCATGTCTACTTGGACGAATCCTTTGAAGGATTACTTATCTGAAAACACATTGCCCGAAGATTTTAAAGAAAGAAGAAGAGTAAGAAGAATGGATATGCTTTACAGACTTATTGATGGAAGACTTTTCAAAAGAGGGTTCTCAGTACCATTACTCAAATGTTTGGAAACGGGAAAGATTGATTATGTTCTGGCTGAAGTTCATGAAGGTAGCTCTGGTCAGCATCCGGGTGGATATTCATTGGCTAAGAAGATCCTCCGATCCGGTTACTACTGGCCGACTTTGGAGAAGGACGAGAGGGAGTATGTTAGAAAGTGTAATGCTTGTCAGAGGTTCTCGGATCTGCATAAGGCCCCCCAGAAGAATTATCCATAATGATCATACCTTTGGTTGTTCTATTATTGGATATTTTGGGACTATTCCCTCAGGTACCCGGACAAGTTAAATACTTGATAGTGACAATTGATTATTTCACCAAGTGGATTGAAGCAAAAACCCTTGCCACTATATCCTCGGCCAAGATTAAGAAATTCTTCTATAAGAATATTATTTTTCGATTTGGGGTTCCTAAAGTTGTTGTTACGGATAATGGTACATAGTTTATTGACAAAAGTTTCTAAACATTGCTCGACGACCTACATATCCGAAAACACTTTACATCTGTGGAACATCCCCAAACCAAAGGTCAGACAGAAGCACAAATCAAAGCATTTTGAAAGAAGAAGAGACTTGGCGATGCTATAGGCAGATGGGCAGAAAAAATTGATCATGTGTCTTGGGCTTATCGGACTATTCCCCATTCTTCCACGGGGAAATCTCCATTTTGACTTACTTATAGAGTAGAAGCAGTAATTCCAGTCGAAATTGGGGAACCATCAAGGAGATTTTAGATGAATGACGAAAAAGAAAATGATAAATCCATCCTAGAAGAGTTGGACTTCTTGGATGAGAGGAGAGCAATGGCACACATCTGGGATGAGGCAACTAAGAACCGGGTAGCACAACAACATAAAAAGAAAGTCATCCCAAGAAATTTCCAAGTAATAGATCTTGTCCTCCGAAGAGCTGATGTCGGAGACAAGAATGCATCCCAAGGAAAATTAGCCCCGAATTGGGAAGGTCCGTACCGAGTAACCTACTCATCTGACCGAGGAACTTATCAACTTGAAACGTTATCTGGTGAGCCTTTTCCGAGAATGTAGAACACTACTAATTTGAGGAGATATTATAGCTAGGATTATTCTAATGATCCTATTGTAAATATTTATGTATCATATTTTCAATCAATAAAGTGATCAAGTTATTTTGCAAAAAGCATTATATCTTCGTAATTTATTGATGATTTCTTGTCGGTGATATTTGTTTGTGAAAAGAACTTGTCGGTGATAACCTTAAGTGTTAAAGATAACAAGCTAAGAAAGTCGAATTCTTACAACTTAAGAAGTTGCATGAAACTTTTAAGTAATCTTAAAGGTAATAGGCTCACAACACCAACCTTTGATACTTGTAAGGATAAAATTATTGCAAAAAGATTTATAAGAATAAGCTTGTTAAAGGATCCATCTTACAAGTTGAAAGACTTGATAATAATAAAATAAACTTGTTCAAGGACATTTTGGTACTTACGAGTTGGAAGAATAGACGAGTACGTGGCGCGTAAAATAAAGCCAAAGAACGCAATTATCAAAAGATTGAAGATGAAAGCAAAGTACTCGGAAAATAAAATATCCATAAACACAAATATAAAATCGTTCAAAAGACAAAGAAAAATGAACAAAGTTATTGCCTAATCTAAGTGAATGGTTGCATCCTTGGAAGTCACCTCGAGATATTCCTTTGAAGGCGGTTACTGAGTGCTTGAAGGGACTTGATCTTCAACTTTCTTCTCCAAATCCAGTTTAGAGCCTTCGTTTGGAGCGTGGTTGGTGTAACGTCCTAATTTCCGAACTCAAAAATAATTCCCGTTGGAGGCACCACTCCCAAATCTATGAAATTATTTCGCGTCATAATCGATATCGACATACAACCAAACACATAGATCTTGCTTAAGTAATCCAACATTTACATAAGCGGAAGTCATCCATACAAAACCCAAGGATTTCAGTTTAAATACCACTCAGTGGCATAAATACAACACTACAATTTCACATTCAATACCATCCTACAATTATATACAGATACTCATAATCCATCTAAGGGGTGGCATATTCCACCCATAGGACCAATCTACCGTTGAGACTCTAAGTCGTCCAACTTGCTTTAAATTAAAACATCCTGCACATCTAAAACATGATGAACGTGTGGTAAGACTTACATCCCAGTGAATGTGATCAGAGAAGGGATTACAGGAAAATGGAAATGCATCACATTGACAAGTAAATATCTAATCATATAATTATGCATATCATAAAAAGTAAATCAGTCAATCCTCCCACAAGGAGCAATCTAGTGTTTAACCCACACCAAGGGTGTCTTTTCACTGTTACGTCTTTTGAGCGCTCTGCATCATGACCAAGGACCGTCGTCCAGGGACAATTATATGATTAAGTCTTATTATCAAGCATAGATGCAATGCATATCATCAGTTTGGTTGAGGATTCCCCATTTCTCTCTTGGTCGTGAGGTCCATGTGGTTATCTCGTTCCTCTTGTTATTAGGTGGTCTAAAGATACAAAAACATGAGGTCCGAAGACCCAATTCTTCTCTTTTAAGCATGAGGTATAGAGACCCAGTTCCTTTCCATTAAACATGAGGTCCAAAGACCCAATTCTATTCTTTTAAACATGAGGTCCAAAGACCCAAAACTTCTCTTTTAACGTGAGTGGATTTATAACATGAAAGTTGAAAATATGTACATGAGCATAAGTATTAATATGAATGCATAGTGCTTCCAAGGTATCACCATCAATATGTAACTATCAAGCAAAATCCTAAATCTCCTAAGTTTTCCCTTCTCACTCTCAGTCCCTCTATCCCTATAATCTTTATGTAAAACCCTATTCCTCTAAATTTTGTCAATTCTCTAACTTAATTCCCTCAATTACAATCAATTTCCCTCCTTAAAGCCTCTACTTTCCTCCTCATCCCTTCACCTTGCTAGTTTTGTCATCTTAGGGTGTGATCCCTCCTAAGTTCCACCTACAGTTGTGTTGGGTTTAATACCTGGTTTTACTTCTAAATTCTCTTTTAAAACAAATAAACTCTCCATGAATTCCCTATCTCTTCTCTTAATCTACCATCAGACTCTTAGATTCTCCCTCTATGCCTAACTTCCTTCTCTTGGTGGGATTCACCACCTAAGTCTTCCATTATCTTTTCTAGGTATTAATTTTGGGATGTTACAGTTGAAATCCCCAACAACTTTTTCACGAGGAAAAAAGGGAATAGGGCCATTAAGGGAATCCTCCATAATAACCCCATTTATCACATAGGCATAAGGATTTGATCTTACCACTATCAAACCCGGGTTCAGAATTTTAAGCTGCTTAATTGTGTTGGCATAAGCTTCTGTTCCGAGCTTTGTAACAGTATTATCATACTTCTCATTTAAGCTCTTTAAATCGGACTCGGATTTCTGAAGCATAGCCTTGATTTCTTCAAGTTCCTTCAAAGTTTTATCCAAATCAACCTTTGCTTTGTCAGTCTCAGCTTTGGCCTCCATATAGGAACCTTCATCATCCTTTATTTGCAACTTCAAATCATCATTGCTTTTTTTAAGATCATTCTTTTCCTTGTCGGTCGGCGCCTTAAAGAAATTCTCATTCTTTAAAGCTTCCTGAACAGTGTCTAACTTAGCCACAATTTTGGTCAAGTTTTCACTAAGTTCCATATTCTGCTCCGAGAGAGACTGCTTCTCCTCAATAATAGCTTGTCGCTAAAATTCTACCTTTTGATGAGCAAGAAGAAAAACTTCTTCCATATGGTGAGCCGCAGAAGCTATTTGTAGAGCTCCGCGTGAGATTAGTCGTGTAATACCTAAAGCACTCTTCTCCTTAAAAAAGGGTTATCTTTGGCGTTTTAAACAAGATTGTTCACGGCCCCCCGGACCTCACCCCTTGAAAAAACAAAATGATCATCCCATACAGAAGGTATGGAAAAACCTGTTCCTTGAGGATTGGCCACAACCAACAAACCACCTACACCCTCCACGCGCAGCTGCTTCTAGGGATGATCCAACTCAACAGGATCTCCTGGGGAATCCAACTTTTCCCTCTTATTCTTTTTATCTAAATCCACAGCCCATGAGCCGACTTTGGGATCCTTGGCCAAGCCATCTTTTCCGCCAGTAGTTGTTTTCTTAGTATCTTTAGGTTTGACCACCACAGCTGGCTGACCGGTTTGTTCAACATTGGCCCCTTTATTAGTCGGAGTAGGAGTCAGATTTGAAGGAGGAGCGGTAACAAAGTTTCTTCTTTGGTGTTCAAGCTTGATACGCCTCATCTCGGCCATGGTATTTCCTTCAGCCATTGAATTTGAAAGATAACAGAGTGAATCATAAAATTAAGAAAAAGAAATGAAATTCTAAGCATAAAAAGTTAAAAAAAAAAACCCTAGAAGAGCAATGACGTCATCCTTGGACGCATCTAATAGATCTCAGCAAAGAAAGGGTCGCTCCCTGGTGGCCCCTCAAGAACGTAATATTTACTGGAGCCTTGGAAAAGGTGCTCACGAGTCCACCACCGATTAAAGAGAGGGATTCCTGTCCGAGGATGCCTCCAAAAAGCTGGAACTCCAAGCCGACTTACTACCCTCCAAAACTCATACGGGAAGGAAACTTTCTTCTGTTTGTATGTATCGGTATAAGGGATAAAGATTCTCCGTTCACACGCATTTTTCAAGGTCACCCAGGAAGTTTTCGCTTTTCTTGTAGAAATCCTATGAACCACAAACAAATGAAAAAATAACGTGGTTGATGGGTACACTCCACGGTAATTGCAGATCAATTCGCACGTCCGAGCAAAAGCCTAGTCGTTTGGATGAAATTGAGAATGGCAAAGACGAAGACTATTTAGAACTCGGATCTGGAAAGTCGAGAATAGCATCCGAACTCCAAGGGTAGTCAAGCAATAGTCGTACATATAAAACCAATCCTCCCAGGAATCCAAGCGGGGACGATCACATATCTTTTCCTCCATCGCAAGTCGGATCGGTTCAAAGGAAGGAGGTACAGGGAGGCTAGCCAAATAGGCAGCAACATCATCCTTAGAGACGATGGAGTTGGCATCACGCATAACATCGTCTATCCAGGAATAACAACCAGAAGCTGCATAATCTTCTGGAGGAACTTGCGAAGCAGAACCCTCTGGGGGCACGCGACTCGCGGTCTGTCTAGTATGAGCCATTTTAAATCAAAATCTACATGGGTCAAAATAAAAATCAGAACCCACATCAAAGTCTCAAAGACTTGAAGCCGTGACAATGAAGGCCAACCCACAAAAAATGTGGGTTAGGGGTCCCATATAGATTAACCCTTGCACCATAGCCTTGATAAACGTAAAACTATGCGCACTCAAAAAATGCCTTCTAAATGGGAAACTCACATTCAGTAGATTGAAGAGTAAGAAGAGTAGGGAAAAGAAATACCTATTGAAGAAGATGAAGAAAGAAATTGTTGAAAGAAGCCGATGAACCACAGTGGCAAGCACGGGACAATAGGATGCAGAAGAAAATACTAAGAGAATGTGAAGAAGAAGTGCTAAGGGTTTCTTACCCCTATTTATAGGAAACAGAGGGAAGAGAAAAGGCCCAAACACCCATAAAAGTAATGATGAAGCACGACGATTTTCAAGAAACGGTTACACGATTCACATCATGCAGATAAACTCTCCACATGTTGAGCGACACGTGTCCAAGCACAATTAACCGTCACAGAGAGTAGTGGAGCAGTTGTATTGCAGAGAAAAAACAAAACGTCTTCATAAAGTAATCGAAATTTGAAAATTGGTGCTTTAAGGAAAAGGTAAAAAAAATATCAACTCAAATAAGCTATTATCTCCGCCTCATCTATAAAAGCTAGACCGAGCTAGGGGGCATCTGTTCCTACGGCAACCCGGATCCGAATTAGCAACCTATCCTACTTGGACTGACTCGGATAAAAGGTGCTTACTCGGACACTCCCCAAGCTGACACCTATCCTCACCAAAGTTAGTAGGCATCTCGGAATGCCATGCATGTAGAAGCACTCCCATTACTAATGTTGCATGATCACATTAAGACACCTTCATGAAGTAGAATCCTCTCCATATTGAAGAGGACACTCTCCATTCACACGATTGTAAAAGCTTTTACGATCGCTATAAATACCTCCATGCAAGCCATGAAACAGGTACACAATCTTTCTATTTTTCCAGCACTCTATCAAAATATACACGAACTTCTAGGTTGAGTGTCATCACAGACACACCAAACCGCTGTTTCAAACACTTGGAGAGGAACTTGGAGGATCTATGTTGGAGTGAAGCTTAAGGAGCTGAATGGTGTTGATTCAGAGTAAGAGATTTGAAGGTTGTAGAACACATGCCCTTTGTCAAGTAGAAGGTGGAGTAGCTAATTTGTTTGTACATTTTTTTTTGTATTTTTTATCAAATTTTATTAATCATTTAATTTAATCATTTTATCTTTTACTTTTTTACCCTAGTTTCTCACTCAGGTAATTTAAATTAGTTTGCATCCATAAGCTATCTTAATTAATTAATCTCTATGTTCATAGTTATGTGTAATAAGTGAATGTTCTTTTTTCCTAAGTTTAAGTTCAAACCCCAATATAATAAAAAATTGTTGATAAAAGAAAAACTTTTTGATTATCTAATTTGAAAAATTGGCTTTTTGGCCAGAATAGTATTAATAAAATCACTATTTATCTAAAAATGCAAAAAAAAAAACTATTTATCACATTAGGATAATTTTTTTACAGGTTAGATGGTAAAGAGCCACAAAGGTTAGGAGAGACGCTAAGTAGGTCAGCGTTTTCTGAAAGCACTAACCCACTTAGCACCATGCACAAAAAAAAGGCGTGGCGCTTGCCACTTGATAATATAGCGACACAGACGAAAACAATGGCAAACCATTGTTATGACAGGAGAGCCATGGCTGCGCGCCCCAAACTTTTCCAAAAATAATTTTACATATATATATATATATATACATATATAATTATTAAAATTTATATTTATTCTCAATGGTAAAAAAAATAGTTTTTATAATACTGTCAAGTATTTATTCTTGAAATCATTCAATAACATTTTTTCAATTAGATTTATTTATTTAGAAATAATTTTATCTATTTAAATATTATAAAATAATCTTTGTATTAATATCACACTTTAAATTTAAGATATATAACTAATGAGTGGGGATTAAGTTATTCCAATAGTACCTCGTCAATGTTATTCTACTTAATAACTTTTCATGAATGTTGAATTTCATTAATTCAACTATTTGATTGAAATTTCTATATAAATAGCTTAATTCTACTAAAATTCATACAATTTTAAAAAGAAAATTATTGATGTATACCTGTTGAGGTGGATACATATAAAAATAAAGGGAGAAATAAGAGCAGGTGAGACGTGAGATGAATGATATGATAAAAAAGGAAGAGAGAGATATAAAGAAACGAGAGGTGAAAAATATGTAAAAGAAATGAGGTGTATGTTAATTATAACTCATTTAAAAATTAATTATATACTTATGAATGTTTGATTTTTCTAAAAGTTGGTGTGTTTTATCAATATGTTTAATACCACGTTATTTAACAGCTGGATTGACAAAATTTTACATTTATAAAAATGTTATTATGCGGGATAATATTAATGAGAGTTACTCCTAGAGTAACTTAATTCCCTACCATAATATAATACTAATATATTAACTTGTGTAATTAAAACTAAATCTATAACAAAATAATATATTTAAAATAAGGCATCATGTCTGGACGTATTTCAATAAAACATACTTTAATTGAAAATTGATCCGTAACAATTAGATGTATAGTCACCTCCATTTGTTAGTCAATTCCTAGCAAGTATACTTTATAATTACTATTTTAACCATGACATCTATAAAATTAATTCTTATTTTGTTGATATTTTTAATATAACTAAATAATTTTTAAAATTTAAATAAAAATTGTTTAAAAGGTAAAAAAATTATCATATTATTAATATATTTTGAAATTTCAATAAAAGTTTTTAAAGATAAATAAAAAATTCATGTCATGTGTATACTATTAAATAAGGGAAAATTCAAATTTTGTTTGAATTTTTAAAATAAAGATAAAATTCCGTGTCCATTGGTTTGAAAATAATTGTGAGAGTTTCGTTAATAATAATAATAATAATAATAATAATAATAATAATAATAATAATAATAATAATAAAACAACGTGACAAGTTAGGGTGGATTTTACGAAGACCAAAACATATTTAGGTGATTTTAGTTATTCGAAAAGGAAATGAGGTTTGGAGAAAGACTCTGGGATATAGATTTCGGGTGGCGATGGAATGGAGAGTCGACATTATCTAAAGAGAGGAAAAGGTATCGTTGTAGAATGTAGACTAGTCAAAACTTTGGTGCTGATTGGATTGCGCTGAATTTTTTAGTCTTTTTATTCTCTTAATCCTCTGTTTTTTCACATTAATACCACCTTATCTCCGCCACACTTTGCTTTTCATTCTTCCTCAAACAGGATTAAATTTCAGTACTTTTTAAAGACTAATCCCATGTGTTGCACACCAGTTGTCAATTTTATTGCTAATTCTCTACTTCCAATCATTTGGCAAAATCGATCTAATTTCTTTTATTTAAACAATTAAATGCTTTGGAGATAAACTTCAAACTTCTAAAAGTAACTATGGATAATCATATCCTTCACAACTTAACAAGCTTAATTAAATGATGTTACTAGACTCTTTGTTTTTAGAGTTTAATATAATGTCACATCTAATAATATTTTGTTATATCAATTAATAAATATTACATCTCATGTATTATTAAACTCATTAAATTAGGGGTGTAATTGAGTTGGGTTGGATTGGGTTTGGGGTGACATCAAGTCTGAACCGATAGAATAGTGGTGGATTGGATTGGTTTGGGTTTTGTATTTTTTGGGTGAGTAACCCGACCCGAACCAACCCGAATATATTTGGGTTGGGTTGGGTCATCGGGTCATTAGCATTTTTCCTTTTTTTTTAAAAAAAATGGGGAAGATGAAATGAAATTAAAATATAAAATGAAAAAAAGAAAAGAAATAGAGAAAAATAAATTGTGAGGAGCAGATGAAATAGGATTTGGGAAACAACTTCTGCTTGTGCTGCCGCTGCGCCTATTTTTGTTCTTTCCTTGCAGGAAAATGAAATAAGATTGTGACTTCTTTTTTTGGTTTGGTTCGGGTTGGGTCTATCGGGTTCATCATAGGCAAACCCGAGACCCGAACCAAACCACATCGGGTCTGAAAAAAAAGTCCGAACCAAACCGAATACCTGAACCGAACGTTAAATATTTTTGGGTTGGGTTGGATCCGTCGAGTTTGCGGGTTGAGTCAGATCTGCTCACACCCCTACATTAAATAATGTATCTACACATCATTAAATGATTGTGTAAAATTATTTTACCCTGACAGCATATTATTATTAAATCCTTATTTTTAATCTACTGAATAAAAGCTTTTTAGTAAACATAAAATGATCTGAGTGAAAGGGAGTGAAATCCCTTAAATATATAGATCTAAATTCAATTCTTAAATATTTTGAATTACTAAGAAAATAGAATAAAAACTTTTACTCATGTCAAATATTTTTTAGTAGTGTAAAATATTATGAGCAGTACAAAATGAACACTTCATATGCTACCATACCATACCAAATAAAACAAAAAGAAATGATCAATTAATTATCTATAAATATAACTAACCATGATAGGAATAAAAATGTATTTGTGAAAAAAATTTAACTCCAAACCCAATCTAAAGTTCTTTTTAAAATGTACAAATTGAACTATGGTTTTTACGTGCATTTACCTTACTTTATTTTATTTTATTTGTACGTAAAGAGGTGTACACTCAATATAGAGACCTGATAAACACAGTAAACTTAACCTAATCCAAGAAAAATAATGAATTAAGTTGATTTTTAGGTAAATTTAATTTTCATAAAGTCTAATTTGATTAGTTAGGATTGGATATTGGGTTTTCATATTTTCAAATTGAGTAATCCAATCCAATTAAATTTTATATAGATAAAAAATAATTAATATAGTAAAAGTATTGAAATATTTAAAAATTTCCCAACTCATCCAACCTGATCTGATACGATTACATAGTTTTCTATATTTCTTTCATTTTTATGTTTTTTTTTCATTTTTTATGTAAAATTCAACTTGATCCAATTGGAATATAGTGTCGAATTCAAAATTGGAAAACAAGAAAAACCAATTCAATTCTAGGGGTGTTCACGAATCGATTTGGATTAGTTCCCGTAGGAAAAAGAAATCCAAACCAAACAAAACTATTTGGATCAATTTGGTTCGATTTTTTTTTTTTGTAAACAACTCGAACCAAACTGAACCGACCAATAACAAACTACAAGTTTCTTTGAAACAAGCTTTCCATAAATTATTTTACAAAGAAGAAACTTTTCCAGCAATCAGGAAAGCTCAAAATGCAAAATCACATTTCCAGGCACAAAGAAAGTCTCAAGACTCAACCCTTTTCTTTTTCTGGTAGGAAAAATAATAAATAAAAAGGTTTAAAAGGGGAAAGCGAGAATAAAATGAAGTAAATATTGTAGTCACAAGAAGAGGGGTTGAATTGTTACCTTTTTAAAATTTCTACAATCACTTCTAACAAATTCTGCTCAAGAGAATTTTCTTGGCTGATATTAGAAGCTTAGATATACAGGTTAGACTGATACTAGTTATTTGAATGAGTCTAGTATTAAGAAAATATAGTCTTTCTTCTTTGGAAAGACCTTCTTGGAAGTCACACTTACTTAGATAGGTTTGAAAATAAAAGTGAGAAAGAGTGTGTGTAGGCTCATTATAACTCAGTTGTGCTATTCATATTGTAATCTTAGCCTTTTATTTGTATTATTATCATTCAAATCATTAATTGTAACTCTCAAGACTAATAAGGTGTTGTTAGTTCTTCTTGAGCTGTGTATAGGTCTACAGAGTTAGGTGTGTCCATCTGCTACAGATTTGTAATTGTAATATTGGTGTGAGCCTGCAGAGACTGTAGAAGAATACTGGTGTGAGCCTACTGGGGCTGTAGAAGAATACTAGTGTGAGCCTACACAGGCCGCAAAAGAATATTGGGTAGAGCCTGAAGAGGCTACAAAAGAATATAGGCAGTGTGTTGTACCAAGAGCCTTGTTGAGGCCGTTTGTATCAAGATTGACATAGTGAAAATCATACTAAGGGTAGGGACTGGACGTGGCCCTAAGGTTTAAAGGGTGAACCAGTATTAAAATACTATGAGCATACTTCTTCTTTCCCTACACTCTGTACACTTGGAAGTTTCTAATTATTTACTCATAAGATATAGGCTAACTCTCTCTCCCTACAGTTTCTAACTGTTTGAGAACAAAACTGAGAGATTTGCAGAAAGTGGAATTTCTCCAGAAGGTATGAATGGTAATTTTGATGCGCAAGATGCTTCTACTGGTGTTGTATGTCTTGGAATGAAGAGTGGGCTCCTTTTTATAGGTAAGGAAGGGCTTAACTAGCCGTTGGAATGCCTTGGAGAAGGGTCAAGCTCTTAGCTTGACAAGGAGCTGTCACTTTCATGTGGAAGTTTTTCTCTCTCATCAAGTTTGACTGGTCTTATCTTCTGGAGAGCGTATCTTTTGGAGCCAGGACTTTCATTCAGTTAGAGCTTCATTCTTCTAGAGCAGTTTGTGAGACATGTAGGAATACTAGGAATTTTTACAATTTTAATGTCTTAGGGTCTGTTTGGTTTGCATTTTCACCATATCCTGTTTTCATTTCTTGTTTTCTGTTTTCTGGAATTTTACAAAGGAAAAACTAAAAATGTTAAAAACAAAAAATCGTTGTTTCTAGCATTTCCTGCTTCCATTTAGTAACGAATCGGCTAAATCGATCAGGTTCAGGGTTAGTGGGGTTTACTGCAAATTAGAGAGTCAACAATTGTTACTTAAAAAAATACAGAAGAGGCAGTTGCAGGGCTCGATTTGTGACTCTCTCCATGCTTAACAATGCATGAAACCACTAAATCAATTATGTTCCTCGTATTATAATTAATGCCAATTATATATATATAGGAGGGATCAAATTACACCAGTCTAAGTTACACTAAATATTACACCGTTGAATAAATTTTTAATAGATCATTGTATTAAACAATCCACCATTGGATTGAAAGTTACTATCATATAAATCATACATATAAAATTTTACATTAATCCAAAATTATTTAATATGTCATTGAGATGTTTCAAGATTAACGTCATATATACATTTGAAATATATGAAAAACCAACCATTTGATTATCAAGTTATTAGTGTCAAAATTTTATGAAATTTGACACAAATAATCATGATGATAAATAAACATAATTCAACAATTGGATTACTAAAAAACACATTCGATTTGTAGTTATTTGCGATGTAATACTTAGTGTAACTTACACCGATGTAATAAGTTACACCAAGTCTTACATTGTTGAATAACTTCAAATTAATCATTATATTAAATAATCATCTGTAGGATTGAAAGTTACTACATATAAATCATATATATAAAATTTTATATTAATCTAAAATTATTTGATATGTCATTGAGATGCCTCAAGATTAACGTCATGTATACATTTGAAATATATGAAAAAAAAAAAGAAAAACCATTTGATTATCAATTTATTGGTGTTCAAATTTTATGAAATTTGATACAAATAATCAAGATGGTGAATAAATATAATTCAACGGTTGGATTACTGAAAATCACATTAAATCTAAAGTTATCTATGATGTAAGACTTGGTGTAATGTAAGTTGAACCCCTCATATATTAAACATACTGCAATTCTGAATAAATAAAATGCTTAATGAAATTTAAATTTAGGCCTTAATATCTATACACAAAATAAATCACTATGGTAAAATTGATAATTAATATGAACACTTATTTTAATATTAAAAATTATATATTTCATAAATATTGATTATATATTATTATAATATATTTTCAATTTAATTGATTTAACTAACGACTCAGTAGTTAAATTAATGACTCAATACCCTGATCAATCCGAGTTTAATAGCGTTTTCTCAATCTAACCTGGGCCATTTGGACTTAACCCGGCTCATGTCTACCCTATTTACACTTTAGTATAATTATTATAAATTATCTTATTTATTTATTTAATTTAATTAATAAAATGACAAATCCTCTGCGTAGCGTAGGTAAGGTGAGATATAAATCTGACCATTGTCAAGTCTAATCATATAATGTCCAAACCCTAGAATTGATTGCTGGAATCTGATAATTGACCTAACAAGATTGGGTGACATTACATACACGCTGCCCTACCAATTACCGAACATGTAACGTTAATGGAAGTACTAATCTTGGTGTAATCCAAAAATTTAACCTCCTCGACCGCTGACCACCCAGATTTTATGTGATTCATTCATTCATCAATGACACGTGTTTTGAAAATTGAATTAAACCCACCAATTTAACAACTTCAAATGTTGACCCGGTCAAGTTTCGAACTTCTTCATACAGTTAACCAGGTCAAAATTAGACAAAATCAGTCAAAATCTACAAAATCCCTGAATCAAATTCCGTTTTGAAAGACCTCCGCCTTCAATTTTGATTAATAAAGTTAATTTAAATATTACGTAGGTTTAAATACATTAATACTAGTAGTATGTTTGTGTTGTGCGAACGTAGAAGAGCCCACAAATGTCGGTTAGATTAATCCAACTCTATATTACTTTTGCCTCTATATTACTTTTGCCTCATGATGATGTAAATCCAAGGTGTAAACGATAATACAAACAAGTTATAAATTTTGCCAATATATGTTGGTGAAAAAAGAGGGGGTTGAATAGGATTGAGAGCTTAACTGTGATTAATTAGCCACGAATAAGATTGTCCATAATAATAAATGATACTTATGGTTTACACTAAAAAGTAGAGGGGGTTTGAGTTCCTTAAGCATGTGAGACATAGTCAAGAGGGGGCTGGCCGGGTGGAGCCATGACCCCAAAAAATTTTCAATTTTTTATTAATTATACATATGTATCTCAAATCCCTAAACCCTAAACCTTAAACCTCAATTTTTTTATTAATTATACATATATATCTCACATAAAATATTTTATTAATTATTAATCTGACCCCCCAAATATTTTGTAAATTTTGTAATATTACCTCTTTATTGTAAATCTTTTTTTGCCGATACCCTTATTGTAAATTAAACTGTAATTAATTATCTCACATTAACTAACCTAAGAAATGTTCAATAATTAAGAGAGATAAAGATGGAAAAAAAAATAATGCTTCTAAAATTTTATAAAGAAACTTAAAAAAATGACCAAATAAAATTATCAAAAAATCATTTAAAAAGGACGGGAGAGTATTTTATTTCGCTCCCCCCTCTCCCGAAAAAAATCATGGCTACGCCCAATGATTCAAGTTCAATCTCCCTGTATCCATGTATATGGAAAAAAAACATAATTTGAAGGAGTTTTTACTTTAAAATCTGAAAAGAGATTAGTCTCTAACCTATAGGGTAAGAGAATACTACGAGGAAAAAATATTAAAATTTACAGATTATCTATATATCATATCATTAGAACAATTATAATGACTTACTTATAAATCAGTGTTTGCAACAACAAACCTAGTTTTTCACTTAATTGTAAAACTTTGCTATTTTGGTATTGAGTTTTTCTTTTTCTTTTAAAAAAATTAGTACTAATATTTATTTATTTAAATATTTTGAAGATAATTTTAAAAGTATAAAATTGTTTTAAAAAATCCGTACTCTATCATAATTTAATTTAAATACTATTCAATATTATCTATTTATTTTGACATAAAAAATATACAAATTGACAAGCATGGAGCATCAGTCAAACTCGTGATTAAAAATAATTGCACTGAACTAATATAAACTTGCATTTTGTTGATTGATCTTAGTCAACACGAAACCTGATGTGAACATATCATTAATGATAAGTTTTTTAAAAAGAAATATGTTCATAAAATTAAGGGGAGTTTATTTCAAAGTTTAAAATTATATTTTCGAGAATAATATTTTTAGAAATTCTATTATCATAAATGTTATTTAATTTTTTGATAAAATTTATAAATATATTTGGTAAATATTTAGTATTTCTAATAATATTTTTATAATATCTTTATTTCACAAAATTAAAAAAATAAAAATATAGTACAATGAATTAGGAGTGAAAAATTATTTTAAAAACAACTTCGGAATATAAGATTCCTATCACTTATTATGAGAATAAAAATTAACTCATATAGGATTGAACTACTTGCAGGGAATTAATAATACTCGGGATATGATTTTTAAAACCAATACCAAACGTGAGATAGTTATTAATTATACATATGTATCTCAAATCCCTAAACCCTAAACCTTAAACGTCAATCTTTTTATTAATTATACATATATATTTCACATAAAATATTTTATTAATTATTAATCTGACCCCCCAAATATTTTGTAAATATTGTAATATTACCTCTTTATTGTAAATCTTTTTTTTGCCGATACCCTTATTGTAAATTAAACTATAATTAATTCTCTCACATTAACTAACCAAAGAATTGTTCAATAATTAAGAGGGGTAAAGATGGAAAAAAATAATGCTTCTAAAATTTTATAAAGAAACTTAAAAAAATGACGAAATAAAATTATCAAAAAATCATTTAAAAAGGACGGGAGAGAGTATTGTATCCCCCCCCAAAAAAAATCATGGCTAAGTTCAATCTCCCCGTATCCATGTATATTGAAAAAAAAACACAATTTGAAGGGGGTTTTGCTTTAAGATCTGACGAGAGATTAGTCTCTAACCTATCGGGTAAGAGGATACTACGAGAAAAAAAAATATTAAATTTTACAAATTATCTATATATCATATCATTAGCTCAATTATAATGACTTACTTATAAATCAGTGTTTGCAACAACAAACCTAGTTTTTCACTTAATTGTAAAAACTTTGCTATTTTGGTATTGAGTTTTTCTTTTTCTTTTAAAAAAATTAGTACTAATATTTATTTATTTAAATATTTTGAAGATAATTTTAAAAGTATAAAATTGTTTTAAAAAATCCGTACTCTATCATAATTTAATTTAAATACTATCTATTTATTTTGACATAAAAAATATACAAATTGACATGCATGGAGCATCAGTCAAACTCGTGATTAAAAATAATTGCACTGAACTAATATAAACTTGCATTTGTTGATTGATCTTAGTCAACACGAAACCTGATGTGAACATATCATTGATGATCAGTTTTTAAAAAAGAAATATGTTCATAAAATTAAGGGGAGTTTATTTCAAAGTTTAAAATTATATTTTTGAGAATAATATTTTTAGACATTCTATTATCATGAATGTTATTTATTTTTTTATAAAATTTATAAATATATTTGGTAAATATTTAATATTTCTGGTAATATTTTTATAATATCTTTATTTCACAAAATAAAAAAAAATATAGTACAATGAAATGGGAGTGAAAAATTATTTTAAAAACAACTTCGGAATATAAGATTCCTACCACTTATTATGAGAATAAAAATTAACTCAAATATGATTGAACTACTTTCAGGGAATTAATAATACTTGGGACATGAATTTTAAAACCAATACCAAACGTGAGATAGTAACATTCCCACAAATTCACTTTCTGAGAATATATTTCTATAACTTCAAATAAACTCTATATTCCTTTACTTGTGTTTGGGTAGAGAAATTTATAATGACTAGAATTCATGTGCTAAAATAGTAGAAGAAAAAAAATTCAAATGACAAATATGAGAATTTTTTATGACAAATAGGGGAATTTCAAATGACAAATATTGAGAGAGAATTTTAACATTTCTCTTTTATGTTCAAATTTTTTAGATTGTCATTGTCAATTCCTCTCATTTTAACAATTCACTCAACATTGTTTATTATAATTTTGAGAATTCTAAAATTCTCCATCCAAACACAAGTTTATACACCCTTTTTGTATGACAAAAATAACATAAATAAATAATTTAATGTGATGCACCATATGTTCAAAAGAAAATTATACTTCCACGTCTAATATTTGAGTCTAATTTTTAGGTGTTGGAGAATAAGGAAGAGAGAGATAAAAAAAAGTAAATAGTAAAAGAGAATGAAAGATGTGACAATTGATGTGGAGTGAAAGAAAGAGAGAATGATAGAAAGAAAATTTACATGTAAAATAAAGTGTAGAAAAATCACAATTTTATCTACAAATTGTCATGAACCAACTATTGCAAAAGCTTAAGCTATTGGGTGGAGGGCACATGAATGATTTTATATTTATATTTCTATCACGCCACCTTATGCAGGAGCTCGTTGGGCTAGAAGCGTGGACAATGCATAGGTCCACATACCTTGTACTAAAATTAAACCTTTCTAATTGGAATAATGGGGGAGCAAGGATCGAACTCTTTACCGCTTGGTCATAGATGCTCTGATATACCAGGTCAGATTTTGGACCTGGACCTAACTCAAGGATTGCCTAAGACTTATATATTATATTTTGGCCTAATCTCTAGGCAATGTGGGACTCTAACCACTCCCCTCACGCCCAGGGCGGGACATCTGGAGTATGAACTTTTTATGGGTTGGGTGGCGGCCCAATAATAACGGATCATCTAGGATAAAACTCTGATACCATCTTAAATTTTGGATTGGGCTTAACTCAATCCTAAAACCTAGCTTTGATACCATATCATAAACCAACTATCCCAAAAGCTTAATCTATTGAGTACGGTGGATGACACATGAATGATTTTATATTTATATTTCTAACACAAATCATTTGCTTAGTGATGCACCACATATTTATTTAAACTTATAAAATATATTCTAAATTACAAAATAATGTTTTTAAATAAACTTTCTCTATTATAAATTTGAGATATCACATTGGAGAGTGAGACACTCATTCACCTTACTCTTCCTCTTAATTATTTTTGACGTTTTATCTCTTCTCTTGTTTAATGGTGAATTTCATATACTACTTGTGAAAGTGAGATTCTCCCCCTCAATCTTTAATACTAACATTTTCTATTCCTATTTGAATTTTTAAATGCTAATAAATCTTAATCCTTAATTTTAAATTAGTTAACATTCAAAATCTTATTCTATCATTTTCTATTCCCATCCTTATTTTTAATATAAATCTTTATTCCGATCATTATGATTTTAATTTATTTAATTATAACATATTTTCAAATAATAATGCAAATTAGATTTCAATAGTCAAACATAATATATTGTTAGAATTTAAAAATGAATAATTATCCAAAAATATTCTAACTTTTATTTTTTAATTTTAAAAATATTAATTTATTATAAATTTATCCACAGGTGTGCAAGCACCCGAGGCTTGCCAAACCCAACAATAATAGGTAAAATGGATGGGTACAAGTGGGTTACCAGGTTGTGCGGGTTTTAAAATCAGGTAGAAACGGGTAATGTTGAGGGAGGGGGGGTTGAGTGGTACAAATAAGTTCCATCTGTGTCTAAACCCGACCGACTATATTTATATTTCTGGCCCAAACTAAAGGCTTGTGGTAAGTTGTTATCTGTCTCTTGTTAGAATGGAACCCTAGTGCCGCTGCGGTCTCTCATCTCTTTCCTTTTCCCTTTCCCTCCCTCCATAAATTTCTGCTCTCTCATTTTATTCTCTTTCTGGCTCCATCAGACCTCATATTTTTTTCATGTCCCCTTCTCAAATTTTTTCCTTTCTCTATCTCCACCAAATCTCATTTAGTTATTTTTCCTTTTCTCCGCCTCCACAGATCTCGCTTTCTCTGTCACTTATACGAGTTTTGCAAGTTGTGGGAGCAACCGGTCTTGGCTAAGGTGTTTCAAGAAGTTGTTGAGGTCAAAGTCAGTGACTTTGAGGTTCCCCTCTACGGTTCTTCTTCGAGGCTTGAGGAGGAGGTTTTCTAACTTCAAATTGTGGTGGTAGATGATGCGATCTAGTTGACGGCGGTGCTGCGGGTAGCAATCTAGTTGGAGGCGGAGTTGCTGGTGGCGATTTGGTTGACAACAGTGCTGCTGGTGGCGACCTGGTTGTCGGTGGCGCTTCTAATGGAGACAAAGGCATCTAGTGACATCGTGTGAAGGGAAGCGACATGCGATAACCGCTTGAGGCTTTTGGCGACAACCTGAACGACATATTGAGAACGCCCCTTTTTATTTTCTTCTTTCTTTCTTTCCCTTCTCCTCTTTTTCGGGTTCTGCTTTTACTTTGTATCTATTCTTCCTGGTTCATTTTTTTCTTCTTTTTTTTGGTCAATAATTTTAAGTCTGTAATAATCCTGATCTACAGGATGTCAAATTCATACTTTAGACTGCTTTTCAATTATTTCAGTGTTATTTTCAATCTAACAACAATGGAATCACGCTCTGTAGGATTTGAACCTACGACATCGGGTTTTGGAGACCCGCGTGGGCCAATATGTTTAAATAACCTAAATCAATAAGCCACATTTATTTCCTGATTGACTATTTTGAAAAATTATTGAAAGGCAGAAAAAACTGTAAAAGAATTTGATAAGGCCCAAGAAAATTAGCGGCCCAATATAGATCCAGACTACCCAAACTCGCCCAATCCGACAGGCAAAATGGTCGGGAATGGTTCCATTTTGTGTTAAGTTTAGTTTGTGACGGGTTGGCCTTTTTGGTCCTGAACCCGTCCGATGGCCACCCCTACATACTACGCGGTTAATATTCTAGTTGGTTATAATCTCTCGCTTCTTTTTTTTTTGGCATAATATGTAGGAATAATATGAGCAAATAATATCAACACATAGCCTAAGACGTGTGAAATCACACTGTCCTCAAGGATTTATTCGTCAGGAGCGAAAATCCCCCCAGGATATAACAGGCTCTTCCCAGAAAATTCTCAGGCATCAGAACTGCAAGAAATTATCAATTGCTCAACCTAGGGATAACATCAGATAAGTATGGTGATAGAGATGATGAGGGTGACAGTTGGACTACTAGGTTAAGAACATAAAGGAGTTTATATAATGGATAGGTTGTACAAAAAAAATTAGGATTTGACCAAGTCAAATAAAACTAATATTAAAGTTCTAATTTAAAATAAAATCAGTTTATTATATTTTCTCATGTAGGCAATGTGGACTTGACTCTTTATAACTTTTGAAATAGACACAAAATATCCAACACAATACATCTCCTTAACTTACAAAAAATGAGAATAGATTTTAAAGTTTATCAAAAGACCCATTCATCTTAAAAAATGGTCTCAAGTTTAGGGATGACAATTGGACCCAGACCCAGTGTTTACCCGCAAAAATTACCCACAATGGGTAGGGTAATTACCCACCAAATGGGTCTAGGTCCGGGTATGGGTAAGTATCCGCACTTTTTAATATGTACATGTGCGGGTACGGGTACTATGGTACCCTACCCATACCCACACTTATATAACATATATAATTAATGTAATTTATATACATATGATTAACTTTATATATATATATGTTTATATTATTAATTAATATTTTTCTAAAAAAATAATTAATGTTAATATATAGTCACCAAAAAACATTAATATATATTATTAATTTAATTAATTTAAATGTTATAATTTTGAAAATATTATAATTTTGTCCTAAACACTAAATAGCAAAACATGAACAAATTTCCATTTCCCTTTTCATTGTTTTAATCTCTCATCCACTTCCACATACGATAGTTGTTTTATAGGTTAAACTTGGATGATCTATGAATTATTTTTCATTTATTTTTTAATCAATTTATTATTTTATAGTTAACAAAAGTGCGGTAATGGGTACATGTACAGATATTTAAGTACCCAGCGGGTAAGGGTATGAGTATTAGAATCACTACCCACGCGGGTATGTATCTGGATTCATGTATTTTTTTAAACGTGGGTATGGCCAGGGATGGGTACTATAGTACCCTACCCATTGCCATCCCTACTCAAGTTCGAGCACCAAAGAAAGACCCTGTTAGCTATATAAATTAGACGACATTAATAGTAAATGCAAATGTTTAAAGAGTAAACTAGCAAATCGGTCCTTGACTCTGGGGGACCATGCAGTTTCGTCGCTGACTTTGCTAAAATAGCATTTTAGTCCGTACTTGTAAAAAACCTATGCACTTTAGTTCCTAAAGTGCATGTCTTTTTTAATAAAGTGAAGGACTAAAGTGCATGTTTTTTTAGTGAAATAAGGACTAAAGTGCATGTGTTTTTAACAAAGTACGGACTAAAGTGCTATTTTAGCAAAGTCAGGGACGAAACTGCATGGTCCCCACAGAGTCAGGGACTGATTTGCTAGTTTATTCAATGTTTAAATGACATTTTTTCTTAATCCCGTTCACATGAAACTACTAAAATAATTAATTTTTCAATTGTTAATTATAATACTTAGTTTCTCTCTCTCTAAAGTTAGAGTTTGGAGAAGATAAATCCAAAATAGTTATCTATGTAATTTTTTTTTTTTTATAAATATCTATGTTAAAAATTTACATTTTACATTATGTATGAGTTCCATATATAATATTTTACACTTTTGATTTAGTATTTTTCATTTTGTTTGTTTATTTTATAAATTTAAAACGGATAAAAATATTCAACCTCAAACATTAAGTATTTATATGAATGTAAAATCACAATTTTATAACACATTAGAAATAGCTAAAACAATAAAATCATTAGGCCTGTTTGGTTTGCATTTTCATTTATTGTTTCCATTTTCTATTTCCTGTTTTCTGAAATTTTACAAAGAAAAAACAGGAAATGCTGAAAATAAAAATTTGTTGTTTCCAGTATTTCCAGTTTTTCCTTTATAAAATTTCAGAAAACAGAAAACAGACTAAAAACAAGAAATAAAAATATAAACCAAACATGCAATAATATATCAAAAAGTGGGTTTATATTTTCTCCCTGTATGAAAAATGAAATGTCATGAGATAAAGACATAATTTTAGAGTCCTTATAATATTCTCCACTACACGACAAAACCAGCAAAAACAATAAATAATAATAATAAAAAAACAAAAAAGATGGAAAGAAGAAAAAATGAGATTACACTAAAAAGTAGGGCTACAACAGCAAAGTAAGAAGATGGTTGTATGCGTTATATTATTCTATATTTATAAGTTGTATTGTAGCTCTGTAACTCTCATAGTTGTACCTCAGTCATTTCCTGTCTAAACTTGTTGCAAGCTATCTAAGCCTAAGCCTCCCTTCCTTTCTGTTTGTTTCCGGCAACATGCTTTGACGCCCGCCACATCAATTCCCTTCATTTCTGAGATCTGCCCCTTCTTCTCTCCACTTTCAGGTACCCTTCTCCACATTTTTATTTCCATTCATCCCCACTTCTCAAATCAATCATTTTTTCAATTAAAAAATTGATTTTTTTGGATCCGAATCCAGTTATTGCTCCTTGAATTGGATCAGAGCATACCCTTTTGCCCAGATTTGATTTTTTTAGCATACTTTCACCGTTTCAGGCAAAGTTGTTTCATTTCTTATTCTCTTGAATTTGCAGATGGTGGTTTCTCCGTGGAGAGCTTGAAATCAGACTAGCAAGTTTGGTGGGAGAGTTTCAAATCTCGTTGGCGATTCATTTGGTATTGCACTTTGTGTTTCTCTCTGTGTCTTTCTCTATCTCTCTTTTTTCGCCTGAGGATATGGTATTCATGTTTATGTACAAATTGGGTGAAGTCCCTTAAAAGGGGTGTTTTTTTTTAAGTACAGGGCAATTAGAGATTCCTAAGTAATTGATGGAAAGAAACAAATAGATAGAGATTGGTGGCATGTGGATAGTGGATAGTGGAATGAATTTAATTTTTGGGTAGAGATTAGAGAAGGCAAGTGAAGGAATTAAGGGAATAATAATGGTCTTTTCCATCTTCTGCTGTGGTTTTGTTGGGATGCACTGAAGATTCCTTGACATGTTAAAGAAATTGCGTTCGGATTGTTCTTTGCAGGAGGATGAAAAGAAAGTGAATAACTTTCTGAAAATGGATAGGAGGGAAGGAGTGAATGATGGTTTTTCTAGACCTGGACCAAGTGATTCTCTTCTCCCTGGTCTAATCGATGATGTTGCACTGAATTGTCTTGCTTGGGTTAGTGGATCCGACTATGCCTCCCTATCATGTATCAATAAAAGTTACAGTAAGCTGATTAATAGTGGGTATCTATATGGGTTGAGGAAACAATTGGGAGCTGTGGAGCATTTGGTCTATTTGGTTTGTGATCCAAGAGGATGGGTGGCATTTGACCCTAAGATAAATAGGTGGATGGCATTACCTAAGATACCTTGTGATGAGTGTTTTAACCATGCAGACAAGGAATCCTTGGCTGTGGGGTGTGAGCTCTTGGTTTTTGGTCGAGAATTGATGGAGTTTGCCATTTGGAAGTATAGCTTGATTTGTCGCGGTTGGGTAAAGTGTCAGGAGATGAACCAACCTCGCTGTTTGTTTGGATCGAGCAGTCTTGGTTCGATAGCTATTGTAGCTGGTGGAAGTGATAAATATGGAAATGTTCTAAAATCAGCTGAGTTGTATGATTCTTCATCAGGTACATGGGAGCTTTTACCAAACATGCACACACCGCGTAGATTGTGCTCTGGTTTTTTTATGGATGGCAAATTCTACGTGATCGGTGGGATGTCAAGTACAACTGTTTCATTAACTTGTGGGGAGGAATATGATCCTAAGACGAGGAATTGGCGGAAAATAGAGGGTATGTATCCATATGTTAATGTTGGTGCTCAGGCACCTCCACTTGTAGCAGTTGTGGATAATCAGCTATATGCAGTTGAGCATCTAACTAACATGGTGAAGAAATATGACAAGGAAAAGAACACCTGGGATGAATTGGGAAGGCTTCCAGTTCGGGCTGATTCTTCTAATGGCTGGGGCCTTGCTTTCAAGGCTTGTGGAGATAAACTTTTGGTTGTGGGTGGACAAAGGGGTCCAGAAGGTGAAGCTATTGTGCTGAATTCATGGAGTCCTAAGTCAGGGGTCAGGAATGGCACTATAGATTGGAAGGTACTTGGTGTGAAGGAGCATGTTGGGGTGTTCGTGTATAATTGTGCTGTTATGGGCTGTTGAGAATTTGGGATAATTTTAGATTGACTCAACAGAAAAAGCTGGTATCTACAATCTGACTTTAGCCTTGAAGAGTGCCTCCATGTTCTATCACCTCATTTACTGAGTTAATTGTTGTGGGGATAGCTTTCCCTAGCTGAGAATTTGTTTTTCTTTCTTTCTTTTTTAACATGGTTTATTTGGATGTATTTCTCACTTTCATGGTCCATAATTTTAAATTGCTTTTGAGATTACTAAGTAGGCTTACACAGATATGTTCTGTTTTCTTTTTCTTAGCCAACTATGTAAACCAATAAATCAAGGAGTTTTCATTGTTTAATGCTCATTGCTGCAAATCTCTAGTGTATAGTATGTTTATCAAGATTTTTTTTTTCCATTATTCATTCTTAGAGAAATACTTTGTGTGTGTTGTAGCTGATTACTCTGTGAAGTCAAATGATAGAGATTACTTGTCCCATTTTCTCACTGATCTATTATCACATTTGGCTTAAAATTGGAATGTTAGATTGCAAGCATAGCTGAGAACAAAGTTACCAACTTTTTTGAAATAATTTCCTTGGTGTTATCTTTTGAAAACGAGGTCCCCTCAGGTCTATAATGTGTTTGGGTACCTTGTCCATCCGTCCAGCTGTACTTCCTGGATTAAGGTCTAGTTTCTGTGTTCCTATTTATGTGTGCTATGCACTTTATCAACAATATGACCTTAATAATGATTGATTTCTCTTGTTTAATCAGGAAGATTAATTGGGACCATTCTTCATTACCCTATTAGAATCCTTTGTCCACTGCGCTTGTAACCCCATTATTTAATGTTTCACAGTTCTTAGTATACATTATACTATATCTTATACACTTATCATCACTTTGACGTTGCGATGAATAGGTGGTTGAACTTGAATCTCTTTCCTCGCCAACCAACTTGTTTGCGTGAATCATGAAAAAAGGGCTCGGTGCAATGTCCACTTTATTCATTAATGATTGTTGCACTTACATTTTCCTTTTACTCATTAGATGACATTTTAGCTTATCCTACAATATTTTTTGTCATGAAATGCTTCCATACCCTTTAAGTGTGGGACTAACCCCAGGTGGTGTAAGCATCATTTTCTTTATTTATATTTTCCCTCATACGGTAAGTTAGAGAATGCGATTCATTTTAACGATTGAGAATGGAATCTGACTTTTACTAGAAAGCACTTATTTCTTTTCACCCTGAATTTTTTTAACAAAACCTATTTGGGACTAGCTTCTTTATTTGGACTAGTGAATAAGTTCTTAGGGCATGTTTCCATTCTGTTTCCTGTTTTCTGAGATTTAACAAAGGAAAAACTGGAAATACTGGAAACAACAAATTTTTGTTTTCAGCATTTCCAGTTTTTCCTTTGTAAAATTTCAAAAAACAGAAAACAAAATGGAAACAGGAAATGAAAATGCAAACCAAACAGGTTCTTCTTACTGTTTTCACTTTCAGTAAGTGATTTGGAATCTTTTGCAATGAAAATTGAGATTGAGAATGGTATACGTAACAATTGGTCAAAAGGGAATTAACTAACAGTCTTAATTTTCTTGGATTGTTTTCCAGCATAGAGAGACATCTAAGCAACACATTGAAGGGTGTTTATTTTTTGCTATCAATTATTTTTACAAGTCTTAAACACTGCTTGAGTCACTGATCCTGTGAATCCTTCCCTTTTGGTTTTACATGGATGATCATAAGAGATTATATAAGTCACTTTAGATTGCAATAGTAATGATAGAACTCAATGAAGGAAATTCACATTTGCACATTGGAATGGGATCCTTTCTAAATGGTGAAAAGATAGGGCCCCTTCTTCTAGGCTCTTTCGCTATTGGAATTTTTTTAACCCTGAGATTGGGCTAAAACATAAAGTCTTGGCCTTTGGACCAAGAGAGCAGAATGAAGAGCAGCATTTGGACCAAGAAAAAAAAAGTATGGAGCAGCATATCCATTTTGTTTATTGAGTAACGGTTTTCAATATTCATCACTGAAATATTCTTTCAAGACATTTTGTTTTGTTTTGTTTTTAACTTAACACAACATCATGGCAGAACAAAAGAGAGAAGAAGGGTTGAGTAATATTTCGTTTTTCTTGCTACTTATAAAACGGGATGTAACATATTTTTTTATGGCATAGAAGAGCTGGAAAATTGAGGCAACCATGATCAACCAACCAAATTCCTCTTCAAGAGTCCCAATAAGAGGAGAAGAGAACAAAACAAAATGTATTTACCTAAGCTGCCGTTGCCAGTTTATATGAACATGAATGATATATGTAGCGCAGTAAATAGAGATATATACATAGTCTAGGGAGAGATGTATAAACTTTAACCACTTCTTTGGGGGTCAAAAACTCAATATTTTTGTGGGTAAACTTCAAGCATTCAAAATTTTCCTGATTATTTAAAAGAAAGCATTAGAGGTCCAAACATTTAAATAAACAAAATAATCCGAATCAAAGTAAATGAACTCATGGACAAAAAAAAATCAACTCACTTATAGAGACAAAATCCTTACAACTATTAGATAGGCTATATGTGTTATTTGTTAATGTGGAGGATGAGTTTTGTAGGAGATCAAGGACTTGACTACACCAAAGAATGCTTATAGTACCTTGACAACACTCTTTGCAAGAGTGATGATAAGTTGCAATTATTAGAAAATAAGCTTATGTCCCTTAGACAAGAAGACATAACGGTGAGTAAATATTTCACCAAAGTAAAATCCATTTGCAATGAAATTGAAAAATTAGATTAAAAAGTACAATTGGCAAGGCAAGGAAGCAATAATTATTTTTTTTATGGATTAAATCCCAAATACCACAGAATAATTATATCTACTCGAGGTTTTGTTAAGAAACCACTCTTAACGAAGATGGAAAACATATTGGCCAGTGAAGAAGCTTTAGAAATGCAAAATCTAAATTTTCAATATATGAAGATAATGCTTTCTTTTGTAAAAAAAAAAAAAAAAGAGCACCCAAGGAAGACGGGACAACTTCAGAATCTAGCAATGAACCTAAAGATCGAGGAGAAGATAACAAGGGTGGCAAAAAAAGTCAATGTAGAAGAGGTCCATAACAAGTGGGAGCTAAATAACCTAGATATCCAAAAAAAAAAAAAGAGAGAGAGATGAGGGAGAAGAAATGAGATTTCACCACCAGGTGATTGACGCAAAAATGTGGCGGGAAAGGCCACCTTGCTTGTGATTGCTAAGTCGAGAGGGTGATGAGCTTTATCAGATTGAGTTAAAAAGTCCGGAAGTTATTCGGGTTTCTAAAATTAATTCCTGAGTTCTACATTTTTACAAATTTTTGCAGGCCGGCCCGGGAGTGCTTGCACCAGTAGCTGTAAATGACTAATTAATTATAATGATGATTGGATCATTGATTTTAGTTTCTCTAACCATATGAGTTCTAGTGATAGTAAACAACTCTAAGTTGCTAATTACCTATTGGTAAGACAACTATTTATTAAGTCAAGACCCTTTTGAACAATGATTTTGATTACAACAAACTTTCATATTCAAAATCTAACTGAACAAGTATAAAAATCACAGTGAGTACCTCTCTCTTACTATCTCTCTCTTACCTTCATTCATTTGCACTTAATTTGGTTGATTTGATTATTCTTAATCATTAATAGAAACTTGCTTGCAGACAAAAAGTATTAAAAAAAGCTTGCTTTTCGAACTAACCTCTTTGCATAAATTATATTTTCATTAGCTAAATTACTGATTTGGAAAATTTCATAAAGTTTTAATCTGTTAGGATCTTCATAAGCATAATTGATCAAATGTGTTCATTATTCTTCATTCTATCTTGGCTATAAAATACTAAACATTTAGAAAGGTATTTCTTAATATGTTTTACCATATAATCTAATTATTGATTAGCTAAAAGTAATATGGAAAGAATGATAAAGTCTTGAAGTTGTTCGATACTTCAAAAACCTAGTTAATCAAGGATAATTCTAGAATGAACCACCATATTAGGTGGTCTATGAATGGACCATGATTTTAACCCATTACATCAGGTTAACTACTTTTCATCATATTTATTTTGCAGTCCTTCTACTTTTTGTTAGATTGTTTCTAAATTTGCAAGAATGGCACATACAACAAGATTACATGTTGAGAGTCGATCCTTTCTCTTCATCGTTGTTCCCAAATCTCCAACCAACCAGGTGCTATAAAGACTCAATAACATAACCCTTATGCGAAGACCCCTCTCTTTGACTACAATTGCCCTGTGTAGTTATTATGTAAAGGAACAAGGAAACGAAATAAGTAAAGGAATAATCAAATAAAGAACACAAAATTAGTATACACGAGCACGAGATATGAATAAATTCTCAATAAAATAGTACAATAACCACATAATTAATACATACCAAGAATGATCACCACCACAACAACTAAGAGAACGAGAGAGATAAAAAAATGCTTTCCACCTTTAATGTCAAAATTGGAAATATAAATATACCCCTTTCTTTTCCGGCCAGTCTGCCACACGGTGCCACGACCACTAGAAAGATCGGGTTTACTCTGAACTGATATTGGATGAACTAGCAAATATTAAAATTTTATTAGTGACTAGTCATAATAGGTTACCTAGAGGTGGAAAAATGGGTCAAGCCCATCGGGTCGACCTGAACCCGCCCGTTAAATTGTAGGGCTTGGTTTTTAAAAATTGAGCCCGAATTAATATAAGGTTTTTTAGCTCAGCTCGTTTTATCAAAATACCGGGCTTAGCCCGCATTTTATAGGGCTTGGGCACCATTTTTTTAGCCCTAATTAAATTTGGGCTTTTTTGCCCGACCCGTTTTAGCCCGCGACCCGCATTGGGCCGGGTAGCCCGGTTTTGCCACCTCTAAGGTTACTTGAACTGATATCAACCGTTTTTTAATTTTGTTAATAAATCGAATGGTCATTATATATATTTTTATGAATGGTCCATATGAACCGTGGTCCATGTTAGAAAGAGCTGTTAATCAAATCTATTTATATTTCTTCGTTGTAACGTTCTTATATGACACCAAATTTAAAAAAAACTTCTTCTATATGGATTTCAGCATATAATCTTATTAATTATTAATCAAATAAGTGATATGGAAGGTTCCATCAAATTCTAAATTTATTTAACTCAATAGAAGCGTATCCTAAAATTTCTGCTTTTGCTATCTTGGTCATGAACAATTCAAGAAACATAAATTCTTCCTTCAAAGTATCATTGAAGCATTATCCAGTGTATAGACTTAGGAAAGATAAATACTCATTGATATAAATTCCTATGAAAACTATAGCCTTTAAAAGTTAGTTTGAATTAATAGAATTATTTTATTTAACTAACTCTCAGCTTCTAAATAACACCTTCTTTGGTTGCTAAGATAATTCTTAAGAAAAAAAATAAATGTTCACAGTTCTTATAGGTTGGACAAAAAGTTTTCAAAGATAACAATTCAATCTCTTCTTGTAATTCTCTAAACCATTCCATTTCATTAGGATGAAAAAATAATTTATTACTAGTCTCACATAAAACATTTTAGGAAATTATGTGGTTTTTAGGCTTAAATATGTAAAGGTATATCATAGTTTGAAGCCTATAAGTCCACTACTCATGGGATGAATGCAACTTGAGTTTATCCATGTAATGTTAGAAAATAATGAAGAGATACACGGTAAGAGGCCGACCTAATTTGGAGATACAAGATTACATTGTATATGTTGAATGTCAATACCACAGACCTTATGAGTTATCATATGAAGAGTCAAGTTACAAAGTTAAGATGCCATTACAATTGGTGCATTTAATGTTTTTGGATTGGTGAAGCATCCTTCAATTAGTAAAAAGTGATATTTGATTATATTTATCAATGAATTCTAAAGATGTGGGTAGGTAAACTTTATGAAGGAAAAATAAACACTCTAATTAATTTTAAAGAGTTTAAAGATAAGGTTGATAAAGAAGATAAATGTAGTTTGTAACGTCCTAATTTCTTAATTAAAAAATAATGTCTGTTGAGAGAACTATTTTCAAATTCGTAAAATTATTTCGCGCATTATTGATACCGACATACAATCACATCACAACGCTTAGGTAATCAAACAGTTACTTAAGCAGGAAAATCAAGTGCATTAATATAAAGATACAACTGCTGCCAACAGAGGCTCAAAATACAAAATATTAATCGAATAGCCATAATGGGATATGACTATACATGTGTCCTATCAAAGCGGAAACATCATGAGATACACATGTACTAAATATCCATCCAAAAGAATATACATCCATAAACATAACAAAATACAATCAAAATGATAGGCTCCAAAGCCAAATGTATGCTAGGCTCCACTGCATCATGGTCCTCAACGACCTGCCTGGGAATCTAAGGGCCTGTTTGGTTTGCATTTTCATTTCCTGTTTTCTAAAATTTTACAAAGGAAAAACTGGAAATGCTGGAAATAAAAATTTGTTGTTTCCAGCATTTCCAGTTTTTTCTTTGTAAAATCTCAGAAAATAGGAAACAAAATGAAAACAGGAAATGAAAATGTAAACCAAACGGGCCCTAAGATGTAAACCCACAACGAGGTGAGACTATTGCCTCGGTGAGCAAAGCTAAGCATGAATGTGTAGGGTACAAAGAATGATATGCAACAGTATACTCATGACATGGATTGGCAATTGATTCACATAACAATGATAACTTGAAACTGAATTTAACATGAACTGCTAACTCAACAGTAGGGGTCTTATCTCTTTCCTGCAGCTAGACCTGAGCTCAGACTACAAGGGATATCTCCCTTGGGGGCATAAAGTCGCCGCCATTACCTGACGACCGAAGCCTAACATGATTTTCTTTTCACTTGAGATGCTTGATAACATGATTACATGAGTAGTTTTCACTTGACTTATATATGAATAATAAGAATACATTTACTTAACATTAAACATGAACATGAACTATCATAACAAATACCCTAACCTAGGGTTCTTCCCAATGGGACCTAATGAAGGACAATCACTAAGAAGTGCAACCATCCACAAATATTAATCATACAAACTAGTCCATTCACAAGAAAGTAGATAGGGATAAGAGAGATTAGGGCACATGAACGGATTTCACACAAGAGGAGGTGAAGTGTGTGAGCTCTACTCACCAATAAAGAGCTCCAAAGAAAAGAAGGGAAGAGGTAGGTGGGTGGGTGGAAGATCAACTCCTTTTCCTTCAATCTAAGCCTAGGGCAGGGTCTCTCTCTCTAAATTCTCTCTCAAAAGGTGGGGAATGGAGAAATAATAGGGAAAAAGCCCTACGAATCTGTTTTTAAAAACTTGATCTGCGCGTTCTCGCTCAAGTGAGAGTTTCTCGCTTGAGAGAGCCTCTAAAACCTTCTCTGGTCGCACGTTCTCACTCAAGCAAGGATATTCTCACTTGAGCGAGACAAAGTCAGAGAGAAAACTCTAAAATTCCCTTAATTGCGCTCAAACGAGTGTTTCTCACTCAAGTGAAAGTATTTTCGCTCAAGCGAGAGTTCTCTCTCTCAAGTGAGAAAACCAGAAACGAAATCCTCTATTTTACTGATATTTTCGCTCAAGCGAGAGATTTCTCGCTTGAGCGAGAATGAGCATGTTTGAAGGTGAAACTGAGACCGGAATATTATCGTGTAGCATATCAAACTGAAGCCTCGAATCTTATCTTTATAACGCAACTTGAATCACCCAAATCGGACACCTACAACTCTAGATATCATCAAATTAGTGCACCAAGGTCATTAGGCTTAAAATCCAAAATTAAGCAATAACCTTGATTGAAGCCTAACGAGGTACACTTCATGTGAACAATGATATAAATCATCAAGTCACTCCAATAAGGCTAAGGTTAAAGGTTCTAAGCATCTACAAAAATACGCTCATCATAATGTTTTTCCTCTATTTCCTTACTACTAAAAACATACTTCCCATGTCCTAGATTATCTTCCTCATAAGTTCAATTGTTATTGGAAAAGAGGACTTAACGTTGGGATATACGTTTAGGATTCTCTCTAGAATTCAAATTTATTCTTAAATTCCTATTCTCTTTCTCTGAACGGATTCCTTAACTTGTGATTTCTCGTACATTCCTTAGAGTCCTGATATTCAGGATGTTACATAGTTCAATACTTATGCACTAAGAATGAGAGAATGCACTTTAAACGAGTTCATTGAGTACCTAAATAAGTGCATAGACAATAATTACCTATTCAAATTAGGGAAATTAAAATGGGTCAACCTAACCCAACCTGAAAAAAAGGTTAGGTTAACTCGCATTTGAAAGTGGGTTGGTGGGTCAACCCAACATAAGTTGAAAAAAAGAGTTATAAAACCCATAAATAATATAAATAATAATGATCAACATACTTAGAAACTAAAAAATTAATAGAATACTTAACATGGTTTTCTATAAATATCAATCCAAACTTAATCAAATGAGTAATAAGTAAAAAATAATGCTATGATTACTAAATTAAGTACATCCAACATCACACAATATTAGAAACCAAATAGATGACTTTTACATCCACAATAGTTAATCAATATAAATCCTTAAATGAAATCCGATTACTCCATCAGAACATCCAAATAAGTCCATCAACAACAATAAGTCCGCAATTGAAAATTTGTGTTAATAAATATATAAATCACAAAAGCAAACACCATAAGCTAAAAGTGAAAATGTCACATGAACATAAATCAAACATCATCTTCCACATTAAAAACATTGATGCAAATTGGAAGAAGAAGACTCCACTTTCAATTTCAATTTTTTGTCATCATCATCTCCATCGACTTGTTACATTTGAAGAAGAAAATAATAATGATTAAATAGTTATCAAAATAATACAATGATAAATAATAATAGTCAAACTATACAAATTACCATCGCTAAACCCATCTATCCAATCATAGGTGCAAATAAGAGCTTCTAAACTTTTCGACAAAAGATGGCTTTTATACTTATTTAGGACTCATGAATCGATGCTAAAAGCATATTTGAATGCAATAGTGATAATGTGAATGCTTAACGAGTCATGAGCCATTATGGATAGATCTAAAAGTCAACTTTTTGTTATGGTTCCACCACTCTAAAACATCCATCTCATCCATCAATATCCAAAGTAATACATGTTGAGACTTCCCTGTTTTAGCAACAACTTGATGTTTGTGCATTCTAAGTTGCTAACATGTTCATAATTAAAACACATGAAAATATAAAGAAAAAGCAAGTTAGTAATGTACATAAAATAAAATAATTGAACCATTCTTTTAAAATATATAATAACTTACATAAAATAGGCCAACTTTAGACTTGGAATCCTTTGGCATACATATAAGCAAAAGATGATGCCTAAGTACTCATTGTAACATTTGAAGTAGTGCTTTTGGTAAAATACTATGAAAAAATGTACAACTTTCTCCTCACTTGTTTCACCTTTATTTCACTTATAGAATCATCAATTTTTATACAACAAAAAGCCAATGTTGAAAACTTTATTTATGGGTCAAGAACTACATAAAATGCAAGCATAATACTATACTTAACCTAATGTTTCTCAAACTTGACGATCTTTCTTTAAGCCATGCTTCTTATAACCCTATCTTTATCACTTAAACTTTCAATTAGAGCACATTGAATTTTCCAAACTTGCAAAAAATACAAGTTTGAAGTGGGATATGATGTGCTCGACATTTAGTGATATCATAAAAGGCAACAGAATATACACATTTTTTCAGCTCTTTTCCACTCTTTCACTGAAGGAGAAGGTTTATAATTATCATCATACCATTATAGTTTTGCAAATATACACTGATATTTAAGAGCGCTTTAAGACATCAAATAAGTTTAGTTCCATCTTATAGAAACATCTAGACATGAGAAACTTTAAGGATCAACTTCTTTCCATACACTCCTTAATTTTTTTTCATCTTACTCTCTAAACCCCTCACATATTTGATGCTCTCTCTGATTTTATGCAAAGCATCACTAGCTACTTTTATACCCTCTTAAACAATTAGATTTAAAATGTTGGCAGAAAAATGCATATGAAAGAACTTTCCATCAAATAACCATTTTTGCAACACAAGTTGGCTTTTCAGGATTTCTTGCATGATGTCATTAGCAAATGCATTATCCAAAATGATAGAAAAAAATTCTCCATTCCCCAATCATGTAAAAATCCATTTATCTTCTTAGACAACTTAAATCCAATGCTAGGTGGTGGCATGAGACAAAAGTTAAGAATTTCGCTATTTAGCTTCCAATACGTGTCAACAAAATGAGTGGTTAAACATACATAACCCTAGCACTACAACAAAAACGTTTTTTTAGTGGCAATATTTTTTTAAAAATTTTTTACCGACAATAATGTTTTAGCCGGTGAATCGAGCGTCACTAAAACATCTAGTGGCAATTGATCCGAGCGCCGGTAATGGCTTTCAGAATGGCCAGGAAATGTTGCAGGCTTTTAACGGCCATTCTTAGTGGCATTTTTAATGGCCACTAAAAGTAACTTCTGCGTCCTACATTTTTATGTTTACAGGCGTTTTCCGATTACCGCTAAAAGCTTTTAAGATTATTCTGGCCATTGCTATTTCCAAGAAAAACAATGTTTTGTTACCTTAACAAATATGGATGATTTAATTATCAAATTTCTATAAATATTAAAATTTCCCCAGAAATATATATATACCATTAAATTAATGACAAAGAACCAAATAACTATATTAACCATTATAAATTCATGAGTATCAAAACATGACAATATATTAATACCATTGAAATGTAATTCCTAGTGTCATTGAATCCAATATTTAATCTAGTCACATAGTCACTATACAAAAAAATATACTCTAGAAACAAATTCTTCTAACTATTAATACTAATAAACTTCTTCAATGTTAGATTTCTAAATATTCAAGTGTATGACCCGATTCATGATTAAGCTCCTTTTGCTACCAGACTTGTGCAGAGCTTTATGCTACCAGACTCATATTCAGCTCCTTTTGCTACACTTGTGGAAGAAAATATCAAATGCACCCATACCTGTGCAACAACATAAGTGATTCAGATGAATAAACAAATAGTCGGGTTAAAAAATTAAAAAGTGTCCATATAACTTGATAATTTCAATGCATCCATTCCTAAATCTAACATCCTTTTCTCTGTTAGAATCCTGATTCAGGCATATAGAAATGATCTAAAAAAATAAAAGAACTAGACTATGGTTGTGACACTTTATTTTTAAAAAAATACTTAACCAGTGATGATGAAGAGTTCAAGTTGTGCCTCGCTCTTTATTTTGCGTCCAAAAGCAAAGTCTATTGATTTTGATGACTAATCAAAGCATTAAAATGTTACCTGTTGCCATTTAATTCAAAATGTTGCGTGTATAGTTTATATACTTTATATTAATTAATTGTATAATATCTAATAAATATGTTTAAAGTTTAATATCATTTTATTTATAATAATTTTTTATTAGACTATTTTCCAATAAAATATATTTTACAAATCTAACCCAAAGAAACCCTTAATTTGTCTTTATATGTGTGTGCATGATTTAATAGTTAAGAAGCAATGTAGGCCCTGTTGAAAGGCAATTTGAAATGACTAAGCAATGATGGAAATTAAAATGAGTTACATGTTAGAAAAGGGATAAAGGCATTAAAATGTAGATAGATTTTGAAAATTGAAAGTGAAGTAAAGTCAAGCTGCAACTACAGTGACTTGAACTAATCATTGGACAATTTTAGAGAGTTTAAAAGAAAATCTGGGTGGTATCAAGTTACCTGCAAATCACTTGACAAATCTTCAAAATATCTTTTTAGTTTTGAGAGCTTTTTTCCTACGAGAAAATTACTCAAGAGAATTAAGAAAAGTGAGTAATTCAAGGATTCAAACCTTTTCAAGTTTTCATAATCTTTCAATGCATCTCTTCTAATATGTCCAGTCATTCAAATGTTTTAAATTGGTTCTATTAACAAAAAAAACTAGGCCTCTCATTGTTTTGATAACATAAGCAACCAAACTACTATGGAGTTATAATGAAAGAAAAAACAAGAAAAAGAAAAACCAAACCTTTTCAAAGAAAAATAGAAGTACACTAGCTCTCACATGATTATCTTCATTAAATGTAATGAAAACCAAAAGATCACAATGCTTACATTTCACAGTTCACATTTTCAGTCATAATCTATGTAGTCTAACCAAGGCAAACATGATCCTTCTCGAAATCCGATAACCATACTTAGATGGTTACACAAAAGCTATAACCAATGCTCTTCCTTCAAATAATCTCCTAATATACAGAGTTAAAGACCCACTTGAACATTAATATTAGTTAGTTAATGAATGGCCAACCTAAATTATAGACAAAAGCAGTGCACCCTCGAATGATAAAATTCTCAACCATTAGATGAAAAGGCTGGTTGTCACCTGCATGTGTTGTTGAAATTGAATTCTTATCCTGCAATAGAAAATAAGAGAATTTTAGGCAGTCACAAACACACATGAACTATGTAGTCATTCTCTCTGTCAGAAAATGGGAATGAAAATGCACCTATATTACTTTATCTTTGTCTTCAAAACTCTTTTCGGAACATCTCTCCTCCTCATCAAAAGCATCTACATCAAGATTTCCATCCAAAACTTCCTTTTCCTAAATCTAGGCAGTCAAAATTATCCACCTATTCTACCAACAAAATAGAATAATTAGAAAAAGCAAGTAATAGAGTGAAAAAATAAAGACAACAAAAAAGTTGAGTTTCTAGGATAAGAAATAAGAAAGCAATACCTCTGTGCGGCAGACATGATTGGCTTCCCAACAAGCAGCTCTGCCAAGATGCAACCGACACTCACCTACATGAGAAAGGTTTAGACTGGCTAATCAGTGAAGCAACAACCAGAGTAATCCAACAAAATATTGTCCCGTTCTATTACTCCAAAACACTAATGTAAAATGTTACAGTGTCAGGGAACTCATCCAGAGGTGCAAAGCTTTTAGATCAATACACATAAAGCATACCCATGAATGGCTAGGGGATGGAAAGCCAAATAAAGAAACATATGACTTTCATAATACATAGTCAAGCTGTGTTTCATATAAATAAGTATAATTTATTAAAATTAAAAAAATAAATATATACCAAAAGGATGTGAACAAATTAATATCTAGTAGAATCAAATATAATGTAGAGGTGAAATCGTGAGATGGAAACATAGAAATCATAGTAAATAAATCAAAATAAAGGGTCAATCTGAATGGTAAAAGCAAGGGATTAGAATTACAGACGTGAGATAGTGGCCTCCCAAAGCTGCATCTCGTCGTGCTCGTAATACTCTTGCGGTGAACGATAAAAAGAATGAGGTGATTGCATTTGAATGCTTTGATGTTGCATATGAAGAAATCCACAACCATGCCCAATCTTGAATCAACGGTGTGTGCGACGGTGAAAGCTTGAGTCAATACATACATACACACCTCTGCCTATTTCGCATTGCTCTACGACTTGAATCTATAGATAGGTTGAGAGAGAAATCACATATGAAAGAATGAAAATTAGAGAAGAAAACTTAAAAACTAAAACGAACCGTGATGACTTCGTCAACATTGATTGGTTTTGGGATTAGAGCACAATTGCGACAAGGACGCACACAATAGGGGCTTGTTGCAGCGCCAATGACAAGCAACAGAGAGAGTGGCAGTGATGACCAAGAACAAAGAAAGCATTGGCAGAAACAAGAATGAGTACGAGATGCAAGAAGGCGCAATGAGGGAGGGTTTTGTAGAAGGAAGAAGGTTTTCGCAAAACAGCAGTTTTGCAGCAAGGGGTTTTGCATAGACAAATACGAGGGAAGGATTCGGGCTAAATTGGACTTTTTGTTTCAATTTAGGTTAACAAATACCATTACTAAGTTGGGACATTTTTTAAAAATTTAGGGGAGAATAAAATAATAAAAATAGCTTACACAATGTAGGATAGCATTGACCTTTACCGGCAATTAAGAAATATTGCCATTAAAAATTAAAGTTTTAGCGGCTTATTTTCATTAGTCACAAAAATATTGGACTATATATAGAGATAATGGCAATCAAATTATTACCACTAAAAAATAGCCGCTAAAAGCTAATTTTGTTGTAGTGTCGATGGTATAAGATATCCGTAAATTGGAAATTAAAGATATCCTAGTAAGAAACATAACAATTTCTTTAATCTTTGTCTTCTCTCTTAAGTGTGTGTATTCATTCATGATATTAACCTTAGCAATATTTCTAAAAGTAGGAGTTATATATACCGAGATTCAAGTGATTAATCTAACTTCTAATCTTCTTATACTCAACAAATTTTTAAGGCAAGTCATGACACATCTCGCGTGATACCATTTGATCTATCTTTCTTGAATTTTATTGTCCTTGCATGCCTAACATCATTTCACCAATTAATGTCTTAAAATTTAATTTCCTTACACATTTGAATACGATAATTTAAAGATGAGGTCCCATATTATTTATTACCAACTGTATATTCTTGTTTACAAGAATTACATCTTGTTTTTCGATTCCATCCAAACATAGTCTAATTTTAGTAGTTTCCAACAATAAGATTTTGATATTTTGACTATTTTCTTACCAGGTTCAACAAATTGAGATTCTTGAATACGAATCTTCAATTATTCCTTATACTCATCGTTTGGAATATTAAAATCTATTTCAAATTAACACTTATTTGCAATTAATTTTAAATGAAATCAACCTCATTATGTTTAAGGGAGAACATAATAGAATAAAAAAATGATAAAACCCCTAAAATAAAAAAATATTTATTTTGATCATAATTTATAACAGGATGTCAAGCATAGCAGCCACGACAGAACAATAGAGCTTTAACAGTTCATCAACGATTAATGGTTCAAGTGAAAAAAACAAAAAGAATGTGAAAAGCTCCATCAGATGCATTAATTGTTCATAAAAAATGGTCCATAATCTAATTAATGTTGATAACATATCGTGATGGTCATACTTGGAAACATATTTTTCTTATAGAAATAGTGCAATCATAAGTACTTTGCAAAGATCCATGCTATAGTGAAGGTATATCATGCTAGCTTTCATAAGATATAATGGTAGAGTTAAAGATACATGGTAGCATGGGTGATTCTTTGGTTGAGATATATGGCCGGTGAGTACTATAATTTTTATCATAGTATATGAGATACTATTATTAGGATCAAAACCTTAAAAAAATGTGACGTTTTAGAATGACTTCAAATAGAGGTTACTACAATGATTAATTTACATTATACAATCAATATTGAGTGAAACAGTTGTGTATCTATGGTACTATATTGTACCTATCACATTTTATGCATTTTAGGGAACAATCAAATTGAAGAGTATTGTCTCATCTCTATTTATATCTATATGTTTATGTTTTTTTTTTCTAATTGAATATCAAACTATGATATCAATGCTTTCTTGTTTTGAAATCATGGTATTTATTATTCTATGTGATAAAAAAAGTTGAGGAAGGCTTGCAAAACAACAAGAAAGGGATTTTGCAAACTCTAACACAATAAATAATGTAATGTGCCCGAGGTAGAATATTTGTCACCATTATCTAGGTCACATTAGACACTTAATCAAACACAATGTTTTATTTTCAAAAAGATGAGAGTTAAAATATTTACATGCATAGGAAGAATGAGAATATTTACAAAACAAGGGTAGAAAATTACATAACAAACAAGAGATATAATATTTCTCATTATCAACTTTATAGAATATTTGTTAGTCATATTTTTTTGGAGCCATGAACCTATACCACCAAAGAAGTCAACAAATTGATTAATGTCAAAGCTTACTCTCTGCTCAAGGATATATAATATTACAAAAATATAACATCAATTATGTTAAGTAAATCCTACATACTATCCAACTTTTTCAATAGTACCACAATATTTTAATATTATATCAATAAATAGCTTAAACAAAACTAAAGGAGAATTCTTTTTAGAAATATTACTTACCTCTAATAATAAGATATTAAAATCTTCATGTATCAATGTAATAACATCAAACAATTGCAAATGGTAGATTGACAATACAGGTCAATAAGCAAAATCTTCCATTAAATAAAATCTTCCCTGTTATGATGGCAGGTTTTATATAATTATATCCATTTTTGAATATTGGTGGCAAGTAAATATGTATTCCTCTTTTACATATTTAAAAAGAAAAACTAAAAATTCATATTTGATTAAGGTAAAATAAAGACAAATTATTTTATTCAAATGTTTTTTTAGTGTGATTTCTAAGAAAATATCAATTCTTAAATAGACTTAAAATAATAAAAAAAAAATAGAGGAATGGTAGTTTAAGTCAATGTTATAAAACTCAGACCGGTCATCGACTCAGTCGAGGTATTGGGTCACTAGGTCAATGGTCGAACTAGTGAGTCACTGGTTGAACCGGTTAAACCGGTATATATATCAAACCTATAATTTTATATTTAAAAAATTTAAACTTTATGAAAAAAATAATAGCTGTCGCGACCGGTGCCACGACGGGGTCGGCGAGCCCGTGAGAAAAATAATGAAAAATGATTGAATTTTGGGGAGTCGCCACCAATTTATTTGGGTCGGGAAAATTGGAAAACCCGAAAATGATTTAAAATTAAAAAAAACTGGTCTGCGAACAAGAGATCCAAATTCGGGAGTCGATTATGCGTAGGGAAGGTATTAGCACCCTACAACATCCGTTAAAAACGGTTACCCTTAATTAATTGTGCAAAATTTATTAACTTTTAAAATGTTTATTTTACCCTCTAAAGAAAAAAAAATTATTTACATTCTTTAAATTAAAGAATGATGAGAAAAAATTAATTTGAAATCAATGGGACAAAAATGTTGAAAATTTTATTTTGGCTCGACGAGAAATCCCGCTCCTACGTATCTCCAGGTGCAATGGAGAAATTCAAAGCAATGTAGTTCTAAAACAGTGTTAAAAAAAGATTGACTTTATTTTTGAAAGAAATTAATTTTTATTTTTTTGAAAATAAAGGAAAAAGAGGAAATTGATTTTGGAAATACTTTTAATTCAAAGAAAAAAAGGAATTTATTTTTAGCAGAGTCGATGCTAGCAAATGACTATACAACGAGCCCTTGAAATTGTTTAGACGACATTATTGATAGAAATGCTATTCAATAAACGTCATTTATTTTGAGAAGAAAACATTTTTTGAGAAAAGATTTAAAATTCCGCATTATTGAGTTAGCAAATGGCCATACTAAATATTTTTCCTTTCTTACGTTATTGATAGAAGTGCTATTCAATTAACGTAATTTTTGAAAAGAATCATTTTTTTAAATGAATTTGAAATTTCACGCATTATTGAGCTAGTAAATGACTATACTCAATATTTCCTTTTCTCTTAAAACTATACGTTAAAGGATAGAAAGGCTATTCCATCATCGTAGTCGATTTGATAAACCAATTTAAAAAAATGTTTTTTTTTATTTATAAACGGGCAAATTATTGAACTAGTAAATGACTATGCTCAATTATTTTATTTGAATGACGTTAAAAGATAGAAATGTTATTCTATTGACGTCAAAGATAACAAAGGGATAAATTGAATTAATCAATATTTACCATAACTAAAATTACACACAATCAATTATTTACAAGGGAATTAAACGAATATTTACATTTAAATTAAATGAACATCAATATTTACAAGAGATACAAGATAATGGGTCAAATTATCAAATTAAAAGAAAGTAATAAAATTAGAACAATTAACACACATTAAAAATAAAAGGGTTGGGCCTCAGTATACCATCACTGGCCCAGTATACACTCTGATTTTTTTTAAACAAATAAACCACAATGTTGAAAAAAAAACAAATAAACCATAAATAATAATGAAAAGAAAAGGGGTAGATGAATCAGGTTTTCTCAGAAGCTTCTACACCCACACTTTCACTCTCTTCTCCTAGGGTTTTCATTTTAGGGAAAAAAGGGAGAGTAAGGGGAGAGGTGGCCATGGGGATTCAGCGGCGGCGCTGGCCGCATGCAGGGGAGACAGCGCGGCCACGGGGGGCCACGGTCACAGCAGCGGCGGCGCTGCCACTGCAGGGGGTGACGAGCGCGACGGCAGCCGCGGGGAAGGGCGGAGACAGAGGTGCTTAACGCACGGTGGTCCTTGCGCAGAGGAGGAAAGGGGCGGCGTGCGACGATGAGTCGCGGCCGTGCGCTGTCGAGAGGGAGGCGAGGTTACAGCCACAGTGGTGGCTTGGAAGGGAGCGGTTGAGGTGTGACAGATCGTGAGAATGGAGGAGTGCTTGGCCGCGTCTCGCGGCGGGATGGTGGAGGACGACGACCGCGCTAGGTGGCTGCGCGTTTCTGAGGAAAAACGATCGCGAGGAGCGGCGCTCTGCGGGAGTTGCTGCCATTGACGGCGGTGCGGTTAAGGAGGCACGTAGCAGCGGCGCGACCGCTGCGAGGGGATGCGCGGCCACGAAGGCCATGGGACGGAGGCGCAACAGCTTCTGGGAGAGGAACCGCCTTGGACAGTGGCGCTGCAGGCGGGTGGCGGTTCAAGGGACGACCACACAACGGCGCTCCGGATGGAGACGCGGCTGCCGTCGGTAAGTGACTCTTCTCCCCTCCTTTCTCTCTCTGTTTCTTCTTTATTGTTTCTTCTTGTCCTAGCTTTCCTATTCTATTTTCTCTGTTCTAATTTTTATGTTTATGGGTGCAGGAGGTATGACTGAGGGACATAGGCAACACTACAGAAACAGTGAGTGAGAATGGCCATAGTTGGTACTGGTAGGGTTTAGAGGTTGAAATTTTCTAGTAGAGATTGGTTACTGTAAATTTCATTTGATCATTTCAATTTGTGTAAGAAAGGACTGTTATAGAAACATCTATGGACATTTCTTCTTTTATTTTCATCCAATGGCATGATATAGACTCAAAAGATTTAGCAAAATATTAGCTAGAATACACTATAATTACTTGTTTTGATTTTTTGTTGTGTTCTCTCCCTCCTTGATTGCCTTCTTCTTAATTTCGGAACTTCAACCTCACTAATGCAATACTCTCTGTTTTTTTGAATTGGTTTTCAGATGTTAAAACCCAATTTTTTTTTCTGAATTTTTCTGGAAACCCTCCCCTGTTTTTTTTTCTGAATTTTTCCCTTATTTATAGGCAAAATTTGCCTCCCCCCAGTGTGCAAGTTGCACTGTAAAAAAAGAAAGCTTGCCCATGCTGTTCAGACTTCCTCATACTTCCGCCGCCCAAAACACCAGGTGCTCTGCCACTTTAGCCGCCCAGGACAGGGCAAGTTGCACAACTTGCAACTTGCTCTCCATTTTTCTTTTTCTTTCTTTTAATTAATTTAAAATGGGTTATGTTAGCCCAAAAGGTTTTTTCTTCTCTTTTTTGCTGGCAATAGGGCTGAGTTAGCCCAATCACCCTTTTTTAACAGAATCCAAGCTCATAAATAATGGGCCAAACTAGCCCAAGTGGAAAATTTAAAAGAATATGAAAAACACATCTTTTTTGGTAAAATGGTTTAATTAACCAATTAATTAATAATTAATTAATCAACTAATTAATTAACCCAATTTAAATTTTTATTTTAACTCTTTTTCTTTTTTTTGTTTCTTTTTTTTAATTTGAACTTAAAAAATTAATGGGCCCAAAAATGACCCAATAGTTAAAAAAAAAAACAAATCTGAAAAATTCTCCTCTTTCCAAATTGGGCCAATTAAAAGACTTTTTTTTTCCTTTTTTGGACTTAACAGATTTTTTTTATCAAACGTTTAATCAATCTATTAATCAATTAACCATCGATAATTAATTAACTAACGGATTAATTGATCCATTTTGATTCTCTTTAATTTTGGGTATTTTTGGATTTTTAGAAGAAATAGATAAATACTTCAAATATATACATAAGAAAAAGTAAATGAAGTTCCCGGACAAAATTGGGTGCTGACAGCAGCCCCCTTTGCTTGTTCTTTCAACTGAAAGAATAAGCAAAAATAAAGAAGCAGCCAATTTTGTTTCGGACAAACACGATTAGGAAAAAAAAAGGGAAGCCTAGAAATCATAAGCAACTTGATGAAAGTCTTGGTAACTTTGGAAAACGCAGCCTGGAAAATCACAGGCGCGTCAATGAGAAAGTGAGGAAGAAAGGAAAAGACCTGGAAAATCATCAGGTCAAATCGATGAGACTCCCGGAAAAAGGAAAAGACCTGGAAAAACCATCAGGTCAAACTGATAAAATTCCTCTGGAAAAACCATCAGGAGGAAAGGAAAAAGACCTGGAAAACCATCAGGTCAAACTGATAAACTCCTGGAAAACCATCAGGAGGAAAGGGAAAAAAGACCTGGAAAACCATCAGGTCAAACTGATAACTCCTGGAAAACCATCAGGAGGAGAAAGGGAAAAGACCTGGAAAACCATCAGGTCAAGCTGATAAACTCCTGGAAAAACCATCAGGAGGAAAGGGAAAAGACCTGGAAAACCATCAGGTCAGATTTATAAAAAAACTCCTGGAAAACCATCAGGAGGAAAAGGAAAAGACCTGGAAAACCATCAGGTCAACCTGATAAACTCCTGGAAAACCATCAGGAGGAAAGGGAAAAGACCTGGAAAACCATCAGGTCAAACTGATGAACTCCTGGAAAACCATCAGGAGGAAAGGGAAAAGACCTGGAAAACCATCAGGTCTAACTGATAAAAACTCCTGGAAAACCATCAGGAAGAAAGGGAAGAGACCTGGAAAACCATCAGGTCAAACTGATAAACTCCTAGAAAACCATAAGGAGGAAAAGGAAAAGACCTGGAAAACCATCAGGTCAAACTGATAGGACTCCTGGAAAACCATCAGGAGGAAAGGAAAATACCTGGAAAATCACAGGTAGTTTGATGAAAATAGAAGACACTAGATGTCACAATGTCGAGCGGGCTTCACAATACCCTAGAGAAAAGAACTAGGCGTCACAATACCTAAAATGGAAACATGGGCATCACACTACCTAAAAAATGATAACTCGACAACTCAACATCTGGAACAAAGGTTAGGACAATGCCCAACAGTCGGTGCAAAATGCTTGCAAAAAATGAAGTTAGAAATTTGGACAACAACCTGGATTTCAAAACTTGATTCTTCCATAGAAACTTGGCATGAATTTCAAATCAAATATGAAAAATTCCAGGAGAAACAACATTCCCAAAAATGATATGAATTTTCTTTTCACCATTGAGTTAAAACACTCATTCAATTGTTTATGACAAAGGGTGGTATTATGGTGTAAGGAGAAAGCAAAGAATCCTTTTTAAGGTTTTTGAGATTAAAGGGGAGGAGTATGGGAAGGGCAGGTAATTTTCCACTGTGACATGGAAGTATAAGTGAAATATGGATCTAGCCCCCAAGTTAGGCATGAAAGCATGACTTCTCATAGAGATGGAAACTTGCACAATTCTGGCGAGGAGGAATAATGAGCCCCCAATTTAAGGTTCATACACCCATGACAGTCAAATACTCGTGATGCGATGAGCCCCCAGATTTTAGCTTCAAGACATCTATGACACTCAAATCCTTTTGATGATTCTTGCTTCAAATGCTCAGTGAATAAAATTAATGTTTGCTTCTGCTGCAAGTGCGCTTTTCCTTCATCTTTTGTATTTTTTCATTTTTCTTTCTTTTTTTCATTTTTTATTTTTTTTCTTTTTTCTTAGGAGACAAATGTACAAGCAAATGCAGCTTAATCAAGTCGCTTTGTCTCAAAATTAAAGATTAAGAAATAAAAGCAATCAATCTTTGATCAGGATAGACTTTATTGGGCTTGTAACGTGGCCAAGGGTTAAATGGTTATGAAAGAAAAGGATATAAGGCCCAAAATGAGTGTTTAAGGTTCATTGGGACAAATGATCTGCTGCACAGTGATACATTTTGAAACAGATAATTCAGTCAAAGTGATGTTCTCAACATTTTCCCATTTTCACATCTTCCCAAGTTTTCAAGCTTTCATTTCTTTCCTTTTTTTTTCATTCATTTCCATCTTTCTTTTTTCATATTTTCAACTTTTCTTTTCTTTATGAATGAATAACTTGTGAAAATGGAATACAACTTGTACGAGTAACATCACAAATAATTCATGAGATTTGGATGAACACATTTGTAGCAGCCCCCAGTGTGGAGGTGATCCTTGTCCAGGGTTAATTGAAGAAAAATTCCTTTTTAAGCTCAAAGTGGGTAGCAAGGGATATTACTCAACTGTTGGATAAAGAAACAAGGCCAAACTTCATTTCAAATCTTGATTGCTTGCTTTCAAAAGTTTAATTTAGAGACAAAGTCTCTTGAAAGATGCATTTACTCATTTTTTCACTCATTTTCTTTCTTTTGGAATAACAACATGAACAAAAGATAATTTCATTGCTCATAATATGACGAGTACATCATTGTAGTAGAAGCAAAAAATTTAACCATTACACTTAAACAAAAGAAACAAGATAAAAAGCGAAAAATTGAAAGTCATCCAATACTACCAACAACCTAAAATGCATCAGCCAAACTTCATTCTTAATGCTTAAGGAGAGGATCTTTGTCGATACTCGTCCCTGTGGATTTCCCTTCTCCTTTTTCAAAAAACAATTGTCCTGCATCTCTTAACCTTTGCACTCGAAGTTTGAAGGTCAAACATTTTTCTATCGAGTGACCTGGGCTCCCATATGATACTTGCATGCTTCAGCTGGGTTGTACCATTTGGGGGGAGGATTGGACACTGGTTGTGGTACTTCTGGGGCCACCAAATGTTGTTGCAACAAAGTATCATAGAGGTCAGAATAAGGGATTGGCACTGGATCGATCTTCACTCTCTCTTTTCTTGGTTGATAGGGTGGATTTTGGAAGGTCGGTAGCTGGCTGGGAAAGGAAACATTGTTAACTTGTGGAGGTGCGGAGTTCCCACTTGGGATGTTCCTCCCTGGTAAGGATTGTGGAAGTTTGGAGGATAGGATGGGTAGGGGTATGGATAAAAGGGTGGTAGGGAGTATGGTGAGGATTGTTGGACGGGGGTGATGGGATATGGTTTGGATGGGTAGTTTCCAGTGCCAACTGCATGGACCTCTCATTCCTTCTTTTGAAAGTTCGGCTTTTTGGGCTTATCATGAGGATTATTTGCCCCATGTAGCTTCCCTTCTCTGATGGCATCTTCCACCTGTTCTCCAGTAATGACAACATCTGAAAACCGATTGGTGACACATCCCAACAATTTCTCAAAGTATGCCCCATCAAGAGTTTTCACAAAAAGTCTAACAATTTCTTTTTCATTCAGAGGGGGCTGAACCTGAGAAGCTTTCTCTCTCCACCTTTGAGCATACTCCCTAAATGTCTCCGTCTCGGCCTTCTTCATCCTCTGAAGCTCGAATCGGTCAGGGGCAATGTCGGTCACAAACTGGTACTGTTTGATAAATAATTCCGCCAGATTACGCCAACTCCTGATTTGCTTCTTATCAAGCTGTAAAAACCAAGTCAGAGCACCTCCAGCCAAGCTGTGCTGGAAACAATGAATCATCAGCTTTTCATTGTTATAATTTGCAGCCATGCTTCTAGTGTACATGGTCAGGTGGATCAACGGGTCAGTCTTCCCTTCAAATTTCTCAAAGTCTGGAACTTTGAATTTTGCAGGAATCTCTATGTCGGGGAATAGGTAAAAATCCTGCACATCCAGCTTCCCGTAAACATCTATTCCCTGTAATGCTCTCATTTTTTTCTTCCAACATCTCCATTTTGTCCATCATTTTAGCTTCTTCCTCCCTGACCTTCACCTCGGGGCCTGATGACTCGGTGACAATCATAACTTTGTGGGGATTTTCACCATTGGTTTTAATAGATGGACCCCCACCATCGTTGTCGTCTCCGTTCGAATTGTCGTTGATCACTTCCTTCTCAGGGATCACAGTCTTCAACAATTCTAAAATTTGGCTAAAAACTCCCTTCCAACCTTTCCATCCTCTGCTCCATAGTAGGAGGGCTCTCACTTGTCACAGGCATCTCAGCCATTGTTGAATGGTGGGGAACTGTCTGGGAACGGGAACGGGTTTGGATAGGACTGTATATGAACTTGTGCTTTGGCGCAATGGTGAAATCTGATAAAAATTTGGAAAAAATTAATTTAGAGGAATGTTATTTCAAAATTGGAATCATTTCAAATTTTTTTTCAAAATTTGCTTGAATTATACACAAAAGAAGACACATGATTTTTCAAGAAATTGAAAAAGGAGAAAAGAAAAGGCAAACTATTCACAAAGTTTATAGATGCAAAATATATCTTTTTGTGCAAGGATGAGATACTAAAATTTTGTACAAAAAAAAAGGAGATTAAAATTTTGAGGAAAAAGAAATAAGAAAAAGATTAATGCTCCTTTTGTTCTACAAGGGCGAATCCTAGCATTGGATAATTCTATTGTCGGACAAAAATCCATATTCAGGTTTGGCAATTATAGATAAACTACCGGTGCACAAATTTAGGGATGAATCTAGACCTCTAGGGGCCATGGTTCCCAGATTGCCCTCATCACATTGACAAGGATCCAGTTCGTGAATTAGTCATACGTAGGGATAATCCCTCTCAATATAACAAATCCAGGATACCGGTAGCAAGCTGAGTGGTGAATCAACTAATGTCACGTGGGCATCAAGCCCCTCAAAACATTTGTTGAAACACCTCCTATGCCTTAGCTTGCACGAGCTCGGGTATAGAGCCAAAGTTGTGCGAGGAGACTGACAATGAAGTGCCTGCTTAGAGCATAGAAACCTACAAAACTACCCCCACCTGCAAGAGAGACAGATAACAAATATGTACACAAATAATAGTCTTCTAACCTAAGGTTGAAGCAAAATATTTACAACAGCAAAATATGTACAATGGAATTCACAAAGACATAAGAAAAAGTATTTACAATAGGATATATACAACAAAACGAAAGAGGGTATAACAAACATAAAAAGTCAATAATTTTGCACAATTAATTAATAGGCTTGACTCTCAAATTCCCCAGTGGAGTCGCCAGCTGTCGCGACCGGTGCCACGACGGGGTCGGCGAGCCCGTGAGAAAAATAATGAAAAATGATTGAATTTTGGGGAGTCGCCACCAATTTATTTGGGTCGGGAAAATTGGAAAACCAAAAAATGATTTAAAATTAAAAAAAACTGGTCTGCGAACAAGAGATCCAAATTCGGGAGACGATTATGCGTAGGGAAGGTATTAACACCCTACAACATCCGTTAAAAACGGTTACCCTTAATTAATTGTGCAAAATTTATTAACTTTTAAAATGTTTATTTTACCCTCTAAAAGAAAAAAAAAATTATTTACATTCTTTAAATTAAAGAATGATGATAAAAAATTAATTTGAAATCAATGGGACAAAAATGTTGAAAATTTTATTTTGGCTCGACGAGAAATCCCGCTCCTACGTATCTCCAGGTGCAATGGAGAAATCAAAGCCACGTAGTTCAAAAACAGTGTTAAAAAAAGATTGACTTTATTTTTGAAAGAAATTAATTTTTATTTTTTTGAAAATAAAGGAAAAAGAGGAAATTGATTTTGGAAATACTTTTAATTCAAAGAAAAAAAGGAATTTATTTTTAGCAGAGTCGATGCTAGCAAATGGCTATACAACGAGCCCTTGAAATTGTTTAGACGACATTATTGATAGAAATGCTATTCAATAAACGTCATTTATTTTGAGAAGAAAACATTTTTTGAGAAAAGATTTAAAATTCTGAATTATTGAGTTAGCAAATGGCCATACTCAATATTTCTCCTTTCTTACGTTATTGATAGAAGTGCTATTCAATTAACGTAATTTTTGAAAAGAATCATTTTTTTAAATGAATTTGAAATTTCACGTATTATTGAGCTAGTAAATGACTATACTCAATATTTCATTTTCTCTTAAAACTATACGTTAAAGGATAGAAAGGCTATTCCATCAACGTAGTCGATTTGATAAACCAATTTAAAAAAATGTTTTTTTATTTATAAACGGGCAAATTATTGAACTAGTAAATGACTATGCTCAATTATTTTTATTTGAATGACGTTAAAAGATAGAAATGTTATTCTATTAACGTCAAAGATAACCAAGGGATAAATTGAATTAATCAATATTTACAAGAACACATAACTAAAATTACACACGATCAATTATTTACAAGGGAATTAAACGAATATTTACATTTAAATTAAATGAACATCAATATTTACAAGAGATACAAGATAATGGGTCAAATTATCAAATTAAAAGAAAGTAATAAAATTAGAACAATTAACACACATTAAAAATAAAAGGGTTGGGCCTCAGTATACCATCACTGGCCCAATATACACTCTGATCTTTTTTTAAACAAATAAACCATAATGTTGAAAAAAAACAAATAAACCATAAATAATAATGAAAAGAAAAGGGGGTAGATGAATCAGGTTTTCTCAGAAGCTTCTACACCCACACTTTCACTCTCTTCTCCTAGGGTTTTCATTTTAGGGAAAAAATGGAGAGTAAGGGGAGAGGTGGCCATGGGGGGTTCAGCGGCGGCGCTGGCCGCATGCAGGGGAGACAGCGCGGCCACGGGGCCACGGTCACAAACAGCGGCGGCGCTGCCACTGCAGGGGGTGACGAGCGCGACGGCAGCCGCGGGGAAGGGCGGAGACAGAGGTGCTTAACGCACGGTGGTCCTTGCGCAGAGGAGGAAAGGGGCGGCGTGCGACGATGAGTCGCGGCCGTGCGCTATCGAGAGGGAGGCGAGGTTACAGCCACGGTGGTGGCTTGGAAGGGAGCGGCTGAGGTGTGACAGATCGTGAGAGTGGAGGAGTGCTTGGCCGCGTCTCGCGGCGGGATGGTGGAGGAGGACGACCGCGCTAGGTGGCTGCGCGTTTCTGAGGAAAAACGGCCGCGAGGAGCGGCGCTCTGCGGGAGTTGCTGCCATTGACGGCGGTGCGGTGAAGGAGGCACGTAGCAGCGGCGCGACCGCTGCGAGGGGAGCGCGGCCACGGAGGCCATGGGACGGAGGCGCAACAGCTTCTGGGAGAGGAACCGCCTTGGACAGTGGCGCTGCAGGCGGTGGCGGTTCAAGGGACGACCACACAACGGCGCTCCGGATGGAGACGCGGCTGCCGGCGGTAAGTGACTCTTCTCCCCTCCTTTCTCTCTCTGTTTCTTCTTTATTGTTTCTTCTTGTCCTACCTTTCCTATTCTATTTTCTCTGTTCTGATTTTTATGTTTATGGGTGCAGGAGGTATGACTGAGGGACATAGGCAACACTACAGAAACAGTGAGTGAGAATGGCCATAGTTGGTACTGGTGGGGTTTAGAGGTTGAAATTTTCTAGTAGAGATTGGTTACTGTAAATTTCATTTGATCATTTCAATTTGTGTAAGAAAGGACTGTTATAGGAACATCTATGGACTTTTCTTCTTTTATTTTCATCCAATGGCATGATATAGACTCAAAAGATTTAGCAAAATATTAGCTAGAATACACTATAATTACCTGTTTTGATTTTCTGTTGTGTTCTCTCCCTCCTTGATTGCCTTCTTCTTAATTTCGGAACTTCAACCTCACTAATGCAATACTCTCTGTTTTTTTGAATTGGTTTTCAGATGTTAAAACCCAATTTTGTTTTTTCTGAATTTTTCTGGAAACCCTCCCCTGTTTTTTTTCTGAATTTTTCCCTTATTTATAGGCAAAATTTGCCTCCCCCAGTGTGCAAGTTGCACTATAAAAAAAAGAAAGCTTGCCCATGCTGTTCAGACTTCCCCATACTTCCGTCGCCCAAAACACCAGGTGCTCTGCCACTTTAGCCGCCCAGGACAGGGCAAGTTGCACAACTTGCAACTTGCTCTCCATTTTTCTTTTTCTTTCTTTTAATTAATTTAAAATGGGTTATGTTAGCCCAAAAGGTTTTTTCTTCTCTTTTTTGCTGGCAATAGGGCTGAGTTAGCCCAATCACCCTTTTTTAACAGAATCCAAGCTCATAAATAATGGGCCAAACTAGCCCGAGTGGAAAATTTAAAAGAATATGAAAAACACATCTTTTTTGGTAAAATGGTTTAATTAACCAATTAATTAATAATTAATTAATCAACTAATTAATTAACCCAATTTAAATTTTTATTTTAACTCTTTTTCTTTTTTGTTTTCTTTTTTTTAATTTGAACTTAAAAAATTAATGGGCCCAAAAATGACCCAATAGATAAAAAAAACAAATCTGAAAAATTCTCTTCTTTCCAAATTGGGCCAATTAAAAGACTTTTTTTTCCTTTTTTGGACTTAACAGATTTTTTTTATCAAAATGTTTAATCACTCTATTAATCAATTAACCATCGATAATTAATTAACTAACGGATTAATTGATCCATTTTGATTTTCTTTAATTTTGGGTATTTTTGAATTTTTAGAAGAAATAGATAAATACTACAAATATATACATAAGAAAAGGTAAATGAAGTTCCCGGACAAAATTGGGTGCTGACAATAACCACAAATTAAATTACTAAGATTAAATAATATGAAGATTTATTTATGTTTAATAATATATAATGTACCTTTAAGTACATATTTTATATTATATTATTATATATATATATATTTCATTATATTAAAAATGGTTAAACAAAAGTATAAAAAACAAAATGATTGGAATTTGGAAATATTAACTTGTCAATCTTTCACAACAGTATAAGTAAAACATTGCGCATATATAATTGTAAAGGACGTTTCGGTGTAGTGGTCGCACGCACTTCATTTTCCTTTGGGTCACGCGTTCAACACTCAGCTTGGATATTTTGGATTTCTGAGCTTCCAAACCGAGCTGTTGTGCTGAGTTGACCGGTTTGATCGTGGCTCGTTGACGTCATGCCCGAGTTCATTGCAAAACCGATCCAATAAGCTACACGGACCGGACATGGACCCGGTTTCCGGCCAACCGGTTGAACCGGTCGGTTCGAGCCGATTTTAACAATACTGGTTTAAGTATATGCACATTTGTTAAGAAGCAGACTGCATGAATTTCTAGAGATATCAGATGGATATTGTTGTAAGTATATATAAAATTATAAAGTACTATTACAATTTTATGTGGATTTATAAATATCGAAGATCGTTAATGTTAGGTGAACATTTTGATAGAACCCTAAACCCATAAAATAGAACCTTGTGAGGTTGGGGATTTCCTAGAAGCAATAGATCTAGACCCATTAATGAAACATAAAGCAACAAAAATCTTTTTTTTTTATTGAGTTTGAAAAAAAAAATGTAAAAAGCAAAATAAAAACAAAAATTTAACCTTCACCTAAACAAGTTAGCGGCGGTAGCATTGAGAGAAAGTCGGTCAGATGAAGGTGAACCATCTAGTGTGATATGGTCGTGGAGTGGAGTAGGAGAAATTAAAGTTGAACATTCATGTAGAAAAAAACAAAAATTGAAGGTGAGTCAAGATCAGTATTGATAGAGACAAAATGGAGCAAGAGACAAAAATTAACAAGGTGGGGTGTTTGATCACCGAAAAAAGAAAAGATGAAGGTACATTAAGAAGAAAAAAAAGGGTGACACTTCGACAAAGAAAGAAGAAAGATATCTAAAGAAAAAGACAATAGGGGGATTGAGTAAGAATTTTTTTTCCAAGAAATGATCAGCGGACACCTATGTTTTACTTTTATAGGAGGAAAAAATAAAGAAAGATGCAAATGTTTTTAACAAGAAATAAAGCAACTTGCCAAGTGAAACCTCTAGAGAACATTTTCCTAGAAGATGACACGTAGAGTCGGCAAAATGGGCTAGCTCGCAAAAATGTAGGGCTCAATAACCTATTTTAAAAGCCCGAATAACTTCTAGGTTTTTTAGCCCAGCCCAATAAAGTCCACTACCCGCGAAAAGGTTGGGTAGCCCGCAAAAAACCGGGTTACCCATAAAAAAGCCCACAAAGGAATGGCTTGGACACCTATTTTAAAAGGCCAAAAAGTTTTCGGGCTTTTTAGCCCGGCCCAATAAAAATCCCGTTACCCACCTCGAGTCAGGTCGGGCCGGGTAGCCCAAATTGACAAGTCTAATGACACGTGTCACTAAGTAGAAGAATTTTAATACAGAGTAAACAAAATAGAATAAAATTTATTAATTGTCATTTCACCTTGCCTAGTTGGTACAATAAGTTATTCTACCTACTTATGTAGAGGTAACCGTATTGTTTTCTATGGACTTTCCTAGGTCCTAGAAATAAAGTTGTTAGATAGTTGGATTATGATTGTACTATACCTAGTTGCCGATTGTATAATACAAGCGAGTTTGTGGATTTCACTTTGGGAAATAAAACTTTCACACTCTATATTGAGGTGTGAGAGGTGGAGAAGAGAGAGATAGAAAGAAAAAAAGGAAATGATGAGAAGGATAATAAAATATGTGATAATTTATGTGATGATAAATGGGGAGAGATAGATAGAAAGAAAAAAGGAGTTTGAAAGATGAATGTGGAAAAATGATGGTTGTTTACAAAAAAAAAATGCATGCTATGATTATTACCACATTTTGTAACACTTGGATTGGATTGAGAAGAAAAATAGGGAAGAGAGAGAGGGAGAAGAGAGAATAAGAAAAATAAGGAAAAAAGAAAGTCTAAGAAATATGAAAAATTGGTTTAAGAGAAATTGAAGAAAGATATAGGTGTAACTCTCTCTCCTTTTGTTTGGTTGAGTAGAAGAGAAGGCAGAAAGTAAGAATAAATGAAAATTGACAAAATGTCCTTAGTGATGAAAATAAAAAATTTTATACTCCCTCCATCCCAAAACACTTGTTATTTTGGCATTTTACTTATGTTTTCAAACCTCTCGTTGTTTTGGAAATCCAAAACTAATTAATTATATTTTTTCAACTATATCCTTATTTAATATTACTCCAACTAACAATACCAATGACAATATGGGTTGGGCCTGTCGGGCTGGCCCACACAACTCACATTGTTTTGTAGGGCAGGCTAGGATTTTGAGCCAATAACCCACTTTGGCCCGCCCCACTTAACCCATTAGTTTTGCGAGTTACAAGTGAGGTGGGACGTGTCTGACCCGTGGGCCAAATTTTAAATTAAAGTAATATTAAAATAATTAAAATTGAAAAATTTATTTTGGTGCTTCATACTTCATAGTGATTAGTAAAATATACAATCAATTTTCACGTGATTAGTATATGTTATAATTGTGATGTCATGTAATTTTTTTTATAGAAAACTCTCCTTTAGGAATCACATTCAAATTATACATTATATGTCCTCCATATAAATAAATTATATTAGTATTGTGAAATAATTTAAAAAGTGATATTATAATTAAATTTTGATATAAAAAATGATTGAAAAAAAGAAATAATTAAAAAATTAATCAACTAATTTTTTTTTAAAGATTTTTTTAATTTCTAGTAGGCTAGAGCCTATGAGCTTGCACATTTGCAGAGCAATTTGCAACTTTCAGCATAGTTTCTAAAAATAGGCCAACCCACCTCACACTATGTTTTGCGGGCCAACACGAAGTGGGTGTAGGTCAGCCCACATTAGCAACTCTAACTAACAACTATAATTATAGTATTTCTCATTTTCTCTCTGTTAAAATAATACTACATTGAATCGTTATTATATAATATCTATTTTTATGTTTTCAATGCTCTTCAATAAAATAGGTTGAGTATAAATAAGGGTATTTTAATAAAAATTATATAAATTTAGACACATTTAAAATTTTCTTAATTTATATGCATAACCTTAAATAACAATAATTTTAAATTAAAAATAGTAACAATTTTGTATAAGGACATAAAAATAATTTTACTACAAACTCTTTTCTTTCCCTTCTAGTTCTCTTTATTTTATGAGGAGATTATTTTTTGTGTGGGACCCTCACTTTTTAATTCTTTTTTTTCTAACCCCATGCCAAACACATGAATATATTTTTATTTTCCTCTTACCAATCTCTCGTACATTTCTCAAACACCCCAACGAAACATACAGTACTCCCTCCATTTCATATTGATAGTCGTTTTAGTAAAATAATTTTTTTTCAAAATATGAGTCGTTCTCTAGTTTCTATGTGAGTATTAATGTTAGTTTTCCATTTTTACTCTCCCACTTTTATGGGAAAAGAAACTTAAAAAACTGTGCACCACACTACTCATTAATATATTTAGGTAAAATGAAAAAAGTGTGTAGTAAATTAATAAGGGTAATTTAGTAAGATTAATATGTCTTTTAAGTCATTTATTATTGTTCTTAATTTGTGTGTAGAAACCTTAAACGACTGTCAAAATGGAATGGAAAGAGTATTTGACTCTTAACATTATTTTCGGTCAGTTTGATTTCTGTAAAAGACGTGGATTTATTTTGGTGCAAGATATTTTCACCTTTTAAATTTGGAGGTTGGAAGTTTCAGCTTTGCAGTTGCATTGGTATTCTTTACTCGATGCATGATATGTTTCCACATGGCTACATTAAGCCTACATATATTCATGTGCAAAAAATTGACTGTGCTATAGCTTTAAAATGCTGATGGTGGAGATTTCTCTTTCTCTTAATTTGACTAATATTCCCGTATGATATTTTGGGTGCCAATTAGTGTGTTAAATTGTATTTCTTTAATTTCATTATCTAAAAAAGTAAATGATGCAAAAATGTTTTAATGAAAATGGCGTGTTTTTTTTATTGGAGTTATAAAAGTTTGTGCATTTATCTATTACTTCACTGTACATATGATCCGTGCGTTTATGCACAACCTTGAATTGAGACGTTATCTATCTTCGTCCTTTTGCCGCCGCATACACCTTGAGACATTATACTATAGTTTCATGACCTTTTTTGTGTTTTTTTTTCTAATTGGGATTATCTAGTCTAGTCTAGTATGATTACTAATTAAATTGTGGTCAACTAGGTCATAATTCTTTTTAATTTTTTTTTATGGAACATTGTGGCTTTTGCATATTTAATGGTCTCATTAGAGGTCACTAGCTATCCAGGTGGCACTTATCTATGAACTTGCTCGGTGTACCTAACAAAGTAATATAACCAGTTAAAATTTTGTGGTTTGTATTGGCATCGCATGTCTCAGTGTGGACATATCCAATAATTATACGTCAAAATTATAATGCCACACTTAGCATCACCGTATTTTGTGGATCGACCTGTATTTTCTACATAAAATTATAAGTAGGGCAGGTCCAATATATACGTAGGTCTAAAGTAAATTATAAGATGGGGCCTAAATATAAGAGATAAAATACCAAAAAAATATATATTTTTTAATTTCTTGGCTTAATTGCACTTTTGGTCCCCTACTATCATCAATCCACGATTTTGGTTTCCCTATTTTTTTTAGCGATTTTGGTCCCCCTATTATTTCAAATTCGCGGTGTACGTAGTTCAAAATTTTGACCCCATGTACCTCCCAAATATGTGTTAAAGGGACCAAAATCGCCAATTTGGAATAATAGGGGACCAAAATCGCAAAAAAAAGTAAGGGGACCAAAATCGCGGATTGATGATAGTAGGAGACCAAAGTGCAATTAAGCCTAATTTCTTTTTAAATTTTATGAAAATTTATAGATTTAATCAACTCAATGAGAACTTTAATTCAATCTGATGAAATTTAATATCCATAAATAATTATTGAACAAAATAAATACCACAAAAGTTGAGTAAACACTCATTTTGGTCCCCAAAAGATTTGGTGTCGGTCATATTAGACCTTGAAAGAATGAAATTACCTTTTTTTCGTCCCTAAAAGATAAAAAATTATTCAATTTAGTCCCTCAAAGATAAAAAGTCGTTCACTTTAATCGTTGAAAGATTTTTTAAAATATCAATTTAATTTCTGAAAAGGACTAAATTGAATGACTTTTTCATCTTTCAGGGATGAAAATATAATTTCCATCTTTGAGGGACTAATGTGACCGATCTCAAATCTTTCATGGACCAAATTGAGGGTTTACTGTATAAAAGTTACTTCAATAGGAGCAAGTGAATCCCAATCAAATTTTTTATATAAAAAATAGAAAATGTCAGTAATTATCAACTCCAGATCTCCAATTACTCTAATTAAGCTTCTGTCACGTGAACATTGAAACGGTTTCTGCATGCGTTTCGCATGTATATTTTAATAATGTCGATTGGAAACGTTATACACGATGAAAGTTATCAGTGGCTGGTGTAAAGATACAATAATTAACATCTTAGCAACTCAATACTAGTTGATATATCTATGTGGAACTCAACTGCGATATGGTCCGAGCTAACTAGTCACGTAGTAAGGTCTCAAGTAAGTTTTTATTTTGGGATTTTTTTAAATATATGAAGTGAAAGAAATGAGTTTTAAAAGTTAAAATTAATTTAGTAAGGATTGAACCATCAACCCTTGAGGAGGAAAATCAATTTCTAAGCCAATGAATTAGGCCTAATTATAATAATATTTTTAATTTTTGTATAAAAGATGTTACTAACAATCGGGGGTCTAAAGCAATGGCTTGAGCAGCCTTATCCTTGGGCCGACCCTAGTTGAAGATACCAATAAGTTAGCTTCTAGAGTTTATTTGACTAATTATTTGATAAGAAAAAAGTTTTAATTTATAATTAATAAGCTACTTCAACTAACTTGTAGTTTAATTTATAATTTATTTATTTCATTAATACAATTTTTTATTTATTTTTAATTTTTTTTATATTCTTTTATGTCATTTTACATTTATCAACCAACTCATCAATTAGCTTTACCTAACACTTCTAATTCAATAAATTAACATATTATAAGTTGGGGAGTTTATAAGCCAGTATTTTTTTTTTATAAGCCAATTTTCATTGAATGAGCACTAAGAGTGTTCAAACCCACAATACAAATAAAAAAAAAAATAAAAGTAGCTAAACTACAAAATTCAACATGAGAACCCACTAGTTAATACTAAGACCAAAAGAAAAAAACCCCTTTAATTATTACAAAAACCACTGCACCATGCGGCTCCATGAAATACAATAATCCAAAAGACAATTCCAAAGTGGAATCAAAACCAAACTACAAAAGCGTTGAAATAATAGCCACCTGCAGCAGGAAGTCGCTACTCCAACCAATAAAGATACATTTGCCAAGTGAAATAACAATACTCTTGCCAATGTTTTTGTTCCAACACGGACCATATAAAACTTTCCGCTCAAAATACAGAATTGAAAGCCAAAAGGACCGATTGTACAGCTAGCAACAAAATGAATTTTTCAACTGTGACCCCACGAAAGTGTTACGCCCATCATAAACAGTATAGCACAGAACTTACTGCATATCAGAAAGAAACACATAGCTGAGCAAATATCACACATGATATCATCAATTCCAACAGCATTACTTGTCCAAAGCAGATGTATTATCAAGAAAAATCCATGCAGACATGAGTTGCACCAGACCAAGATTCCAATAACTCATTTTGCAAAATTACCTTATTAGAGAAGACCGCTTCATTTCTAGCAAGCCATAATGACCAAATAATAGTCATCCAAACAGTTGCCCATCCTAACCGGTTTGCACCCGAGCATTTTGGAAGCCCCACAAAATGTGCTAGATTTAAGTGACATGAATTATGAATAACAGTTGTAAAACCACACCAGGCCAAGCAAAACATCCAAATGTCATGAGCAAACGAACACTCAAAAAACAAATGTGAATTAGTCTCCAATTCATAACCACACCAAGCACACCATCCATCACAAGGTTGTAGAATTTTCCTTCTAATTAAGTTCTGTTTTGTTGGGATCCTATTAAGCAAGGATCTCCAAACAAACCCAGAAACTTTAGAAGGCAAAAACTTTGACCATAGAAACTTATATAATGGAATATCTGCACACAATCTAGCATTAACAATAACTCCATAGGCTGACTTCACTGAATAAACCCCATCACTACCGACTGTCCAACACCAAGAATCTGTAACTCTTGGCTGCAAACTAAGTGAATCAATTTCTGCTATTAACTGTAAAAGTGAAGGAATCAAGCATGTGGTCAGGGTGCGGCGGAATAAATGGATTCCCTCCCTTGTTATGATCATTAATGCGAAAACACGAATTAAGGCATAAAAGACATGAAACATAATGACATACCTTATGAGGATTGTAAACGAGGCAATAGCGGCCACGTCTCTAGAGGTGTCCACGCCAACAGCCGAACTAGGAAACCCTCCTCAACTCTGCTAGTAGCCTTAGAGAGTAAGAGTGATTGTTCATGTGTACAGGGTAACGCATCTTATGCTATATTTATAGAGTGGTGGCTAGGGTTTAACCCCCACTCTATTAACCCTAACATATATGGGTCTGGCCCATTATGTTATAATTCTAATCAAATTAATTAGAATTATTATCTTTTCCTAGTGGCTTGTTGTATGCATGTGACCCAATAGGCTTTTAATATTTGGTTATGATATTAAAATAAAACCCTTTTATATTTAATATCATAAATAGTGAGCGGTATCTAGCAATACATCACTACCCAAATATTGAGATTATCAACAACTTTGATGAATCCTATTTTATGATAATTTATATGATATGTCCCTTTGTCCAAATATCTAATTGAACACAAGGGCATGGAATGTGTCAACCTTGTGTAGTTCAATTTATGTTTTCTTGATCCCCAAGTAGACTGTACAAAAAATAAACATCTCATGTTTATCCTCCTAAGTATGGCCATGCATTTTGCAGTCCCACTTTATCAAGAGGCCTACAGATATAACTCCTGTCACATAGGAGGGAAAAATCTCGTCTAGGTCACTCACATCCCACCATATAATTTATTATATGTCCAAATACCAACTTTATGATCACCTTGTTACAGGCAACGTTTGATGATATTTAAAACATATAATTCCTTATGTAGGAATCGTAGTGATTTCAGGTCAAAGGACTTCATATAACATTTATCAATTTAAGAAACGTTCATGACACTTATGTAACAATCCATGCAACGTTCTTAAGGTGGGTCTGTCCAGTACACTATTACTCTTAATATGTATTTATGTGAGCACATGATATCTCATATCCATGATCCGTGCACTACTAAAAAAATCAATTTTAGTGACGGAATTTAGAGAGGAATTTTAATCCCTCTCTTAAACCCTCTCTATTTGCGACGAATTTTGTGACGGATCAAATTTTCCCTCACAAAATAGGAGCTGGTGAAATTTTGTGACGAATTTAGAGAGAGAAATTATCCCTCACTAAATTCCGTCACTAAATCCGTCACAAAAATTTCATTGAATAAGTAGAGAGGGAATTTGTGACGGATTTATTCCCTCTCTAATAAATCCGTCACAAAATCCCTTGCTAAACCAGGAACAATTTAGCGAGAGATTTAAAATTCCGTCACTAATTAGTGAGGGATTAAATATTCCCTCTCTAATTAGCGAGGGATTTTTATTCCGTCACAAAGTGACTATAATATATACCCTCCACTCAGCGAGGGATTTCAGATTCCGTCACTAACTAGCGAGGGATTTCAGATTCCGTCACTAATTAGCGAGGGATTTTTATTCCGTCACAAAGTGACTATAATTTATACCCTCCATTTAGCGAGGGATTTCAGATTCCGTCACTAATTAGCGACGGATTTCAGATTCCCTCTCTAATTAGCGAGGGATTCTTATTCCGTCACAAAGTAACTATAATATATACCCTCCATTTAGCGAGGGATTTCAGATTCCGTCATTAATTAGCGAAGGATTTCAGAATCCCTCTCAAATTAGCGAGAGATTCTTATTCCGCCACAAAGTAACTATAATGTATACCCTCCATTTAACGAGGGATTTCAGATTCCCTCTCTAGTTAGCGAGGGATTTTTATTCCGTCACAACGTAACTATAATCTATATCCTCCATTTAGCAAGGGATTTAAGATTCCGTCACAAATTAGCGAGGGATTTTCTATTCCCTTTCTTTTTTCCTCTTTTAAAAAAAATGAAATTTATTTACAACTATTATTAACAAACATATTCACAATTTTTTTAAAATTATGGATTTTTTGAAAGAATTATTGCATTAAATACCTATTGTTAATTTTTTTTAGATTTTGATTTTAATTATTTGAGAATTTTGAAATTATTGTGAATTAATTGAAGATAAATAGAGGATAATTAATAATAAATAGTAAGAGTCGCCAAAAAATTTGTGGAAAATTAATTTTAGCACCTTTTGTATGGTAATGTATGCAGGTGGGTTTTGGAAGCGTTTCGAAATTCGTGGATAAGTGACTTGCATGATGGCATGTGTAAGATGTTGAATGTGTAACCCTAATCCCTACTTTCAAGTTAGTGGAAGTTCAATCAACGTTCGAGTGTGAATTTTTATATGGTGATCACAAGGGATGTTGGGGGTGGTGGGGGGAACCTTGGAATGAAGTTTGGAGATTTTTTGAAATAAAGTGTAATTATGGTGAATTAATTGAAGATAAATAGAGGATAATTAATAATAAATGGTAAGAGTCACCAAAAATTTGTGGGAAAATTATTTTAAGAACCTTTTGCATGATAATGTATGTCGGTAGGTTTTGGAAGTGTTTCGAAATTCATGGATAAGTGACTTGCATGATGGCATGTGTAAGATGTTGAATGTGTAACCCTAAGTCCCTACTTTCAAGTTAGTGGAAGTTCAAGCAACGTTCGAGTGTGAATTTTTATATGGTGATTACAAGGGATGTTGGGGGTGGTGAGGGGAATCTTGGAATGAAGTTTGGAGATTTTTTGAAATAAAGTGTAATTATGGTGAATTAATTGAAGATAAATAGAGGATAATTAATAATAAATGGTGAGAGTCACCAAAAATTTTTGGAAAAATTATTTTAAGCACCTTTTGCATGGTAATGTATGTCAGTGATTTTTGGAAGCGTTTCGAAATTCATGGATAAGTGACTTGCATGATGACATGTGTAAGATGCTGAATGTGTAACCCTAAGTCCCTACTTTCAAGTTAGTGGAAGTTCAAGCAACGTTCGAGTGTGAATTTTTATATGGTGATCACAAGGGATGTTGGGGGTGGTGAGGGGAATCTTGGAATGAAGTTTGGAGATTTTTTGAAATAAAGTGTAATTATGGTGAATTAATTGAAGATAAATAGAGGATAATTAATAATAAATGGTAAGAGTCGCCAAAAATTTTTGGAAAAATTATTTTAAACACCTTTTGCATGGTAATGTATGTCGGTGGTTTTTGGAAGCGTTTCGAAATTCATGGATAAGTGACTTGCATGATGACATGTGTAAGATGTTGAATGTGTAACCCTAAGTCCCTACTTTCAAGTTAGTGGAAGTTCAAGCAACGTTCGAGTGTAAATTTTTATATGGTGATCACAAGGGATGTTGGGGATGGTGAGGGGAACCTTGGAATGAAGTTTGGAGATTTTTTGAAATAAAGTGTAATCATGGTGAATTAATTGAAGATAAATAGAGGAAAATTAATAATAAATAGTAAGAGTCGCCAAAAATTTGTGGGAAAATTATTTTAAGCACCTTTTGCATGGTAATGCATGTTGGTGGGTTTTGGAAGCGTTTCGGAATTCGTGGATAAGTGACTTACATGACGACATGCGTAAGATGTCACAACCCTAACCATAAGTGTCTACTTTCAAGTTAGGGGAAGTGCAAACAAAGTTCCAGTGCAAATCTTTATATGGTGATCACACGGGTGGTCAGGGGAACCTTGGAACCAAGTTTGGTGATTTTTTGAAATAAAGTGTAATTATGGTGAATTAATTGAAGATAAATAGAGGAAAATTAATAATAAATAGTAAGAGTCGCCAAAAATTTGTGGGAAAATTATTTTAAGTACCTTTTGCATGGTAATGCATGTTGGTAGGTTTTGGAAGCGTTTCGAAATTCGTGGATAAGTGACTTGCATGATGGCATGTGTAATATGTTATAACCCTAATCATAAGTGCCTACTTTCAAGTTAGTGAAAATCCAAGCAAAGTTCGAGTGTGATTTTTTATATGGTGATCACAGGTGCTAGTTATGACGTTGTTTATTTCGAAAAAAAAATTTATTATCTTTTAAAATTTTTTACAAGTGTGGGGACTATTTTGTTAACAAATGGTTATACTCCATAGTCCCGTTAACGGTAGAAATGCTACTCGTTAACGTTTTATTTTTAGAAAAAATACTTTTTTAATTTTAATAATAATTTACAATTTACGAGGACTATCTTGTTAATAAATAGCTATACTTCATAGTCCTATATAATTTGGATAATATTAACGATAGAAATGTTATTCGATAATATCACCAAATTATTGCATCCACATTTATTATATTTCTTAGAATTTAATTTTGATTATTTGATGATTTTAAACCTATATCTATAAAATCACAATTTTATCACAAACACACATATTTACATGAGATAAAAACAAGTTTAACAAAATATTTATACAATCAGATACATTTAGAATCACCATTCCCAAATATATTAACTAAAGTATTTATAATAATTAGGGAAATTCTAGGGCACCCTCTCGTGAGAGAGGGTTTTGGTACATTCTTTGATCATTTAATCAATTTCTCTCAACTTTCTTAAATGATCTTAGTATTTTTATACTTATAGGACAATATTTAACTATTAGAATTTGTATTTTTAATTTTTGAAAAGACTTTTTAACCCTCTATAACTATTATCATGTATTTTTTATTGTATTCTCCCATTTTTTCACATTCTCATTTGCAATACACATGCGCCTCATTTAAAATCTATTTTATGTCTTCGAAATAATTTAGGACAGAGTACACGACTTGTTCCTACGTAATCTGGGCCTATTCAATAAAAAAGATGACAAGAAAGTATCAAAACCCTCTCAAATGGGAGGGTACCAAATTACGACCCTAATAATTATCGTAAAAAAAAGCGGCTGAATGAGAGAGAGAAGGGTAGAAGAAGGAAGAAAGAGGGAGAGAAAGAGAGAAGGGGAACAGCGGAGCAGCTAGAAGAAGAGAGGGATGGTGGCGGCCATGGCTGAAGACGAGAGAGGTGGCTGCTTGCTGGTCGCGGATCTGGACCGGCGCGGCGTTGCACGGAGGTTGCACGCGGTGGTCCTCACGATGGAGGGGCTGGATGGCAAGGCGCGGAACAGCGCGCGGTGATGCGCGGCTGGCTGCGGGTAGACGACGGTTGTGCGCAGTGGTTAGGCAAAGGCGCGCGCGTGATGACGCAGCTTCCTGCAGAGGCTTCGCGACGGCGAAAGGATACCTCACGGTGGTGTGGCTGAACAGCTGTGGTGGTGAGCTTGAAAGGGCGGCTTAGCCACGCAGGGAGAGGCTGTAGCGACTGATGGAGGGCTCTCCGCGGGGTTTAATGGCGAGGCCCTATGGCTGTACGCGGTGGTGAACAGCTTGAAGGAGGAAGGTTGGGCGTGGCGGTGATAGGGACGAAACGGTGATTGGCTTGGGTGATCTGGTAGTCTCTGGTTCTTTTTTTTTCTTGGGTATGGGGAGGTTGTAGTGTTGATTGTGGGATCACAGAGAATAGATAGAATAATAGGGATGAAATTCAACTCTGAATGTTTTTATTTTCCTATTTTTACTCATGAATTTGCTGGCATTGTTAAACATAGACTGTTATGTGAGACTCAAATTCTGTTATTGACTGCTTGCATTATGTGTTTGTGGCAATTCAAACAAAACACATACAGACACTTTTGAATACAATTTAACATTATGAACATAGGCCATTAGCAATATTGAAGTGAAACAGAGCACATACCTCTCTTTGCTTCCTGGGATTGTTATATTATACTTCTTGCTCGGATTGTGAAATTGTTAATTTGGAATTTAGCTTATTTTCCTTTTACCTATTGCTGGCATTTGCTTAGTGAGTTATGAATTGATAAGCTAAGCAAAAATAGCTTTTCTAAAACAATGCCTATAGAGTAAACAATTAGGTCTTTTTATGATATATGCATTATATATCTCAGCTTGATATATTTATCATTATCAAAATAACAAAATGCAAATATATATATATATATATATATATATATATATATATATATATTTTAGAGCATCATTCCATTATGGATGAAGTGGTATATGCAACTAGTTTTAGAGCATCATTCCATTAAAAACAAGTATAACTTCACTATATGGAGATTATGCAACAAAGCCACCTATTTTTCCATTCATGTCTCTAATGTGTTTATTGAAATTTATAGTGTGTGTTTTTTACTTGAGTTGATTTCTGATAACAAAACAGGTGGCCCTGGAAAGTTAGCTTAATTTAATTATTCTTTCATCCTTTTATAAGTAGATTAGCTTAATAATTCCTTTTACCCAATGCCAATGTTTGTGACCTTATTATCTTTTAACTCCCTTATTTATGTAACCATGTAGGCAACTTCCAGTGTGCCACCTCAATTATGGCAACCTTCAAGTAGCATCCTTTTCTTCTTTCTCTCAGTAAGTTATTTTCTCTCAACAACTTTTCTTTCTCATTGTCCATCTTTTTCTGCTAGCTTCATTTCGGTACCTCTGTTTGGTACCTTTGTTTAATACCTTCTAAGTTGCTGTATTTTCATCTCAACATTATCATGCTTTGCTAGTGGATGTGTGGCACTAAGGAAAATATACCTTTTGTGTTCTTGTCTCTCTTCACATGAGAACTTTTAGAATTCCATGTCTTTTATATTATCTATTTTAGTTGTGGTTGCATTGTTAAGTTACCGTATACTTGCCTATTTATTGTTGCCATTTCTTTTAAATGTAGGCTTATTTTTCATATTAAATGTTAGAAAATATGACCACATATAACATAAACTTATTTCAAATGTAGCTTATGCAAAAATCAATTATATATTTGTTTTGGAGTAAAATCATACTCCAAGTTGACATGACTTGACGACAAATAGGTGCCGACGTAAACTACCGCTGCGCGACGACATGCTCCGTACGCGACAATAATAAATATGGCACACCTGACATTGCTGTCGAGATGTTTTTATATACATTCTGAGAATTATGTCGAAAATCGACATAATCGAGATAATAAGTCGATGTGGTTTTTCGAGATTAACGATAGAGACTATCTCGTCTTCGAGGTATACCCCTGACGCGTGAACTTATTCTATCTGTGGCGCGTGAACCCGCAATTTACGGAGGCAGTTACAAGCGTAACTAACTTTCCCGCCTAAAATGTCCTATAAATACATGTCTTCAGAGCCAAAAAGGTACGCATTCTGTTCATTTCAAAACCCTTATTCTCTTGCTTAAACTGATACTTACGTCAAGCATCGGAGTCCCTTGCAGGTACCCCTGCACCATTGTCTTCAACCTTTGGATCCGGAGATCGACATCTGCAGTGAAGGAGATTCACTCTTTTTGACTTTGGGAAGTTCATTGGCGCCGTCTGTGGGGATCGATTTTGATTCTCAGTTTCATCTTATCAACCTAATCTCCCGATCTAATCCTTAATTTAAGCTCCCGAAACAATGGTGACTACTAGAAGCGGACAATCTCAAACAGCTGCAAGAGGAACTGCTCCTGCTATGGTTTCATCGATGGCCGGAATGGTGTCGTCGCTAGCTGGTGTGCCGATTCCAGTTTCGAGGACAATTTCCCCTCGCATGAGGAGTCCTCCTTCACCACCTCAACTGAATCGAGAAGTACTACCGAGCCAACCACAACACGGGGAATTGTTAGATCTCATTCGTCGCCAAGGGGAAATGCTCCAACAATATGCTCAACGTCTCAACCAGCTGGAGCATAACAGGGCAGTAGAAGACCTTAGCCATCGTGTTTCGCATGACCTCACAGCAGAGAGACAAAGAATGGCACAACGTCATTCATCACAAAGAGTTGAACATGTTTCAAGACGTGATAGAGTTCCAACTCCAGCACCGACTCAACCTTCCCCTAGAGTATCGGTTCAATTAGTGCATTCTAATTCTCCTCCGCCACTCAGAACCAACTTAGTGAATGACGAATCAAGAGAAATGCAAGATGAAGAAGTAATTCAAGTCGTACTCCCTTTTTCCGAAAGGATTATGCTCTTTCCTATTGATAAGAGATTCGAGAAAGTTCTGGTACCGGAATTGTATGATGGCACTGGAGATCCGTTGGAGCATTTGGATGTCTATGAGTCGTCAATGTCGGTTAGGAGTGCATCTGGACCAATCATGTGTAGAGTATTTCCGTTATCGTTGAAGAAAACTGCATTGAGGTGGTTTCAAACTCTTCCTCCGAGATCTATTAATACTTGGGCCGACTTGCGAGCCAAGTTTATCACCAGCTACACTACCAGTAAGGTTCAACCAAAGACGGAAGCACCGTTGAAACAAATTCGACAAGGACCTTCTGAATCTCTGTGTGACTATATCAGTAGGTTTACGAAGGAAGCTTTGCTGGTCCAAGGCCTTCAGCCTGGGGTGCAGCTTATGCTGGCAAAGGATGAACTCATTCCACATTCGCCTTTTTGGATCGACTTGTCCAAAAAGAAGCCGAATAGCATGGAGGAATTTCTAAGTCGACCTGAAGGATACATCAGTCTGGAAGACGAAGAAATGGCCTTGAAGTTGAAAGATGCTGTTTCTTCTAACCAGACACAAAAGGAGCAAGGACAGAAAAACAAGAACAAAGAAAATAAGGGTGATAAAGAACCTCTAGGCCGTTATACCTCTTATACCCCGTTGAACCAGTCGAGAAGCTGAAGGACTACAGCTACCGGTATTCTTTGTCAGCAAAGCTCTACAGGGACCAGAGTTGAGGTATCCGAAAGTCGAAAAAGTTGCTTTAACAGTGATCGTAACAGCTCGGAGACTCCGTCATTATTTTCAAGCTCATCAGATAGTAGTAAGGACGAATCAACCAATTAGACAAATTCTTCATAGACCAGATTTAGCAGGAAGGATGGTGTCTTGGGCGGTTGAATTATCCGAATTTGGCATAATGTATGAACCTCGACAAGCAATCAAGGCCCAAGCTTTATCTGATTTTGTGGCAGAATTAACCCCGACGCAACCCATTTTCGATGATGGTTGGTGGGAAATCCACGTCGACGGGTCCTCTAATCAAAAAGGAAGTGGAGCTGGCATTCTCTTGGAAAATTCTGAAGGAGTAATCTTGGAGCATTCTCTAAGTCTATCGTTCCCGACATCGAATAATCAAGCCGAATACGAAGCTATGATAGTCGGATTAAGGATGGCTACAGAAGTGGGGGCAAGGCGAGTACGAGTTAATAGTGACTCACAGTTGGTGGTATCACAGATCAATGGCAATTACCAAGTTAAAGACCCTCTGCTCGAAAAATACTTAGAAGTCGTCAAAAAATTATGCGACAGCTTTCTCAAAGTCGAAGTTAATCATATACCGAGGGAAAGAAATGCAAGAGCCGACATACTCTCCAAGCTCGCTAGCACAAGGTCATCTGGAAACAACAAGTCTGTGGTCCAAGAAGTTGTTTCAACCCCAACTGTTATTATGGCAATTTAAGAAGAAGAATGCTGGTACACGGCTATCCAGAAATACTTACAACATGGAACTCTACCAGACGATCTCGAAAAATCAAAACGAATTCTCAGACAAGCCGCCAGATACTGTATGGTTGATGGAGTTCTCTATAGGAGGGGTTTGGCCCAACCACTCTTGAAATGCATCTCAGGAGACTTAATCGATTATGTCATGGCAGAGGTTCATGAAGGGATCTGTGGTCATCATCCCGACAGGCATTCACTGTCACGAAAAATATTGAGAGCCGGATACTACTGGCCGACTATGGAAGCCGACTGCTTACAGTATGTTAGAAAATGCCCTTCTTGTCAAAGGCACGCCGATGTTCATCGAGCACCTGCTGAAGCGTTGTGGTCTATCTCTGCTCCTTGGCCATTCTCATGGTGGGGAATCGACATACTAGGTCCTTTCCCAACAGCTCCTGGACAGCTCAAGTATCTCGCCGTAGCTGTCGACTATTTCACTAAATGGATTTAGGCGCAACCATTAGCAAAGATCACCGCTAAGAATCTATCTAAATTTGTATATCGGTTCATCATTTGTAGATTTGGAATCCCAAACATAGTCGTATCGGATAATGGTACTCAATTTACCGACAAAGGATTCCGAAAGCTAATGTCGGACTTTCACATAACTCACAGATTCTCGTCGGTGGAACATCCTCAAACGAATGGGCAGGCAGAATCTGCCAATAAAGTAATTCTCAAAGGATTGAAAAAACGACTCGAATCTGCAAAAGGACTCTGGGCCGACCAGCTACCAAATGTCCTCTGGGCTTACCATACTACTCCACATTCGACAACAGGGGAAACCCCATTCAGGTTGGCTTACGGGGCTGATGTAGTGATCCCTGTGGAAGTTGGCGAGGAGAGCTTCTGACTCCACGCCTATAATCAAAATTTCAATGAAGCTAGGATGCGCGAAGAACTGGATCTGATCGATGAAGTTCGAGAAAAGGCGTCAATTAGAGAAGTAGCCATCAAGTCACGGTCAGCAAGACGTCGACAGAAAATTGTTGTTCCTCGCACGTTTGAAGTCGGGGATTTAGTCTTGAGAAGGGCCGATGTCGGCAATAAAAATGCAGCCCAGGGAAAGTTGGCGGAAAATTGGGAAGGCCCATATAGAGTTGTCTCCAAAACGGGCACGGGGGCATATCAACTAGAAACCTTACCCGAAATTCCAATACCTCGAACATGGAATGTAGACAAACTTCGAAAATATTTTAGTTAATGGTAATCGCCTATGAATGATTCATTAATCTTTTGACCATGGAGTTTCAAAATTACAAGAATTGCAAGTCGCGTCGAGAATACGCTTCTCGAGCAATTTTGGGCTTAGTCCCTCGACTTTGAAATTTCACTCCGCGTCGAGAATACGCTTCTCGAGCAATTTCGGGCTTAGTCCCTCGACTTCGAAATTTCAATCCGCATCGAGAATACGCTTCTCGAGCAATCTCGGCCTAAGTCCCTCGACCTCGAAATCTCACCTTGTGTCGAGAATACGCTTCTCGAGATGTCGGGTTAAATCTCTCGACTCCACATTTTATGTTGGGAACACCCCGAGCAACAATATTTCAACAATAAAGTAAGGAAAACATACTTGGCAAATTAATTATCACCGCTAACACTTCAAAAATAAAGGAACAACTGTTCATTCATAAATTAACATACGTTTTAGAATACAAGTAGATTTCCATTAAAAACTGTTACAAAAACTACGTAAGCCTACAATTCATGCGTCGTCCTCAGCAACAGGAATATCTTGATTTTGGATCAACCTCTCCTCTTCCTCGTCCGCTCGAAGCTTTGGAGTGCTCGGTACCTCATCCCCAGGGTTTGCCTCAACATCTCCAGTCGGAAGAACATTGTACCATTTCCCATCTTTCACGATACAAACAGTCGACATTCCCCTAGTGTTCATGTCCACCCCGGGGTTAAGGAACTTCATTTGCTTAATGGCATCATAGAAGTACAAAGCCGAAGCATTAATCCATAGCTTTTCAGTTTGTATCTTCTCGGCAGTCTCCTCAGCTAACTTTGCCTCCAATTCCTTCACCTTCTCTTTCAGCTCGGTATTCTCCGCTTGGAAGGACTTAACAGCTTCTTGCGCCTTTTTACTTTCTTCCTTAACCTCGGCAAGCTCAGAGGAAGTCGATTCAACTTTCCTCTCGGCAGTTTCCTTCTCGACATTCAAGTTCTTCACTTGAGACTCAAGAGCAAGGTTATCTTCATAAAGTTTCTCCTTCTCTGCCCTTATCAGCTTAACCTCGCTAACAGCCTGCTACATCCTTAGCTCGTCAGCCTCGAGTTTTCCCCTCACCTTTTCTAACTCCTCCTTCAGGGGCAGAAGAGCGTTCAAATCACGAACCAAACTGGCAAAGTACTGCGACATCATGGCGAATCGCATTGCCCAGCTCGAGGCATGGTTCATGAACTCGACGATTTCGTTCTCAGACTTATTATTAAACAGGTTCTGGGCCTGAATCGCCAAGTAACGTCGAACCTCCTCCTTGCTCATATTGGATGGGGGCAGACTGCTATAGCTCAACCCTTCCTCCCGGTTGGCGTCTTCGGAATACCATGATGAAGTCCTCTTAACATCATCGATCTTCTTCCCTTCTGAGGGCTGGAAAAGAGGAATCTCGCTTGCGTTGACTCTACTCGAGCTCTCCAACCTCGCCTTCTTAGTTTTTGTCGGGTCGATAACCTCGACCCTCTCTTTGACCTCCTTTTTCTTGGAGACGACGGGGACTTCACTCTCTCTCTTCTGAGCCTCGAGCTCCTTCTTTTTCAACAGCTTCTCTGCAAGCTTGGCTCTCTGCGCTGCTGCCATAGTCTCTGCAAAAATCAAAATAAATGATTAAGAACAAAACATAATTCCTGAAAGAAGAAAAGAAAAGAGAACATTTACCCAATGACTCTCGAGTTACGTCGCTGTCCATCTCGATTATCTCACTGCTCGGTAAGGTTCCAAAATCTCTCACGAATTTCTTGATTTTGTCGACCACACCTTGCTCCTCGGTGGACAACTCTTTATATGCGACAATATACTCGGAGGACGATTTAGCGAAATGGTCTGGATTCCAATATGGTCGGATAATTCCACGACCGTCCTTGCCGAGGATGTTTCGTCGACCCTTTCCAACAGGTTTACAAAAAACAAACTTATCCTTAAAGTTGCGATAAGATTCTTGAAAGATTTCGAAAATCTTTCCCCCATTACCGGCCCGAAGAGAAAGCCATGAAAATCTTGAGGAACCGTCCTTAACTACGAGGGGGCGGAAGAAATAAAAAAATATATCTGAGTTGAGCTCCAGATTCAACCCGTGGCATAGAAGCATAAAACTCCGAACGAAGGCCCAGGCATTTGGATGAAGTTGGGAGGGAGCCACTTTGAGATGATGAAGAACTTCCAACTCGAACCAATGAAAAGGTAGCCAGAATCCGAGATCCTCAAACAACGTCTTGTACATCGGAACGAAAAGATTTTCTTCCAAGTCGCCTTGAGAACATATTCTATCATCAGCATTCGGGGGCAACAGAACCCAGCTATCCTCGTTGCCCTCTTCCACCCATTCCACGTCTCTGAATCCGAGTTCCAACGACACCTCGGAAGTATAAATACTGGAGGTCCCAATCGCCTCCGTATCCACCCATGTCATACTCGACAAAGCCTGCGGCACCGGGAAGTTGGTAGCAGGGGAAGTGTAAATCTTCCGCTTTCCCATCTCGGACCTGTCCAAAAGTCCTGAGTTAAAATCGACTTGAGATGATGAATCAATTCCATGATCAACTAAGTTAATCACGGAAGATCCCGCGGAATGCCCCGGTATACCATATCTCCTCAAGATGTGAGCAGTACCAATAACTGACTCACGGGAATGATAAAAACTTGAAGTTTTTGGTATCCTTTTCCTTTTAAGTATGAGATTGGGGATACTGGGATCCTCCAAATCATCAAACACAACAATGCATTCCCGTTTTCTTTCTAATCTAAGGGCCCTAGACTTAGCCCTAGTAAGCACCATATTCAAAGTAACAAGAGGAGGGGATTACCTGGAACAATTCTTTTTCGTAAGTCTCTGAAGTCTTCGAGGAGTTCAACAACTCCAAAGCTCATACAAGGGAAGCACGAACCGGCAACGCAAGAATAGAGGGGCGAAAAAATCTGTGCAGAAGCAGTAGCTTAGGAGCAGCAAAGGTGAACGAAAGTTCTAGAATTTTGGCACAAAAGGTGAACAGTTGCGGGAAATGAAGAATTCCCCAACTGTTCGCATTTTATATTTCAACGAACGGTTCAGATCTTCTGAGTCAGAAAGGCCCATAGGGCCCAAATACCTAAGATCATGACACATGGCATAAAATAATAATTTCAAAAAATTAACGGAAAATCAAACGACGCAACCTCGACGCTTGATGAAATTTACCGGCAAGGTTGAAATTTAAAATATCATCTCGAAACAAAAAGTCGAATAATTCCTTGAGAATCAATCGACTTTGGGGGCAACTGTTCTGGAGTAAAATCATACTCCAAGTCGACATGACTTGACGACAAATAGGTGCCGACGTAAACTACCGCTACGCGACGACATGCTCCGTACGCGACAATAATAAATATGGCACACCTGACATTGCTGTCGAGATGTTTTTATATACATTCTGAGAATTATGTCGAAAATCGACATAATCGAGATAATAAGTCGAGGTGGTTTTTCGAGATTAACGATAGAGACTATCTCGTCTTCGAGGTATACCCCTGGCGCGTGAACCCGCAATTTACGGAGGCAGTTACAAGCGTAACTAACTTTCCCGCCTAAAATGTCCTATAAATACATGTCTTCAGAGCCAAAAAGGTACGCATTCTGTTCATTTCAAAACCCTTATTCTCTTGCTTAAACTGATATTTACGTCAAGCATCGGAGTCCCTTGCAGGTACCCCTGCACCATCGTCTTCAACCTTTGGATCCGGAGATCGACATCTGCAGTGAAGGAGATTCACTCTTTTTGACTTTGGGAAGTTCAATATTACTAACCCATTTAGTTTTTTAGTACTTCAATTGCAATAAATAGGTTCTAATCTAATGATTGAATCAATGGAGATGAAAAGTTACAGATGCTGATTATCTTGAACATATCACCATACATAAAAATTTTAATGTGTGTGAGAATCCGATAACAATATTATTTTTATGGCCTTCACCAAAGGCCTCAACGAGCTTATCGTAGTCAACATTGGAAAAAAGAAAAAAAGGTCAGTTTTCTTTTCCTTTTTTATCTCCCTTTTCAACGAATTTAATTTTTTGTTTATTAAATAATATATATTTTACAGATAATAAAATAAAAAACACACAGTTTAATACTACATAACACAATTTTATCTCTTATTTTTTTTCATGTTGAATGATTTAATCTATATGATGCATGGCTGATGTCTTAGTTTATTGATTTAAAACTATACTAATTAGAGTTGAATATGACAAACTTTAAACTCAGATTTGTGTTTGTTGTAAGCCAAGAGGATTCTCTTGTGCAGTAGTTTAAGCCTATCAAAATTAAAAAGAAAAAAGAAAAGGACATGCTACTCTGTCCTAATCCCTATTTCTTGATTGACATGCTACTCTGTCCAAATCCCTATTTGTTGATACATGTAATTTTAATTGCTTTTTCTTGAGATTGTTATTGTGACATGGCATTTTAGTCATTAGTTGTAAGTTAGAACAATGAAGAGGTTCTATGTCTTCAGGAAAAGGTTGATTTTTATATACAAGCACATCACGATTTATCTCTGAATGTGATATTGTATGATTCTTTATGTTTATAGTGTTCACTCAAATTCTTTTTATAATTTCTTCTTTTTCAGTTAGTTCTTGTGTATCAAGAGAACTTGTGGTCATTGTTTCTTTACAAATTAATAGTATTTCACTAACAAGTTGCAACTTAATAGTGAATTTAACTTATCTTTCTTTTTGCAGCTATAATCGCGCTACCGTGTTGATGGGTTGCAGTTCCCAAGAATTAATGGAATTGCTTCAATATAGGGAGAAAGAGGCAGAGCTCTCGGTGTACGTCACTATACAGGGAAGTTTAGTTTCTATTATGTATTTAGGAAGCTCTGGAAATTAGTTGTAATAAATCTATAGCATTTTAAATTAGTTGTACACTCTCAATATTATATTAGAGAATATTTAAGATATATTTATATTATTCAAACATGTCTTCATTGATTTGTTTCTTATTTTCATATGTTTTAGTCTTATTGTCTATACTCTTTTATTTAATCTCTTCTTTTTATTTATTTTAATTTTAAGATAATTATTTTGTTAGTAAGGGCTGTTTTTTGTTTTGTTGTTTGTAGCAAATTCATGGTTTATAAATTTGTTTTAGAAAGTGATTTTAAAATTGGTTTTGTAAAACCCATTATATTTAAAATTAGGGATAAAAGAGTTTTGTCCTAAATTGAACAAGGAGTTAGTTTTGTTGAATAGAGGTGTGACACTACATTTAACAATTATGTTATTCTCCTATTCACTGGAAGTAGTAATTGAACTCTTATATTTTTCTACACATTTAAAACACTTATATTTAGCTTTTTATATCTGTATGATTTGGTGAGCATGGGGCTAAATTTTGATGTATTTAGCTTTGTCATATATGTATTTAATTTTTATATCTATATGTATTTAATTTATATATCCATATGATTTGGATAATTATGAGTTTGAATATTTTATATTTATCAATGGTAGTATTTGATACTTATTTTTTATTGAGAATTTTATGAATATTATTTTTAATTACAGGTTTTTAATGTTTTTTTATGAAAAAAGAGCTTGTTAGAGAGGAAATAATACCCCTGGAGAATTAATTTCCCAAATCCCTTGCTAATTAGAGAGGGAAATTTTTCCATCTTTAATAGCGACGGAAAATTCCCTCTCTATTAGAGAAGGAATAAATTCTGTCACAATTAGTGATGGAATTATGTTTTCTTCCTCCAATTAGTTTGTGACGGAATTTTATGTCTTAGCGAGGGAAAATTTCCCTCGCTATTCGTGACGGATTTTATTCTGTCACAATTAGTGACGAAAATATGTTTTCTTCCTCCAATTAGTTTGTGACGGAATTTTATGTCTTAGTGAGGGAAATTTTCCCTCGCTATTTGTGACGGATTTTCTTCCGTCACAGTTAGTGACGAAATTATATTTTCTTTCTCCAATTAGTTTATGACGGAATTTTATAACTTAGCGAGGGAAAATTTCCCTCATTATTTGTGACGGATTTTTCAAATTCGTCACAAAATTTTAGTGACGCCACTTTTAGCGACAGATTTTGTTTCCGTCACTAAAAATTTAGCGAGGGATTTTTCATGTTTAGCGAGGGATTTTTTCTCTCGCTAATAATGAATTTTTTTTGTAGTGGTGAGATGTGATAATCAATGAACTCACATACTAGTCTAAATGCATCTTTGTCCTAAGATGATACTTGACCAGGGACTACATTAAAAATAGTTCTTCATAATATCTCACGGTCAAGTCATCTACTTGATTTCTTATGAAGTTTGAGCTTACTATTCTAAAGACATTAATTGTATTATTAAAAGAATGAATTGTCTTTATAAAATAATATGATACATGTGATGGATGTTTCAAAAACATAAGTCTCTAGTGCATATACTAACAATAATTAATTCTTCCTCCCACTGAAATAGCTCTCGCCTCCAACTCCAATTCCACCAACTACCCTCATCCCTCCTTACTACTATATCAGCAACAACCCCATTTTTATTTGTTGTAACATTATATAACCTTCTATATTTCTCACAAAAAGGTATTGTGCCACACCAAGCTTCCAACCAAAAATACGTGTCACAACCATCTCCTATTACCTTATTACACCTGCTATTGAACCAGTCATCTGTTACCATCGCCTCCTTATCAATAGTCCATAGATCAATCCACCAATTAGAACCTTTCCTTGCCCTATACTTCACTCCCACAGAATACTCTCCATAAATAGAACTTAACACTCTATTCCACAACCTACCCTTCTCTACTAGTAGTCTCCATCTCCACTTTCCTAGCAAGGCAAAATTATAAGAACGTAAATCTCTAATTCCCAGCCCCCATGCCTCTTTTCTTTACACACATCCTCCCAAGTTACCCAAGCTATCTTGCTATTTACTTCATCCCCTCCCCAAAGAAAATTCCTAAATAAAGTTTCAAGTTTAGAAATTGTACCTTTCGAAGCCTTGAAGAAAGATAGAAAATAGATCGGGATTGAATATAGGACCGATTTCAAGAGGACACTTCTACCACCAAAGGAAAGTGTTTTGCTTTTCCATTTTGACAATCTCTTCTGCACCTTATAGATTACTGGTTCCCAAGTCTTCAACCTTCTGGGGTTTGCTCCTATCGGTAAACCCAAATAAGAAAAAGGAAGGGAGTCCACTTTACAATTTAAAAATAATGCCATTGCATTCAACAACTCCCCGTCAACATTAACACCATAGAGCTTGCTTTTATGAAAGTTGACTTTAAGGCCTGCCACCAGCTCAAATAACTGTAGTATAGCCTTAATAGCCCAAATATTATGCATAGTAGCATCTCCTATCAGTATAGTATCATCTGCATATTGTAAATGTGACACTACCACAACCTCCCTTCCAATTTTATGACAATGAAAAATGTCGGTAGCAACCGCTTTACACATCAGAGCATGAAATCCCTCAGCAACAATAATAAACAGGAATGGTGCTAAGGGATCCCCTTGTCTCAACCCTTTTCCAATCCCAAACTCACTAGTAGGACTACCATTCAACAAAACAGAAATTCTGGCAGTGCTTAAACATTCAGCAATCCATCTTCGCCACCTGTTTGGAAAACCCATCCTTACCATAACATACTAGAGAAACTCCCAATTGACTGAGTCATATGCCTTTTCAAAATCCACTTTAAACAATAGACTACTTTTGTTCTCTCTCTTAAGTTCATCAACAACTTCATTCGCAATGACAATACCATCAAGAATATATCTACCTTGTATAAAAGTAATTTGACTATCCGAGATGACATTAGATATCACCTTTCGAAGCCTGTTTGCCAACACCTTGGCCACCACCTTATACATGCAACCAATTAAAGATATTGGTCGATATTCTTCAACTCATAAATTAACTCATAAATTAGAAGCTAGTTTAATCCCGGCTAAGCAAGCTTGACACCAAGTTGAAGAAATTGCCCATTTAGTAAACTTTTTGTTTTTACTATAAAATGTTATCCTACATTTGAGTGAGTATTTATAATTTTTTTATATGAAAAATTGAATTTAATTAACTAAATAATTTAACTTTAGAAATTTTTATTTTAAGGGTAAATTTGTAATGAATTTCGATATGAAATTTTTAATTAACTTAACTAAATATAAGATTTTTTTTTTTTACTTTTAGTGTAACACATATTATTTAAAAGTAAAACCATATTTGGTTAAAAATAATCAACCACGCTATTCTTAAACAAGTTCAGAGTATCAAGATCAACCTAGGGTTAAGAAACTCTCGAACATCATTTCAAACATCCCTATTTTTTTTCTTTTATAATTAGAAGTAGTTTTCTTTCGCTATCATCATTTCTTTAAAAAAATCATTTCTGTAATATTGGAAGCAATACAAATACAAATTAAATTTTCAAAAATCATTCCATGCACTTATAGTGTTTGGGACAACAAAATATTTTATCCTACTTTTTATTGCAGGTTTGGGAGAGATTTATTCCTTTAAAGTATTTGTAAATTATTTAAAAGTATTTTTTTATTTCAAAACACTAAAGATATAGTTGTTCATTTCTATAGATATTGGTGATTTCATTTTGTTCATAATGTTTGATTTTATCTGATTAATAGTTTCTCGATTTATTATAATCTAAGGATTACTTGGAAAGTATATTAAAGAATCAAATTTGAATGAAATTACTCAGTGTATTTTAATGCTAGAAATATATTGGGTAAAATAACTTTTTAATCCCTATAAAATATCCGAGTTTTGATTTTCGTTCCTGCAAAATTATTCTTTTTTATTTCATCCTTATAAAATATTTAAGTTATTTTTTTAGTTGTTGAATTTTACTGTTAAATGCGGATGTGTCTAATGTCCATCATAGTCAATAATCATATGTGTAGCACTCTGACACATTATACAACATTGCTAGCGCATCTTTAAACTCATTTAGAGGTCGTTTATGATATTTAGGAATGATGAAATGTACAAAGAAATTCAGTTCAAGTCGGGCATGAAATTTGACTCTCTGAATGAGTTTAAGGAGGGTAACACTGTTATATAATGTATCAAGGTACTTCTCAAGTTTTGGTCACTATTATATATGTTCAACACATCCACAATTAATAAGGACGATTCTACGGGTGGACCAAACAAAATTTGGTCCACCTAGTCCAACTTACATTATTTTGCTTACAAAAGGTGAATGGATAATTTTATTTTTTATTAAATTGTTTTCATATGACTATTTGAGTTTAATTTAAGAGAAAATATGAATTTACAATACAATCTATGTTAATTTCATTGAGAATATATTAACTTAAAGTTGAAGGGCAAAATTTTATATTAAATCGTAATATCGTTTTGAGGTTTTATTATTTTCAAGAGTGATATTTCATATAAGCAACTGAAAATTGTTTTAATATCAATCATTAATAAAATGAGCGTTAAATTTAGTGATTAGGAATTTAAATTACTATATTTTCACATTTTGGACCATATGAACCATGGTCCACCTTAGACAAATTAACCCCCACAATTAATAGTAGAATCAATACCGAGGACTAAAAAAATAGCTTAAATATTTTATAAGGATGAAATAAAAAAAAAAACTTTCCAGGGACGAAAATCAAAACTCGGATATTTTATACGGATTAAAAAGTTATTTTACCCAAATATATTGTATTACGTTGATTGCTTTCTAACACTTGTTTTTAATGCGGGATAATCTATTAAATGTTTGAAGAATCAACATTTAGTAGATGTTCTTAGAATCCTTATATACACAAGAAATCGATATATGGAAATATTAGTGTGTTGCATCTATATATATAGTTTAGACTTCTATATATTTTAAATCACTAGAATACGGATGAGGGAGAACGATGAAATTCAATTCGAGCTTTACTCTACTGAAATTTCAATGATTTTTCTAGTCATATTTCTGATTTACACTTCAACATCACATTCTTTTTATTACATAAAAACATATTTTTCACTATATCTATGTAAATATAATCAATAAATTTTAAATTTTGGAAAAAATAGAACATCTACAAAGTCCCTGTGAATACGATAACGCCACCCACTACTAAAATACAATTGACATTTTGGTATACTTGCGAGAAATTCAACAATAAGTTATACTACCTCGTTTCTGTTTAATTGTCCACCATTTTGAAAGAAAAAAAAAATGTTTCTATTTAATTGTCCGGCTATTTTATAAATCCAATGCAATAATATTACATCTTTCTCTATTTTATTCTCATGTTAATGAATGACCCACCATTAAAAATTAATGAGACTCAATAGTACTAACATAGATAAATGGTAAAATAGAAAGTTTAAAATTTATTTTCATAAAGATAAGAATAATAATTAATTACCTTCCGTAATATTTATATTTGTATTTTTATTCAAATGGATAGTTAAATAAAAATGGGTAATATATATTTTGCTAATTAACAACGTTGTCTCTGTGAGAAATACTGTTGTATGAAGTGAGTAATGCGGCATTTCAAAAGTTTAGAGTCTGAGTGTCTGTTTGGTTAGAATTGATTCTAAAAATGAATGATTAAGATTGATAGTGCATGCACATTTTACGAAGTACGTTGGACAAAAATGATTTAAAATTAATTCTATAAACAAAACCATTTTGTTTGATCAAAATCTAAACCAAACGGGCTATCAGTTGCGCTTGGACTTCAAACCATTTTGGTGTTCATGTATCATGAATGATTCTAGATGTGGAAAAGAGATTAATGAGGGGATTGGGAATAATTTAATGTTTTATTTTTTTATAAAATTTGTTCATGTTTAATTATATTTTAAAGATTAATGTTAACAATATCGATCATGAAAAAACAGGAGCAACCAAATGCCATTTGCAAAAATAATGGTAATTTATAAATTACATGGTTTGAGGTTACAGTGACTAGTCAAGAAGGGAAATAGGATATCCATCTGTACGTATTTGGGAGTGAAAAATCTAAAAAGCATTTATTACTCCATGAGATCTCAACTATTGGCATCTTGCTCTTTCCTTATCATGTATATAATATAAATAAATGACTTGAGTCGGTGGCAGTGACTCCAGTTTGCTTGTCCATCCAGAATTTAAAATGACATGGCACATTTGGGGACGCTAAATGTTAAGCGAATAATGATCGTACAATACTACTCCAGTTTGTTTGTGTGTGTTGTTGGACATGTAAACTTCGAGTCTGACCCTACGAAACGAATGTTATTTGTCGTCTCTAACACGTAATCAAAGTGGTTGTTTGCTATATGTTGAGTGCCCTTTCACGAAGTAGAAAGTTAAGGGTAGTCCTCAATTCTTTAATTTTCGTTGCATCAAAACCACAAATCTCCTAAGTATGTATCCGTGGCAAAGTAAAAGCAAATATTTTTTTTGGTTACATAATGAAAATAAAAAAGCACTACAGCCTAACAAAGGAAACAAAAGCTCTATCTGCTACAAGCCTGCAGCTAAGAGCATTAAGAGACTCTCTAAGAATACAAAATTTATTTAAATTTTGAACTCCCATCTTAACCAAAGCATCATCACAAAAATTACCCTCCCTTTAAGGTATGCCTTAAAGAGATATGCCACTCCATATTTAAATAATCTTGTATTCTTCTGATCAGGGATTCATAATGATGATGACTATGATGAGCTTTAGAAATTAAATTGATAATTTCTAAGCAATCAGTACAACAGGTTACATTTCTGTAGCCTTCATTCCAAGATAATTGAAGACCATGGAGAAGAGCCAATAACTCACCAAAAATATTATCACAGTGATTTATATGACCAATACGTACTTATAAACAAATATTTTGATTAGACTTTCTAAACAATTAATCATATGGCCATATACTCAAAATACGTACTTATATGTGTCGCCCCTCGTTGAATATTTTAATTCAATACTAATACTAATGTGGTAGCTAGTAATGAAAGGATGGTAGTTAAGAGAATAATATGAACGTTAAAATTGTTACTGGTAGACAAATATGAGTTGGATTATATATTTTTTTTCTTATCTAAAATTAAATGCAAGTATATATGGATACATATTCTCAATTACACTGTCTATATATAAGCATAATCATCTCTAAGAAGTGAGAACAAGGAGGGCATTGCAAGGATTTGAATGTCTACACCTTTTCTTTTTATATCTCACAATTTTGCCAAATATATACGTACTGTCTCTGGAGACAATATATCCTTAATTAATATTTTTACAAACGTAATATTGAAATTAACTCTTCTCAGAATCTTAACATATATTCTCCATAATCTGTTACTCATTCTTTAATTTATACATATAAATAATGTTAAATTAATTGGTGCGGTAATAGTGGCATTGCATGTTTTATAATTATAATGGTTTACTAAAAATATTTCCATTTTACTTAAATAAACTTACGAATTAGTTAAATAAAATATAAACAAAGTTAAATGTTTTGCCAAACACTGCTTGTCTGAGATCTTTTGATTAACGGGAAGAATCACTCCAAAACTTACGGTTTGAAGTTTGGTTTTTGCAAGAAACCACTTTTTTGCCCTTTTCTCCTCGCTAAAGACCATTGTCCGAGTTTTTCTTTACCTCATCTGAACAAATTCCACAATAATTGCGTGAATGCAAAGGACTTTGGTCAATAATAATCCCCAAAAACAGGATCAAAATATGGCAAAGTGCGTCACTCAGCTACCTGGTGCATTCTCCATCGTTCCACATCGGAAGTGGAGAGGCACGAGTCATAGCTATATAGGTGTGAATGTTGTCCTAAACTTCATTTGTTTTTTTATTCTTTCTTGCGGGAGTGATTGACATATACATTCAAGGCAAATAAGTGGTTATATAATAATTTATACAAAGATAAATGTCACATTTTTTTTTTCAATTCTTAATAAATACTTAAAAAAATTCATTAAGACATTACAAGGGTACAAGTTTTGCTATATGTTTTTTTAATAATTGTTTAACATTTGTTAATATACTTAGTAAAATAATATATTTATGTAATACTTTAAGAATATAAAAATATTTAATATATTTTCTTTATTACTTTTTTCGCTACAAATACTTTCAAAGCGCTCGTTTAACATTTTGCTTAAAGATTAAGAAAGTTAGCAAGTGCTATTAACTTAAAAATTATATATTAGTTCATTTATTATATTATTTTTTTACGACTTGTTTGAAACCATATTTATTCTAACTTGTGAATAATTCATTTTTAGTTATTGATTTTAAAATTAATTTTATTTAATTGTAAATCAAACAAAAATTTAGTCTATTAATATTCTTTTAGGATTTAATGGAAATTTACTATCTGTATAAAAAAATTATAATTGTCATCTAATGATATATTATCACATTATTTAATGAGTTTAATAACATATGTGTTTTAATAACGGATAATATATAATTTTTTATATTGGTGTACATTTATTAAACCTATTCTTTGATTTCAATTATTTATTAGGTCAAAAGATAAGGATAAAATTATAAAAAAAATAATTAATGACTTACTAATTTTATAAAAATACCAATTGCATGGTTAATAGGTAATTTTTAACAATTGCATGACTTGAGTTTGAATTACGAATTCTCTATTAATAGGTAATTTTTAATCTGGTTATAAATTTCTGTGGAAGTTGGTTTTTTATTATACACTAAATATTGCACATTATATGTATATGAAAGCATGTTCAACCTATCACGCCACATGTGCTCTTATGCATATGTACGTACATTACAATATATATTACTTAATTATCTGAAGTTACTATAAATAAAAACATCAATATTATTTACTATTAAAATATATTTATGAAATTATTGATATTAAACTTAAATATATTGTTATTATTTCACTTATTATTAATATATTAATTTATTATTTAATACTATATCTTATAAAATAAAAAATCTAATTATTACCAGTTCAGCAACATTTAAATTATCATGAATCATTGCTTTGACTGATCTAAGTATCATTCTACAATTTTAAATGGTTTTGTTAATGTTTAAAATATTTCCCTTTTTTGGATTTGGTTGACATTTAGATTTAGAGTTGACGTTAACGAAATTCATTTTTAAAAAAGAACTTATAATAAATTTTAATTATTTAAAAATTATTACTCCTTTCATTCCTTTTTAAGTGTTAATTTTATGAAAAAATTATTCTTATTTATTTTTTATTTTAGAAGCTCAAAAAAGATATTAATTATATTTCTTATTTATAAAAAAAAGATATTAATTATATTTGTATAAGACTAACATATGTAGCTTAAATAATATTTAATAATAGAGGAAGTAAGGTAGAGAGAACTTTTACTAGGGTGCACCAATTTTAAAAGTATAGCATAATACACAATTATATTTACTAGATATGAATTTAAAATGATGAATTCATCTTAAAAATATCTCACCGCAAAAATATAATTACATATTGTGCAACTAATTTTAAACCCGAGACATAACCGTAGAGAAATATACTTGGAATTTTCAGTTGAGAGGATATATCTTTCGGTGCAAATAAGCGGTAAGTAACATGAATTCTTTAGGCAATGATGATAAATATAAAAGCGGAGAGTCCGCGTTAAGTGGAAAAAAGCAAATATGTAGAGTATGTGGGAATGAGAAGCAGAACGAACGCGCACCCCACCCTGCTTCATAAATGCTATGCTCTCAATTACCTTTTTTTCATCATATTTCCCACTCATAACTCCAAACCTACCTAAATTCAGGCACCAAGCAATAACAAAGGTCTATTAGCATTATCATCACCACTATCATTATTGTTGCCTTCAACGACTGAAATATATATTTGCTTTTTTCGTTTAGTTTCAAGTTGTGGGATCATTTGCTTTGATTGTCACCAGAAAAACAAAAATGAGTGCTGAGGAAAAACGTGATGCACCTTCTCGCAAACGAACAGCTTCTCTCCCAGTTCCCAAGGTACTTTACAGTTACTTTGTTATATTTCTCTCTCTGTCTTGGCTTCACCCTATGAAAAGGACTATTCTCTGTTTCATTTCTGAACTCAAGAATCAAGATGCTTTTTCATTCTCTTAGCCTAGTTTATAACATTGAAATTATTCCAATTGTATTATAGTTTGGATTTGGATGACTTCTTGTTGAATTAACCATAAAAAATAATAACATTACTTATTTATCAATTCCATATGGTATTTATAGGTTGATGATCTAATGGAGGTAGCTGATGAAAATTCACATGCTCATCATTGGAAGCGACAAAATCTTCTTCTGGAAATACCATCCAGAACAACACCAGAAGAGCTTTCTTCTTCTAAGGATTTTGTTGCAATAAGGATGCCACTGACACCAAGTCCAACTCCAACCCATAAGAAAGTGAATTTTCTTGTGACTTCTCGCTCTGTTGATGCTCCGAGTAATAACTGTCCAGGGCCTTCAGCATCAAGAGCCAAATCATCATCCATAAGAAGCATCTTACCTAAAATTGGCTTCAGGAATCGGACTTCATCAGATATTGAAAAGGCTATAACTGCAGTTCCAGAAGGTTCCTCTTCAGGTCCTCAAGAAATCAAGTCTTCAATCTCAAGATCAGTGTCCTTGTCTAAGATATTTACTCCTAAGATTAAGAGAACGTCATCATTACCAGTAGAAGAAATTGGGCGTGCTAACACAGAATCTTCTCTGAGTGGATGTATTGCTGGTTCTCCATATGTAAGATTTCAAGTGTAGTAATGAAATTTTAAAATGACTCTTTTTTGTCTTTTCATTAAAAAATAATTTGAACATGAGGACTTCAAAAGTGAAAACTTTTGATTCCTACCATATATGTGAATAGGTATAATGAGTGAGCACCAAGTTTTAAAAAATCCTATAATTTCTGCTTTTTTTTTTTCTTTAATTTTATTTTAACTCAATGCTTTCTTTCCTTTTTTGGAGTCACTTCTGGAATTCAATTGTTGCTGAAACTTAGCATGGTTTACCCTTTGCTTTATGGTCTTTCTGCAGAGAAGAGAGACCCAGGGGACTATAGCTCGCACTCGTTCAGAGCCTGTCAACAACCAAGATAAAAGCATGAGGAAAATGGATAGGTTCTTCCGGGTTATTCCTTCCACCCCTCGAGTAAAGGAAGTGAATGAATGTTTGAACTCATCCACAGAAAAGGATACCGGTATCTTATTTATTATAAGCACTTTCATAAGGAGTCATGAAAAATAGTTCAAAATCATTTTATGAATAATGGTGTCATTTTATAGAACAGATTGTTTCCTATCTTACATGAAGTTATTGACTTAAAAAGCCTTTGTTGGTTCAGAAAATGATGGTGATGGTGAAGATATAGCTGAAGAGGAAGCTGTGTGTAGAATTTGTCTGGTTGATCTATGTGAAGGAGGTGAGACATTCAAGCTGGAATGTAGCTGCAAAGGTGAACTTGCTCTGGCTCACCAAGAATGTGCTGTTAAGTGGTTTAGTATCAAAGGTAATAAGACCTGTGATGTGTGCAAGGAGGAGGTTCGGAACCTCCCTGTCACTCTCTTACGGATCCAGACTGTTCGAACTCAGAATAATGGAGCAAGGTCTACGCAGGAAGATGACTTCAGGCATGTTTAGTTATTTCTGTTTCATAAATATCATTATTGGTATATGCAATGAATGAATTATGACAATAGGCTTCAATTGGAATCATACTGAATCAACATGTTAATAATCATGAACCACCATCCTTCCATTCAGTCAGCATTTAACTAAATTTTGCATTGCTTTTCCCTAATTGCCTCAGCCTCTTCGTATAATGCCATAATGGATATGATACTATCTTGAATATGGGGCCAACCAGTTTACTGTCATGCATCTAACCGAAGTACTAAGCTTGAATGCTATCTCTGAATTTGTCATAGGTTTTTGACATCCAGTGGTAAATTTGTGACATGAACAATGTATTACTCATAATGATGATCTCTGACTTGCTTGTGTTGAAGTAGTAGGCTTACAACTTACAATCTAGTCGAAGACTGTGTTACAACTTGCTTGTCATAGGTTTTTCTTGCAACTTTCATGCTTCAAGTAGTCTTTAGAATATTATTATACAATCAATATTTTCCTTGTCATAGGTTTTTCTTGCAACTCTCGTTGTGTCTTTCTTGTACTGTAGATTATTGTTACACACAGCACTTTTAATTTGTCTGCTCAATTTGACAGGATTTGGCAGGAACTGCCGGTGCTTGTCATTGTCAGCATGCTTGCTTATTTCTGTTTCCTTGAGCAGCTATTGGTAAGAAAATAAGTCCTCTCAGATCTATCTATCAGTGTAACAATTCTGTATAGCCTCCCTCAGCCCTCAGTTATTCAACTCTCTGCAGGTTGGAAAAATGGGAACCAAAGCAATTTTCATATCTCTTCCATTTTCATGTGTACTTGGTCTACTCTCCTCAATGACATCATCAACAATGGGTAGGTTCGGTAATGATTCTTGATAAACATTGTTAAGATGCTTTTCTGGGGAGCTCATCATATTTTAGTTTATGAATCTAAAATGGTACATAAGAAAATAACCATTTGGTCATTTGTGTAATAGACTGACACCGTGGCTATTGCTGATTGATTGATGGCATAATTCTTTTAGGGAATTTGTATTCATGATACGCTTTTATTTTGGTTGCTTTTGTTAATGTTTGGTAGGGTCACTAACATATGCAAACCCTGACTTTTCTTAACTTTGTTGTCCAGTGAAGAGCAGCAAGTTCATCTGGATTTATGCAGCTGCCCAATTTGCTTTGGTGGTTCTCTTCGCACATATATTTTACTCCATGGTAATAAAGTTTGATCTAAGCTAAATTCTTATCACCTCAATTTTGCACATGAAACCAAGATTGGTAATATTATTTTGAGAAATGAATTGTCAAGTGGAGGATTGGTTCAATTGGTAAAATGGAATTCCTGAGACAAAAATTTTGGGTTCAAATTTTATAACTATAAGTCCTTAAAAACTAAACTGCCTAATTGAACAGGTGAAAATATTATTCTATGGATGAATTGTAATGGAAATGATAATAATTTAATATATTTTTAAATTAATATAAAATAACATTATTATATATTTTATAAGCTAAAAAATTAACTATAATATACTAAATAATAACTATTTATAGGTAAATCTTGTATATGTGTTTTTATTCATCTAAAAAATTAATTTAGATTAAATTAAATGTTTTAAAAAAGACTAGTTGAAACTGATGTTTTATGACTAATTTTTATCGATTTTCATCGATTTTGAACTAGTTTAACTATTTTTTTTTTACCTATTTTTAGATCATTCATTTTTCTGAATTGTTCAACCCGATGAGCAGTTTGGTGTTGAAAAATCAAGTGAGTCAAGTCTCACATTGGTTAGGAATAGGTTAAGTAAGGTTATTGTAAGTGCAATGACCCATATATTCATTCCCTTAAGGTTGAGGGTCAAGATGGGGTGTCAAAGTGGTCCACTCGGCTTGAGGGTAAGTACACTAATGTTGTGAATCAAGTTCCACATTGGTTGATTGGTTTTTTCATCATTGGTCCTAATCTTAGAACAAGGCAACCTCCCCTTCACCTAAAGATTTGGTACATATGAAACTCTGTGCTCTCAAGTCTCAAGTTTTTAAAGTAACACTAACAGTTCTACCAAAAAAAAAAAGTAACACTAACAGGGTTTCTTGGGAGATGCAATGGAACTATATATTTTCCAACCTGATTCTAGTGAAGTTCTGGTTTATTGATATCCTGATTCTACAGGCCAATTTCATGCATGCTCAATTGCCAAAGGCAGAGGTTTTGGTGATAAATTTAAATAATTAGTCCTTGTTTTTTTGCTATCAGAATGGCAGTACTGTACGTATAGTTAAAACCATTTTCCTCAAATTTAGGTAGCATGTTTAGTTGGTTACAGATGCATGAAAACGTGTAAGAAACCCCTACATGAAGAATCACAAACATACTAACTTCATTCAACTACCTTGGTCAACTGCAGGTTGGTAAGCAAGCAGTTCTGTCAATCCTTCTTGCATCATTTGCTGGGTTTGGTGTAGTGATGAGTGGAAGTTCAATTCTTGTGGAGTTAGTCAGATGGAAAAGAAGATGGCAGGCTTTATCAGAGCATCAGAATCAGCATGCTTCTCAAGTAATGACACAAGATGGACAATATTCTCATTCAGGCCTTCCCAACAGCAGTCAAACTGCTGTGTAAATTCAACAGAACTCAAGCCAGAGCTGAATTGAAGTCTGTATGGCTTTTCTTTAATACTGTTACCAATCTAAAGGGATGATGCCATTGTATAGACTATTAAGCTCTGGTACAATTTTACTACTGTACATATGTACATGAGACTATATTGTGCAGCTTATATTGTAACAGTAGAGAAATAATTAACTTGGGAATAGCTTCTCTTGCTTTCGAATTATTTTTGTTTCCTTTGTGCCAAGCATTTCAGAACATCAAAACTAGAAGAAGACTCAAGTCAAGTGTTGTTGAACAATCTTTAAACCCCTGGTTTGATAGGTGTTAGAGTGCCTGATTGCAATTTCAAGTTTCAACAGAATCCTTGCTGGTGGTTCAGGAACTGCCCTATAGCCCTTACCTTTGGAACCTGAGTGGAAGGTCAAGTTTTACATCGAAGGTTTTGAGAATCTCTGGCAACATTGTGCTTTTGTTTATGATTGTGGTTTTGTTTCCATATGGTCGTGCTGGTTCACCACTTGTGGACCTCACTACACCAATACAAATACAAGATACTTAGACCTGGACTCGGAAGGTAGATCCCGTTGAGTTGAGCTAATTCTTCTCTGCTACATTGTTCAAAACATCTTATTATGCATATCATTATGTTCTGTGCAATGTCAGATGCTAGTACCAAAGAGTCAAATGATTATATTTATACCTGTTAGTGTCAGATAATCCTTGCAGCCTACTTATAGGATGGAAATGTGGGATTTATATCTTTTGCTATTAATTTCACCTGTGTTTATAAAAATGAATAATACTAGATTCATCTCCAGTAAAGGAGAAAATAATTTTTCCCCTTCTCTGGTCAATGAGCTGCAAAATGCATCCAGAACACCATAAGTATTTCTGTTTGAAGGCTTCAGGAATTCTTAAAAACTCCTGGTTTTGTGAACTAGCCTGTTCAAAATCTTTGGATGGATACTTTGCCCTTTTGTTTTGGGCGTGTATATGTGATATTTACAGATACGAATTTATGAGGGATTACAGCGTGTGTGTACCATCTGGGAAAGGCAAGTTGTAGTAGTGACCACTTAAATCTTAAATGAGCGGTGATTCATGATTTCATATGTAGTGTGCCTGTTCTAGGCCTAATGTTTTGCTTGTTAAAAACAATTCTTTCGCATGGACATATGAGAAACTATTACCAAGCTTACTTAGCCTAATCCCATCAACTATATACAGTACCTTAGGCACAGGGTCTCTGTGATACACCATCATACTGGGAACAAAAACTCTCATTGGGATGTGTTGTGCTTAGTTGTTCAATGTTCTGTATCTTCTTGTTCAATGTTCTAGACCATCTTTTTTCAGAAAAATCTGTGCGTCTATTTATATGTTATTTTAATATTTTGATAATATTAATTACTATTTTCTCAATTATAATCATATTTTTATGTAATTAAATAATTACTTAATAAGAGAAAGAATTATAGAAAATATTTTGCCCAAGAGATAAATGATATTAGAAAATTAAACAATAATTTTAATAAAAATAAAAAACATTAATTATATTTCTTAATTTATATGCAATTACATTATTATAAAATAATGATATTTATTTCTATTAATGTTAGACATGCTTGGTTATTTATTTAATTTCTAAACATTTTATTAATTAAAAAATTATCATTTATGATTTTCTTTATTTTTTATAATTTTATTGTTTAATAATTTAATTAATTTTTAATTAATAAAATTTTATATTTAATGAAATGTAAGAAAATATGGGTCACTTATGAGTCTATTTAGTTGAGTTTTTAGAGCCGCTAAATTGGAAAAAATGGGTGCTTAAATTGGAAAAAGTAAAAATGAACTATGTGTACTTATGAGACCCACTTAAAATTTGTGAATAGTAAAAATGTGATGTGCTAGGATGGAAATACGCTTATGTTGTTAGGCATGTTATTATAATGGAAATAATCATAATTAATATCTAATGGATGAAAATGACATAAACCAAAATATTGGACCACTTTAATTCACACTCCACGTTGTAATTGAGTGAATAGCTCGTACATAATCGTTCTGGATTATGAATTGAAGGAGTACATCTTTATTTGTACTTAATTAAAAACATAAGGCAAGCAACTAGAATTCATATAGAAGTATGATTAGTAAAATATGTCATATTTCAAATACTTGGAACAATTAAATATAGAATTGATCAGATTAATCAACCGAGAGTGAAGTGCGTAATAGATAAGGAATATCTAATAAGTTACTTAATTCAAACTAATCCAATAAACTAGTCAATTCAAACTGATTCAAACTGATCCATCATATTAATCAACCGAGAGTGAAGTGTGTAATAGATAAGGAATATCCAACAAGCAAAACAATTAAATATAGAATTGATCAAAATACACTTCCATTGTTATCTATTTGGTTTATTTGTTGTAAATTCTGAATTTGAATTTGTATTTTTGCTAGCTGTCATTCTGTTATAGCTCTTATTTGTCTTTTATCTGTAATAGATAAATTTTGTTATAACCATCCTAGTTGGTCTATATATTGTAATTTTGAATCATAATGAGAAAAAATTTCATCTTTCATCAAAACATATTTATGGTATTTAGAGCTTCATAACTTCACAACTTTTTTTCCCGATCCACCTTCAAATATGAGCACCTATGCGGCTCTGCCACCTATGATATCAACAACACTCCCATTGTTACAAACCCTAACCATATGTTAATAGTAACTCTACTCTTTTTTTTTTGATGAATTGGGAGGTCAAAAGACCAAAAGACCAGGGACAAAAAAGGAAGAAAAACAAAAAGCACACTGCCTAACCCATCCTCTCATAGACGCTGCCCGAGAGGTCATACAGAGAAGCGATGGAAGCAAAGCTAGGAATACTCTCAAAAACCCTAAGGGAGCCATCACTATTGAGACTAGCCTTCGCAAAGCAATCTGCCAGATAATTCCCCTCCCTGAGAGTGTGCGACCAGATAAGCTGATCAAAAAACCGATTGAAGCTTTTGATCCGAGAGATTATACCACTCAGAGAATGGGTAATCGAAATCCCATTTTGAAGAAAGGAGATCACTAGCTTGGAATCAGATTCAACAATCAACTGTTTTATCCCCTTCTTCTTCGCCAGATCAATGACATTGAGGATACCATGAAGCTCCGTTTCGATCACCGAGGCCGAACCCAGAAATTTGCAGAAACCGACCACAAACACCCCTCTCTCATCTCGAGCCACACCTCCGCAACCAGCCCGATTCATCATCCACGAAGCAGCACCATCGCAGTTGAACTTCACCCATTGCTGGGGGGGGATTCCAACGAAGGAGGTGAGTAACTCTTTTATTTACATCTCCCTGAGTGATTATAGCATTATTTGCAGCTGAAATTTGGTTTGCTTGCGAAATAACACTTTTGCTAAGGTTATAGGATGAAACCCTATTACCATTAAAAATAACTCTATTTCTGTGATTCCAGATTGTGTCTAGGCCAATTCCAAAAATAAGGGCATGATTGAGAGAGCCTCTGTCAGACATAGGGTTCTGCTTGAGATTGTCGAAGATCCACCGATGGAGATTCTGATTATTAAAGAAAGACACACTCCTCTGATTGGTAAGAACTGCTTCCCAAAAGGCTTTAATTTCTTCACAATCTCTGAAAAGATGTAATAGAGTTTCTGGCTGCAAACCACAGAGACTACATTTATCATTTGTTGTTAAATTTCTTCTAACTCGTTGAACATTTGTCAGGAGAGCATATGAAGCAAGCTTCCAGGTCAAAAGCTTAATCCTTTCAGGACCATGCCATCTCCATATTCTGTTGAATAGAGGGTTGCTAAGCTGAGAAGAAAAACCCGAAATCACATCATAACCAGATTGCAGAGAGAAGATACCATCCACTGAATGATGCCAAGCAATAACATCAAGCCCAGAGCCAAATGTGGGAGGAGACACCTTACTAATTTCCTTGCACACCTCATCTGGAAGGAGGCTATGGAGAAGAGGTAAATCCCAAAAACCATCTATATTGATAAACTGAGTAATAGGCAGCATAGCTTCATTCTGATCAATATCTGTTGTGGCATAGTTAATCAGGGGTTGTAAACCAGGAACCCAAATGTCCTTCCAAAATTTAATGTACTCCCCATTCTGAACTTTCCAAATACAATTAGAAATAAAAGGCTCCCAGTTAGCACAGACACCCTTCCATAAATTGGAATCTCCAGTTCTTCTTTTAATTTTAGGCATGACCTCATTACCACAACCATATTTACCACGGAGCACTTGAACCCACAGCTCATTAGGATTGTTAATAATTTCCCAGCAAATCTTCATCATGTAGGCATTGTTAACATCCTTAGCCTTTCTAAGACCCAATCCACCCATAAGCTTGGGGCTGCTGCACACTCTATCCCAATTCACAAGGTGAATTTTCCTTTTATCTTCAGAATCACCCCATAAGAAATTCCTGCAACTTCTATCAAGATCTTCACAAATAGAGTTAGGGAGAAAAGAAGATTGCATTAAGTAAGAAGAAAGAGCTGAAAGAACAGACTTAGATAAAGTAAGTCTCCCTGCAAAAGAGAGAACCTTTGATTTCCACATAGATAATTTTTGTTTAGTTCTGTGAACAATATTTCTAAACGAGGTTCTATTAATTCTATGATGATGAATTTGAACCCCTAAATACTTACCAAGATCATTTGTTCTTTGGAACCCCAAGTAAGTAGAGATTTCCTCCCTAACCTGTAATCCAACATTAGGAGAGAAAAATATCCTAGTTTTATCTTTACTCACCTTTTGACCAGAATTATTACAAAACAACTCCAAAACAGTGTTAATAATCTCAACCTGATTCATAGAGGCTTCACTGAAAAGGATAATATCATCAGCAAAAGCAAGATGAGAGATCCTAGGGCCACTTCTTCCTATCTTAAAAGGATTCCAGAATTTGTTATCAACAGCAAGATTTATTAAGTGAAACAATCTCTCAACACATAGAACAAAAATATAGGGTGATATAGGGTCCCCCTGCCTAATCCCTCTAGAGGGAGAGAAAGGATCTAAAGCTTTACCATTGAAAAGAACCCTCATCTGGGGAGTAGAAATACAATACCAAATAATAGAAATAATGTGATCGGGGAAACCAATGTCTATAAGACTGTCTTTAACAAAATTCCAGTTAAGTCTGTCATAAGCTTTTTCCAGGTCAATTTTAATGGCCATCCAACCTTTTTTACCTTTCTTTCTCTGCATGGAGTTTATAATTTCTTGAGTTATGATGATATTATCCCTACTCTGCCTTGTAGGAATAAAACTACACAGGTTTGGGCCAATAATATTATTAATAAACTGTTTAAGCCTAAGAGAAATTGTCTTAGTAATAATCTTGTAAGAAACATTACAGAGACTAATAGGTCTACACTGTTTTAAACTAGAGGCAGAATGTGTCTTGGGAATTAAAGAAATAAGAGTCTCATTTATATCAGCAATTCTACAAGGATTATACCAAGCATATTTAATAAAATCACAAACAGTAGTACCAATTAGATCCCAATTCTGCTGATAAAAAAGGGCTGAAACCCATCCATACCAGGAGCTTTAAGCCCACCCATAGAGAAAATAGTATTTTTAATCTCCTCATCAGTAATAGGTTTATTAAGAATTTCAAATTGATCATTTGAAAGCTCAGGAAAATAGTTTTTCAAAGGAAACTGAGAATAACAACCATCATCCTTAAACAAATTAGCATAGAAAGAATTACAAAGTTGTTCAAGTAATTGAGGATCAGAAATTTGGGTTCCCTCATCATTTATAAGACTCTCAATCTTATTTCTCTTCCTCCGAGCAAGAGTGGAACCATGGAAATACTTAGTATTCCTATCACCAGATTGAATCCACTTACACCTAGATTTTTGAAACCATAAGATTTCTTCTTGATAGGCTATGTCTTCATAATCCCTCCAAAGCTTAGAATAGAGATTAGCAAGGGAAGGAACCTGATGATAATTGATATTTTAGAGATGCCCTCCAGTCTTCTAATTAGTCTACGTTTTTTATTAAAAATATTTCCATAGACATCTCTATTCCAAATCTTAATTTTATCTTTGAATTGAGAGATATTAGAGACCCAGTTTAAACCACCCTCCCAATTATTTTTGACAAAGTTTTTAAAAGTAGGGTGAGTTTGCCAAGAAGCTAGAAATCTGAAAGGCCTCCTATGTCTATTAGGGAGAGGATCAGAATTAAATTTTAACAACAAAGGGCAGTGATCCGATTTAAGGAAGGGGAGGTGCACCACAGATGCATCCAGAAAGGAAATTCTAAAATCCATATTGAGAAGCACCTTATCTAGACACTAAAAAAGGGAACCCCTTTTCCAAGTGAAAGGGAACCCAATAAAGCCCCCATCCATAAGGTTACAATCTGAAATCATATTATTAAAACAATGCATAGGATTCAAATTTGTATTAGAGCTGCCCCCTTCTTCTCTGAGAGATTACAAATAGAATTAAAATCACCTAACACAACCCAAGGTTCAATTAAATTCAAAGCAATATTTCTGATATCATCCCAAAGAATATTTCTATTGATATGATGAGGACTGGCATAGACAAAAGTAATAAACCAAGAAACTTTCTTACAGTAATTAACTTTCATATGAATCATTTGAGAAGTAAGGTTAATTATATCAACAGACCAAAGATTACTATCCCAGAGAATCAAAATGCCCCCAGCCTGGCCATTAGAATCCATAATATAGTAAGAGTCAAAACCCAATTTTTTAACCTGTTTTATCGCCCTATCCCCACTAGCATGAATTTCAAGAAGAAACATCAAATTAGCTTGATATAACTTACGAAGGTCTTTAACAAGACTAATCTCCTTGAGTATTGGATCCAAAATTGTAAGAGGGCCTTGGTTGCCTATGTTTTCCATGGCTAAAACCATATGCAACCAATAAACTTCAACCCTGCTCACAACCATGCATTTTCCTTGGCTACTACAACTCTCACTATGCATATCTCTGCCTTGAACCAAAAACCAACAAATTCTACGTGTCTAGACATGTCACCTTTGTTGAAAATCAATTCCCTTATCCAAACTTAACCAATCCAACAGCATTGTCTCCTCCTACCCCTATCATATCGGTCCCGCCATACTTTACCTTACCCTTCGATTTAACTAATTTCCTTTCCTCCAGCCAAATCCCCCACACATAAACCCATCATTTACATTCCACTCCCCTGCCTCCATATACAACAAGTGAACCACACTCACTTCCAAATACCAACCACCCACAAAATGGCACATCCAACCCTAACTTTGCATTAGACTATACTGTTATCTTTCTATCTTTACTAGGTAAAGATTCTATCTCTCAGTCTTCTTCTCCTTGCGCCCCACCTGCACACATTCATCCACTGATTACAAGGTCACAAAACAATATTTTCAAACAAAAAAAATTGTTTGCTACCAAATATTCTTTGCGGGAAAACCTTGAGCCCTATAGTGTTATTAAGGCAATGCGACACAACCATTGGTGCAAAGCAGTGTCTGAAGAGTTTGATGCACTACTTTTCTATGGTACTTGGCAACTATAATCAACACCACATAATCATAATATTATTGGTTGCAAAATGGGTTTTCTACATTAAGAGAATTTCAGATGGAGCCATTTCTCGCTACAAAGCTAGACTTGTAGCAAAGGGATTTACTCAAACTCTAGGTATTGATTTCAAAGAAACATTCTCACAGGTGATCAAGCCACAGACTATTACGTCATTCTCACCTTGGCACTAGCCCATTATTGTCCCTCTATCAACTTGATGTGAATAATGCCTTCCTCCAAGGCCTTTTGACTGAAACTGTCTACATGCAACAATCACCGGGTTTTGTGGATACTCAACATCCTAACTATTTGTGCAGGCTTAAAAAGGCCATTTATGGCTTACGTCAAACTCCCCGCGCATGGCATGATGCTCTGAAAAAATTTGTTCTCTCATATGGTTTTGCAATGAGCCAAAATGATCCATCATTGTTTATTTATTCATACAATTTAATTTATGCTTTTTTTTCCTTGTCATGTTGATTTCATTTTGATGACAGGAACTTGTAGAAACCACAGGAAACACTAGAAGGGGAGTTGAATAACGTTTTATAAATCTTAACTGATTTTGAAAACCTTTTAGAATGAGCAGAACTTTTCACAAAGAATTTTTAATAACTTGCTAAAACTGGGAGTTTGGTACTTGCTGAAGTAACTTCAACAAGTTCAATAAAACAATTTGGAAACTTGTTTTTAATTTTCTTTAAATGCGTTTTCATATTCAAAGTTATAAAACAATAATTTTCGAACCCTTCAGGTTAGTATAAATCAAATATAAAGAATTAAGGGTAAGAGAAGACTTATCCAAAGATTTATACTGGTTCACCCACTACCACTGTATGCTACGTCCAGTCCTAAAGCCAAACAGCTATGAATTTTCCACTATCTAATCAGATACAAGTATTCTTTTACAGTCAAGCCTCTTCAAGCTCTAAACCCAAGTATTGTTTTACAGACAAGCCTCTCCAGGCTCAAACCCAAGTATTCTTTTACAGACAAGCCTCTTCAGGCTCAAAACACAAACCCAGTGAATGAAAGAAAAGGTTTAAGCTTAGGAACTACAACACAGTTCTAGCTTAAACGCAAGTTTGTACAAGATAACTGAGTAGAACTCAGGATATGAAAGTTGTGTACAAATGAAAATGGATGAAAATAATTCTCAGAGAAATTTTGCAACACTTCAGCAAGTTAACGTTCGTTCTCTATTCTTCTTCTCTGCATGAATACTTGTATTTATAGAGAGAGAGAGAGATATGAGACCGTTTAGACTCTCTATAAATCCCATTGTGAAATAGCTTTATTTCCGTTGAGACATAATGCTTCTGGTAGTTTGCAGCAGCAGACATAGCAGAGGTAGGTGTGCAGCAGCGCTGACTCAACTTTTTTTAAGCAAAGTGTACTTTCATAGCAGGGGGTTACCTTTTTGGTGAATAGGTATTTGAAATATACCAAAAAGCTTCTGTTTTGCCTTTCCAGAGTGCAGACAACTGGCAGAAAGCAACGAAAAGACTTGAGTCTTCAAAAGGGATCAACAAAGAGACTTATTTCCAAGAAGATACAATTCTCAGTACGACGTCTCAAGACTTCAGAAGGTTCACTTGCTTCAGCAGGTCCTGATACTTCAACAGATACCTCTCTTTCAGAAGGTTGCACCACTTCAGTGGGTTGCATAACTTCAGAGGGTTGCTCTTTCAGAAGGTTGCTGAAACACAAAAAGACCTTTAAGAGAATTTGTTCCTTCTTGCAGAATACTTTAATCAAATTTGTTGTTCATTAAAACTAAGGATTATGAGACTAAAAACATTATTAATTTCTTAATAACATTTTTGAGACTCAACAGAACTTTAGGCCCATTTGTTTCCAAATTCATTCAAGATCTGTCTAATAAGGTCTCTATCAAAAACCTTGGCATGGCCCATTATTTCCTTGGCATAGAGATCATTCCTATAAACAAAGGCATGTTTCTTTCTCAACCTAAATACATACAAGACTTGCTTGAGAAACATAACATGACGGGGGCGAAACCAAGCTCTACTCCTTTGTGTACCTGCAACACCTCTCTACACATCTGCATGATGGTATAATAGTTGCAGGTTCTCCACTCTTTCGTAGCATCATTGGTGGCCTTCAATATGTCACTCTCACTTAACCTAATGTGTCCTTTGTAGTAAACAAGTTGTCCCGATTCATGCACAAACCAATAGAAACTCAATTTTACCAGAGCCCCACGGTGGGTACCAAATGTTCTTACAAAGACTATAAAACCCTACTCTGCTTAGAACTGAGACTGGGTATACAATTCAACAGAGTAACAACATAGTCAAGGATAAGTGTGTGTGTGTGTGTGTTGTGTCACTCGGCGAGGGTCTTTTACAGGCTCTCAGGGTTGACCAACCAATTAATATTTGATCCCCTTGATGTGGTCAGCTTCCCTTTAATTTCCCTAGACTGAGTGTTTATTTGAATACTTTCCTTTATACGTGTAATTTTTCTCCTTGTTGTCTGCTTGATTGAGTGATTGTCTGGTGATTGATATACTGAGTGATTGTTATAGCCTAGTTTCCTCTTATGGCTCATTCATTGAATCTGGACGTGTGATTGGTTCTGAAGGGAAAGATACTGACCAAGATGTCATACTATGTGTAACGAGACAATATAGACCTCGCTTAGTATGTAACAGGAATGAATACTTTTTGCCCAACATTTATTCCATACATCAACTTTGCTTGTAAGACGCAAGTATATAGCTGAATAATAATAAGCCAAGTACCATTGCAGGGTCTTGAAGATTAATCAATGTTTCTCAACATCATTGATGTAGCCATTTTTAACTTTAAGACATGATTTAGAAGCCTTGAAAAAATAATTGCATCCAGAATTTTAGAGTGTGAATATCATTAGGTTTATCAAAATCACTACCCCCTATATATGGGTTGTCAATATAGGATATTGAGCTTAGTAACATATGAGGTATCGCATTCACTATTAAATGATCTGACAATACATTATTGGATAAAGTGTAAGTTTTTTTCCGTGTATACTTATTAAACTAAAAATTTATTCAATTGTTTAATAATTTATGTAACTACTAAAAGTATATCTTCCTTTTACCGAATACAATAAGTATTTAGCATTTACCCCCTGTTTGGTGCAGTAGAAATGGGGGGAAGTGAATTGAGATGGGTGGAAGTGGAGGGAAATAGACCTATTTGTAACATCCCAAAATTTAGAAATTTAGAAATATAATTTAAACGCGTATAATTATATTTAGATGACGTTAGCTGTAAAAATAGAAGTTACATAATAATAATAGTGAATATTAATATAACTGTATTTATGAGATAATAATAATAATAATAAAATATTATAAATATTAGGAGAGACGTCAAATTATTAGGATCTTAATCAAATATGGTCATATTGAATATAATAATATTATTATTAAGAGATAAATCATAATATTGCAATTAACATTAATTGTTATAAATATAGTAATTATTATATTAATAAAATAATATCAGGATTAGTAATGATAATCTTACGAGCGAGATATGGTTAGTATTTTAAATTAGGATAAGATTTTAAAATAGGAATAATGAGATCACGAGGATTAAGGATAATGATCAATACAAATTGAGGATAAGATTTAATTATAAGATTGGAATTTAAATTTGAATGTAGATGGTTAAGGACTCCGTAATATACTAATAATTCCTAATATAAATGAATAAATAAAATAAAAGAAAAGGAAGAAATAATAGTATTATTATTTTTAATAATATTAATTGATTAAATAAGAGGAATAAATAATAGTATTAGTAATATTAATATTTTTATGAATAATGTTATTTAATAAAATAAGGATGAGTGGGTTGAGGGTGGGTCCAACCCAGTTAAGTATTTAAGTAAGGAGGGGTTACCAATTCACCCTAATCCTTATTTTCAAAATGTTAGAGAGTGAAACCTTAAGGAGGGGAGAAACGATTCCACAAGGAGAAGATGCTGCAGAGTAGATCAGTAAGAGGGAGCCACCATTCGCTTTTGGGATTGTCATCTCCAAGGTACGGTGGGGGAGGGGGTGCTGCTTGTATGTGCTTGTAGGGGGTGCTTGGGTAGTAATTTAAGGATATGGATTCGTATTGATATATGTTATAATTGAGAATGAATGATGAGAACTGTGATGTATGATTGATTGGATGATTCTTGATGAATCTTGAGTGGATCGAATGAGAATAGTGAAAAGGGGTTAATAAAGGGTTTGATGATTTGGGGTTTTGATGGGAAAACTGTGTAAAACTGTTAAAGATTGATGCTTTTGTTGAGTTTGATGAATATAATAGACTATGAATGATGTTTTAACAAAGAGGATTGATTAAAGACTGAATAGAGTGATTTAGAAGTGTTAGAAATTGTGAGAACTGCGATCTGCGTCGCGGGTAATCGATTACCCGGGGTGGTAATCGATTACCAGGGTGTTCTGGGCAGCCTGGAGTGCTGTCTGCTTGCAGGTAATCGATTACAGGTAATCGATTACAGGGATGTTGTAATCGATTACCAGCGTGTTTGCTTGCAGGTAATCGATTACAGGGGTGTTGTAATCGATTACCAGGTTGATTGCTTGCAGGTAATCGATTACAGGGATGTTGTAATCGATTACCAGTGTGTTTGCTTGCAGGTAATCGATTACTAGAGGCTGGTAATCGATTACCAGTGTGGATTTTGAAATCCTAAGTGCTTGATGATGTTTGATGATGCTTTATAATGATTATGGTGCTGATGATTGATGATGTTTAATGATGTTTATGATGATGAGGATTGATGTTGATCTATGATTCTTATGATAATTTATAATGATGATATTTGATGATAAATACGATGATGTATGATGATGATGTTTGATGATGAATACGATGATATATGATGATGATGTTTGACAATGAGTATGATGACGTATGATGATGATGTTAATGATGATGTATATCACTTTATGATGAGGATGTTACCTGAGTTGTGCGGCCCAACGAGGGGGTGCAACTTAGGAGAGATGCCTTGTGCATATGTGATGATACCTGAATTGTGCGACCCCAATGAGGGGGTACAATTCAGGAGGTGAACTGAGTTGTGCGGGCCCAACGAGGGGGTACAACTCAGTAGGTGAACTGCACGGACCCAACGAGGGGGTGCAGGGGACCATGATGGGGCATTCGATGCACGAGCCCAACGAGGGTTTTTTTTTTTAATTGTCTAAATATTCAAGAATTAAGACCATTCTAATGCCCCCTTTCGCCATGCATAAACTGAACCAACAATTAGGATAAGCACGAAGATCAAAGCTTCTATAAATACGGATACCCCCAATACATCGAAACTCATTGCCCATGGATAAAGAAAAACTGTTTCAACATCAAAAACAACAAATGCAACCTAGGGATGATGATTTGTACTGACCCAACGAGGGGGTGCAACCTAGGGTCGAATGTCGTTGTGCGGGCCCAACGAGGGGGTACAACCTATCGGATTGTGTGGTGACACCGGTAGACTATCTTGGTACTAACTAGGGTGATTGACGAGGTGCGCCCATTGTGCGGAGTTCCAAGTCATGATCTTTGGGACGATGTTGATGAGTTTCGGTGCATATGATGATGGATGTATATGTTATATTTGATGATGAAATTGAGTTATATAATGATGTTATGAGTATTAATGATGAAATGAGTATTATGTGTGAGAATAAAGTATGTGATTTCCTTGGTGAATGATGGTATGTGACTTATATGATGATACTGATGAATTGTTATATGATGATTTATAGATGATTATTATCTGATGAATTATTTGATGTTTGGGTATGTGGTGTGATTAATGATGATGTTGTTTATATGAGGGTGAGGATAGGGTAGCCTCCTATGTGTACGTATGAGTAGTATTTTTTTCCTCACCGTTACATTGTGGTTATTTTACAGGTGATGATGATGACACTACTGGTGTCGAGTTTTGATTAAAGGGAGTGTTGCTCTGGTACATGTGACATCAGGGCATATTATTGGGGTTTCTTTTCTTTATGTTACTAGATAGGAAAGATTTTATAAACACTTTTGAATGCCTTACATGGCGAGTAGGATGTTTTAATTATTTATAATTTGGAGATTCCGTGCTTGTGTATTTTGAAAACCTTTGAGTTCTATTTTCGTTTTAATTAAGTTGTTTTACAATGAATGAGGTTTTAAATGAATAGATATGTGAACCTTTTTACCCGTTGAGGGGTACTATTTTTGAAAAAATATTTCGACTTATTAATTGTATAAGAGCTGGGGTAGAAGGGTGTCACCTGTTTGGTGTTTGAAAAGAAAAGGAGAGAATTAGTAAAAGTTGGTGGGTCCCACCACAGGTTTATTTCTCTGCTAAGTTGCCAAGAAAAGGAGAGAAATGGCGTTCCTCTTCCTCCCATCTGAGAACAGCTTCTCCCCCCAACTCCCTTGTTCTCTTCAGCGTTATTCCACCGTCTTCTTCGACCACCATTTGCTGAGCTCGCGAGCAGTGACTGCTCTCTCTTGGCATCTCAAATTTGCAATTTCTCTCCCATTCTGTTCGTTGACTCCTGCTGGGTGTAAGTGAGTGAAGCTCCTGGGTGGCTGATGGCGTGAGGAGGGGCTTTGATGCGGCGAGGAGAAGACGCAGGAGATGGCTGCGATTAGGTTCACGCCGGCAGCGAACATGGCGGAGGAGGAGGGTGTGCAGAGACTGGAAAGTCGTGGCATGTGCAGCAGCGGTAGATCTCGCACGACTGCAAGGAGATGTGGTGGTGTGTGGTGGCTGTAAGGAGGAACTTTGATGCGGCTGTGAAGATACAGAGGGGCTGCGCGGTGGTGTTGTGTCTGCAAAACGCGGCGGCAACAATGGCTCCTACTAGTGGCCTGTGTTGAAGTTGTGGTCGTGAGACAGAGGTTGAGGAAGGTGATGTTGCGGTCGTGGAGCTAATAATCGATTAACCTATACTAATAATTGATTATTTGATCTGCAAGATCAGTGAAAACCTCTGCTGACCCACAAATAATCGATTACTAATGCATTATAATCGATTATTTGTTGAAAATATTAAAAAATTACTATTTCTCTCCTATTCCATCTATCACACCAAACAACCAACCATTACATTTTTCTTCTATTTCTCACTCATTTCACTTACACCAAACAACCTTTATTTCTCACCTATTTGTCCTCTATTTCTCTTTCCTCCCACTTCTCTTCTACCCATTTCTCTTCTCACCATTTCTCGAATATCATCAAACAAACACTTAATGTCTTGATAAATGAAACAATAAAATTGGCATTTAATGTCTTGATAACTTAAAATATTTAATGTTTTTTCTTTAATTTGTTAAGAAAATTTTATTATTTAAAAACTTTGTTAAGAGAATATATAATATATTTTTTTTCTAAATAGTTAGACTTGTCTTTGATTAGTAGAAAGTCAAAAAAACTCGTACTCGTGGATACCTGTAAATATACCTGAAATGGGTACCCGCATATTTATATAATGGGTGGGGACGGATATTATACTACTCGCCCCGCGGGTACCCGCATAATCATTAAAACATATATTTCTATTAAATATATTTGAATATTATGATTTTTTATTATTTTATGATGAGATATCATTTATTTTATATTATTTTATGATGATATTTTTAATATATTAACACGCAGTGATATTATATAATAATTATTTATATATATAGTATGATATTATAATATATTATATAACATTTCCTCTCTTTCTTTTCTATAAAATTTAAATTCTTAAACATTAATAGGTACCCATGAATACCGATACACGTTATCCGCATAGGTACCCGTTAATTTTAACTGATATTTATACGAGTAGGCACTACCCGTCCCGTCCCGTTGAAATCCCTATCAATTAGGTACATCGTATCGTACATGCATAATTACTTACCTTGAGCTACGAACGTGAATCTCGCGCAGACATCAAAATCAAATCCGCCAATTTTGACTGATTTTTGGGGGCAAAATAATTATTTTTTAAAGCTCTTTTAAGAAATTATCAAAAATATTTAATTCTAAAATAAATATAATTCTAACATGAATTAGTTATATCTATAATTTTTTATTATATTAAATGTGACTTATCTGCAGCGCTTTGTTTTACTTGATAAGTTTTTTAAAATTAGTTTTAGCACACTTAAAAAAATACTAAATTATTTTGGGTTTTTAAGGTATTAAATTATTTTTACTTTTGACATAATTTTTTTTAACAAAAAGGAATAATGCAATTTTATTCTTTGTAATTAACTTCGTTAAGTTCGGTAACGGTTGATGATGGCGGAATATCCGGTAGATTCCCAAAAACAACTCTGCTGAAATTTCATATTTTGAACTCTTTTTTCTCAATTTGCAGTCACACCCCCCTCTCTCACTCTCTCACGAGTCGTTTCCCCTGGGCGTGTGTCTTCTTCACGCTTGATACACATTTTTTTGGGTGCAAAACACATTTTTTTGTTGGTGCATTAATATTAATTATTAATTTTACCATTTTGTGATTTCCATTTGAATATTAACAAGTAGGTGACCACCAACCAGGTATTTTATTTAGTGAAGTGGTATCACCATCACCGTATCACTGTTACTTTTATAAATATTAATCACTGTATTGAATAACTATGGAGGATTTGTTTATTTTAAAATTTGAAAGAATAAATTTTAAATAAACGTGTCAAAAAATGATTTTAGAAAAAAATGTCAGTAGCATGTGAATTGGCCTTTTAATAATATAAGATCTTTGACAAAAATTTATTTTATTTTAAACATATTAAAGACACATGCAAATCATTATTTTAAAAGAAAAACTTATTAAAAATGAAATATTTAATATTATTTGATATTAATGTAATATTTAATAATATTAAATGTAAGTATGTAACTTTTGATATTTTTAATATATAAAATGGCTCAATTTTTAATAAAATATTTTATTTATTATTTTCTTAACTAATATTTTTTTAGGTCACTGATTATGAGGGCTCAATATTATAATATTATATAATAGTGTGTTTGATTTCAATCTAAATCACTTTATAAATATAAATCTATTCAAACGAGCGTCGGTCTAAATCCACGTTTGTAATGTGATTTTGTGTGAAACTAAAAACACAATAAATAAGTACAACTCTTTTAAAATTTATTATTAATTCTAAACATAATAAAATTGATTTTTGGAATTCAAAAGGATAAGCTAAAGAAACACAGGAATACATTAGGATTTGATGATTGGTTTTAAGGATAGATTTAAAAAGGATCACAAAAGGAAATCGGGTGAAAAAGAAAATAACAAAAGAGGGAGGGTTCAAAGTAAAAAAAAAAAGGCCACGTAAGCATTAATGTATGTATGGCAGGTAGTGATGAAGGATAATAGTGGTTTAGATACTGAGGAAAAATGATTTTGTCATGTTTCCATTCCTGATTCAGCTTCAGTTCCTCTGGTTGCTTTCAAATACCAAGTTAATTTTGTAAATTAGAGGCAGAGAGAATTACAAAGAAGCTTGTGAACCTTGTTCCCTTCTTCCCCTCCACTCTAGACCCTTCTTCCCTTCCTCTCATCTCCACCAGGTAAACTAACTCACTTTCAATTCAACTCACACCCACTTTCCAAGACTCCTCCTTTCTCATTCATTTTCATTTTTTTATTCAATTCCCTGGATTTTCAGGTAGAATAGAAAAGTGGGTAGCTGATGTTTTGCCTCATCTTTTTTTAATTAAAAGAAATTATATTTTGTGGAGTTGAAATTGATCTTACAAGAAGCACAGTTTCGTTTGACTTTATTTGTTTTTTATTAAATTCTGAAACTTTGTGATTGCTATGGTGTTGCCAATTATCGATTTAGTTTATTTGAATTTCCAACCTGTGAGTTAAGGTGTGGTTGCGCTTCAAAAATGGCTGCGAGTGCGGGAACTGTGCCAGCTTCGTTTTCCAGCATCAAGACTTGCGATTCCAGTTTGGGGTTTGCTAAAAGTATGGATTTTGTGAGGGTCTCTGATTTGAAGAGAATAAAATCTGCAAGGACAAAGGTTTCAATTATCAGGAACTCAAATCCTGGCCAGGATATTGCTGAACTTCAACCTGCATCCCCTGGGAGTCCCCTTTTAGGTATTCATGTTTTTTAGCTACAAATCATTACTTCATTGTTTCATGGCATTTTTTTTTATTTCTGGGCGGTTTTTTATTTTGCTGGACTTGTTTTAGTGTTGCCTGATCCATGGATAATATTTTGAATGTAGTTCCTAGGCAAAAGTATTGTGAATCATTACACAAAACTATCAGGAGGAAAACAAGGACAGTGATGGTTGGTAATGTTGCTATTGGTAGTGAGCATCCTATAAGAATTCAGACCATGACTACAACTGACACTAAGGACGTTGCTGGAACAGTTGAACAGGTTACACAACCCTTCTTCTGCTTTGCACTGATAGCACAAGCTTCTAGCCAATTTACATCATTATCTCTATCTGTCTGTCTTTTTTTTTCCAAAAAAATAAAAAACAAGAAATACAATTGACTGATGTATTTAGTAGTTATGTTTATTTATCTGCTGTCTACTGGCAGGTGATGAGAATAGCAGATAAAGGAGCTGATATCGTGCGGATAACAGTTCAAGGGAAGAAAGAAGCTGATGCATGTTTTGAGATTAAAAACTCCCTTGTGCAGAAAAAGTAAGCATAAATTATAGTGTGCTATATTCGACATGGTTGGTGCTGTGAGCCCATATTGTTTATGTATTCACCTTTGTCCTTATTTACCTATGTTCAGCTACAACATACCGTTGGTGGCTGATATCCACTTTGCTCCCTCAGTTGCTTTGCGAGTAGCTGAATGCTTTGAAAAGATTCGTGTCAACCCTGGAAATTTTGGTGTGCATATATTCATAAATTCATTAGTCTTCTTTATTTTCTATTTCCTTTATTTTTTTAACTGTTGTATTGCATTCTGAATCCAATATGGTGGTCTTTCACAGCTGATAGACGGGCTCAGTTTGAACAATTAGAGTACACAGAAGATGACTATCAGAAAGAACTTGAGCATATTGAACAGGTCAAGCCGCCTGTCTTTGTTTTATATCTCAAATTTTGGCAAAGGGCATGCATATGCTAATTTGTGACCATTTCAATTAGGGTCACTCATCTCTCATATATGCATCTTTAATGCTTAGTGAGGATGTGGGAACAATTTTCTTGAAAATTATTAAGCAATATTCAGGAAATGGATGTGGGATGCTGTATCATTCTGTTTACAAGATTCTTTCCTTATCTTTCGCCTGTTTTCTGGGGAAAAATTTGAGTATCATTTTCCCCAAGCTGAAGAAATGTCCGAAAGCATATTATTTTTGTTTTCCAGAAATGTTTCTCATATTTGTATTTTCCTCTGATGTTTGGAAAATTTATTTTCTTCTTTCCAATTCTTGTTAGAATTAATAATACCACAACTGAAATATGTACTTATTGACCTATTTTAAGCTTTATTTAAAGCCAGGTTTTCACACCATTAGTTGAAAAATGTAAGAAATATGGGAGAGCAATGCGCATTGGGACAAACCATGGGAGTCTTTCTGATCGTATAATGAGCTACTATGGAGATTCTCCTAGGGGAATGGTTAGTCCTTCGCCCTCTTTTTCTGCTATGCATCTTTTGTGTATTGATGTGTTTCCTCCAGGTATTTGTCCTTTGTACTAAGCAATGATTGGACAGGTGGAATCTGCTTTTGAATTTGCAAGGATATGCCGAAAGTTGGATTATCACAATTTTGTTTTTTCAATGAAAGCAAGCAACCCAGTTGTCATGGTTCAGGCATACCGCTTACTTGTAGCTGAAATGTATGTCCATGGCTGGGATTACCCATTACACTTGGGAGTTACTGAAGCTGGAGAAGGTGAGGATGGGAGGATGAAGTCTGCAATTGGCATTGGAACTCTTCTACAGGTATGCATATGAATCGGTTGCATCTTTGGTGGAAATTATTCAATTGCCATAAAAAATGGAAATATGTATCCAGCTGTTTACCATTCTTTACAGACTTATAGTGTATGTTGATGATATGCTGTTCATCAGGATGGACTGGGTGATACAATTAGAGTTTCTCTCACAGAACCACCAGAGGAGGAGATAGATCCTTGCAGAAGGTTGGCAAACCTTGGAATGAGAGCAGCTGAACTCCAGAAAGGGGTGGTATGAAACAATGCTTCAATTTGACTTGCCTAAACTTTTATAATGTTTGACATCCTATAATTTTGCAAACTTTTTTAATGACACTGCTTCCATAGGAACCTTTTGAAGAAAAGCACAGACATTATTTTGACTTCCAGCGCCGTTCTGGTCAATTGCCAGTGCAAAAAGAGGTTAAATTATTAACTGTATAGAAATACTTCACCATATATGTACCCCACACATACAAACTCTGAAGTTGTTGACATTTTACTTCTTATAGAACTTCCCATGCATTTATTACAGAACTTTCCGTTTTAATACAGGGTGAAGAGGTGGATTACAGAGGTTCCCTGCACCGGGACGGTTCTGTTCTCATGTCAGTCTCCTTGGATCAGTTAAAGGTAACATTTGGACAGCTCTTCACTTGTTCTCCCTTCATTTTGTCCAACCGGATGTCTTTGTCAGTATAAGTGAATAACTATTTGTGTTTATCACATTTTTATTCTTTTTATTTTTCTCATATTGTTAGGAGATGATAGAGAAGCTAGGGTGCCTTGTGTGATTCTAAAATTTTTTTATTCCTTGATTTTTACAGATGCCGGAGCTCTTCTACAAGTCACTTGCTGCCAAACTCATTGTTGGCATGCCATTTAAGGTTTCTGTTACTCTATCTTATTCGATGAGTGTCTTGTGGATTTAAATAAGAAGTTATTTACATAGTAGGCCCTGTATATTCAGGATCTGGCAACAGTGGATTCAATCTTATTGCGGGAACTTCCTCCGGTAGATGACGGTGATGCTGTAAGAACTAAGAACCTTTATTTTTTTAATTAAGTCTAAATGGAAGCATTTACTTGTTCTGCTAAATTATCCCCCAAACTATTTCTGCATTGCCAATTTATTATGACTGTTGGAATAATTTTCTTTTCCTCTTTCCTGTTTTGGGCACTATGATCAGCGGCTAGCTCTCAAAAGACTGATAGATATTAGTATGGGGGTTATAACTCCTTTGTCAGAGCAGCTAACAAAGCCATTACCCAATGCCATGGTTCTGGTAAACCTTAAGGAACTATCTACCGGAGCTTATAAGCTTTTGCCACAAGGTGCTGCTGATTCCTTTTTTTCTTTCTATTTATAGATTCTAAATAAATTACATGGATCTCCCTTCAGATTTAATGACATTATACAAACCTTGTTCTGAAAATTACATAGAGCTCCCTTACTTTGAATGTTAACATAAGCTAAAGGGGGATCTATGTCAGTTAAAATTTAAAGCATGGAAGGTCCATGGATTTTTTTTTTAAAACATGTAACTTATTCTGATAATATCTTTTCCTCTTCACTTCAAAGCTCATGCAATGATCTTGTATCAATTGGTGTCCTATTAGGCACACGCTTGGTTGTATCGGTACGAGGTGATGAGCCTTATGAGGAATTGGAAATTCTCAAAGGTGTTGATGCTACTATGCTTCTCCATGACCTGCCTTATACAGAAGACAAAGTTAGTAGAGTGCATGCAGCAAGGCGGTGAGAATGTTGTGCATGATTAATTATTTATTGTACCAATCTGGCAACATGAATCCAATCAAGTATCTCTTGTTGATCTTGCCTTTCTGAACTTTACTGTTGGGCTCCAAATAGTAAAAAAACTAATTGATAAGTGACATGTCAACATTTATCTGAGTTGCTTGTATTTATGATTCTATAAATTTAATCTCTACTGGTTCATAGAAATTTTCTAATCCTCATTTCTTACATTTGCATCAGGTTATTTGAGTACCTATCAGAAAACTCCCTAGACTTTCCTGTCATTCACCACATTCAATTTCCAAGTGGGATTCACAGGTAATTTGAAGTTATGATAAGATGCAAAAAATAAGTGGTTCTTGTGAAACCTAATCAGTTTGGCTTACAGGGATGACTTAGTGATTGGTGCTGGTTCTGATGCTGGAGCCCTTCTGGTTGATGGGCTTGGAGATGGTGTTCTTTTGGAAGCCCCAGACAAGGATTTTGAATTTATTAGAAATACATCTTTCAATTTGCTGCAAGGCTGCAGAATGAGAAATACAAAGACAGTATGTAGTTCAAGCACACAGACAAGACTAAGTTGAATAGTAAAAAGAAATAGTCATGATCTTTATTGATACGCCTAACATGTCTTGCAGGAGTATGTCTCATGCCCATCCTGTGGCAGAACCTTGTTTGATCTTCAAGAAATAAGTGCACAAATTCGTGAGAAGACATCGCACCTCCCCGGTGTTTCGGTAACCACCTAATCCTCTTCTCTGTAGAACATGCTCCTCACCACCCAACTGTATACTTTGCTTTGTGAATTGCATCAGCACAATGAGCAATTCCTTGTTTTGTAATGTTTACTTTCTCATGCATCAGATTGCAATCATGGGATGCATTGTAAATGGACCGGGGGAGATGGCTGATGCAGACTTTGGGTATGTGGGAGGTGCTCCTGGGAAGATTGACCTCTATGTTGGGAAGGTGACATGTTTATACCTAAATTACTAAAACTTTATGCCTAAATTTTGTATGATGAATGATGTTTGACAATAAGTTCAATGTAATTATTTCAATTACAGACTGTGGTGAAGCGTGCAATTGCAATGGAGCAAGCAACCGATGCCTTGATTGATCTAATAAAAGAGCATGGACGTTGGGTAGACCCTCCTGCAGATGAGTAAAAGCCAATGAGATCCTGACCCAATGGACGTTGCCTTGGGACTCTCTAGGATGATAACTATTGTATATGTTATATAAGCATTGAAATTTTAACATCCAAAATTGTTGGGAAGAGCCAAAATTTCCTTTTATCAAAGGTGGCAATTAAATCAGAGGGTGGGGAACTCCGCAGCTGCATCGTGTATACAGACATCAATGTATTGCTTTGCCCTCATCAATAATGATAATTTTATAGAGAAATTCTTGGAACAATGGCAGTTATACGATCTGCGTGGCTCAGGATATGTCATTCAGATTTCAGATGATGACTATCATTATCATGTGTCCTATTCTATGTTTACCGTTTGGTTGCTAACATGGTATTGGTATCCATCGAGGCCCAATTTCTTAATGAGATGTTTTAGGGTGTGTTTGGGTTACACAAATCACGTTTCAAACGTGGATTCGGACCAATGTTACTCTATGTTAGAGTAGCATTTAGCCATTTTTGTGTAAACGTGTTATTAATCATTTCCATGTTTTAATCATTCCCATGGTTGTCATTGGCCATGGAAAAAAGAGTTTTCATCATATCCTCGTACTTTTATATATTCACCTGTATAACAATGAAATTTCAACAAGATGTTTGCCAGCTCACCCCCAAAAAAAACAGAGATGTCTGACAATGACAAATTTTAAGAATATTGTTTTATATGTTATTGCCTCAATTTATTAGCTATATTGCGGAAACACGCTAGCTCACGCACCAGTGGGAAGAAAACAATGTGGAGGGACTACGAAGAGACAAAAAGAGCAATGGATAGACTCTCAAACACATGAATAGACGTGCCAAATGACCCTGTGATTAGTTATAAAAGAGGCAATCTCTACACTACAGGTATAAATTAATCTTACAATAAGATATTGGGGATTTGGGGTTTAATATAAGAGTTTAATATATACCCACTTCAATGTTATACTGACATCTAATAAGAATTGGATTTTTAATAAAGAGAATGGGATTCTAACTAAGCTTAATTGTGTGTTTTGTAGGATTGGAAAGTGAGTTTAAAATACTCTGATTTATGTTCATTTAAAAGTAAATTTATGATAAAATTCAGCACAAATATTTCAACACACCATAAAAATTATAATTTATCACATTTACTCAAATTTGATCTAAGTATAGAAACATAACATATATATTGAAATTTATTGAAATCTTGTTTAACAAAAGCAAGCATGAATTTAAAACACCTTATTGTTATCATTAATCCAAATTCCAAACATGCTAGTAAACTTGGGTGAATGCATTGAAAAAAAACAGTTCTCTCCTCATCAATCTTCTATTTTATTCATTCACGGGATTTCAACCTACCGACAATCTGGATTTTACTGTCGTCATCATTTAGATGCATTCACACAATCAGAAAATCTGGGTCATCCGATAATCAGATGATTCAGATGTCAGGATGATTAGATATCATATTTAGCAAATATAAGCCTATCTGACCAAGATTAGATGATCCAAATTTGCTCACGGAGTAAATGCACCAAAATATTTTATCTGATCATTGAACCAGCCTCCTTTTAGTTAACCATATTTGTTTTCACGTCATTGAGAAAAGGCTGTATGCAACCGATAGAAATCAAAGTAATATCACAATATATTATAAATCTGTGATCTGTCCAGATACTGGATAACATTTGATTAACTTTCTTCCCTTCAAAATGACATAATTGTTGTTTCTACATAAACTATATGGTCTATGGGTAGTCTGTAAAGCACATGTCCGTGCACTTTCCGTGCGAGTGCTCAAGTAATACAATAGTTACCATATAGCAAAATATAAAAATTTTCAGTCTCTTATTATTACAACTAGCACCAAAAGGAATTATGCAAATTGATGACGACGATGATAGTTTAGAAATCGAGAAATCTGTTGCAATCCATTATAAAAATCAAGAACGAAAAGAATCTAGAATAAAATTGAATGAATATCTGATTACCGCCAATAAGAGGATGAAAAGAAACCTATATAGAGGAAGAGAATAACCTCCATAACTGCCAAAGAGTTACAAATGTAGTGACGAAAAAGGATTTTTACAGAATCTCTCTCCCTGCAACGTAATTATACCGAGATCGCCGGATATTTTGCTGACGCTTCTTGTACACCATACCTGCCAATAAAATCACGCTCGCAGCCACGATTACTCCGATTACTATTCCAGCCTTCTTGCTCCCGCTCATTCCTCCTCCAGATGAATTCTCTGCTCTCTCATTCAAGCCGGTGTGGTTGATTGAGGCAGAATCCGCCGGCGAAGGAGCCGGAGAGGAACCAGGACTCTGATTCTGCGGTGTAGGCGCCGGCGGCGACGAACCTAGGGGCGAGCTGGCGGGGGCATGGTTCGGAGCGCGAATGGAAGGAGACGGAGCAGGAGTTCCGGCCGGTGAGAACGACGATGGTGACGGAGACGGCGGCGAATCCGCGGAGATAGTGACATACAGCGAAAGAGAGAGGAGTAAGAGAGAAAGAAAGGAAAATCTTGCATTGGCCATTGTTGATTCAAAGGGAAAACGAAGATGGAAGAGAGAAAGAGTGAGAAAATTGTTTGAATTGAAACAGAAAACCTGTAGATCTGACTCTGTGAGAAGGAACTAGGAAGTCACAGCACGACAGATAAAGCGGTTAAGGAGGGAAGACCTCTATAATCGGAGGGTCTATATTGAAGGAATCGCCGCGGGTGGAGGCATGTGAGTCTGACACGTGGCAGTGTGAAAAAAGGAAAAGACGGCGCGATTCACTGGATTACATGGGGAAGGTGAATGAATATGAAGTGGGTATTAGTTGAAGATTATGTAATAAGGAAGGTAATGCATGTGAAATGCAAAAAAAGGGCCTTATGAAATGGAAAAAAAATTTGGCTTTTGGGTATTTTATAGAAGAAGCTTAGCTTGAGAGCCCTGATTGTACAACTATATTTGATGATTGCTAATTAATTATTATGGTATGGTGTACTTACGTAGGGAAGGGAAAGTGATTTTTATTCATTTGGACACGCAGAAGAAACGTTTCTCAAGAGATAGCAAAGTTCACTTTTCATGCAATTCAAGAAAGAACTTCACATTTTCTGTGGGTTTAAATGTTACGTATGTTCCCCTTTTGTCGGTGCACGTTGAGTCATCCGCTGTGTGTTTAATCTCGGTTGAATTCGTACCTAAATAAACATAAAGAATAGGGAGAAAATGGAACCTCGTCGATTCTCATTTTCCAAAGGTCAAGTTGGTAATTTAAATAATGGAAAGCTATCAATGGCAATGATGGAATGAGATATATAATTTCTCAATTTCCAAATACGCCAGTCACATTGATTATTTCACAATAATTTGTTATGAGATGCTGCTAATCAGGGCAGTGATTAAAGAACAACAAATAATTTTTTATTAAAAAATGAGTAATATGGATTGCATTGAGATAACACTATTATTTTGATAATATAAAAATGAAATATTTTTTAATAATATTATTTATTTATAATTCCTTAATCAATATTTTAAAAATATCACTTACCTTTAATCACGTTGAAAAGGGAAAAGTCATTGAAACTAACAAGTGAAATACCTTATTTTTAATTACCAAAAAAAGAAATACCTTATTTTTAAGATTTTTCTTCCATTCATGATGTTAACATATTTGATTATGGATATGGATTTGCTATATTTGAGCCGTCTATTGCGTCACTTGAACCAATTGTTGAATGTATCTATTGTTTTTTATTATATCACGTCACAATTTATAAAAAATAATAAAGCTACATGTTAATTTACCCCATACATAATTTTACTATTGGATGTTAGGAATTTGGTGTGAAGCTAGTATTTGTTATAGGATCGCATTATGGTACCATCCGGTAAGAGAGGGTTTTAGTACCTTATTTTTTATTTTGGATTGAAGAGAGGTATAAAGATCAAAACTACAAAAGACCGAGTCTAGGGAGGGTACTTCCACTAAATCATTTTGAAGATATGGTGTGGATTTTGAATGAGACACATGTGTATTGCAAATGAGAATGTGAAAAAAGTGAAGACAATTAAAAATACAGAAAAATGATTATAATGAAGGAAAACAATTAAAAACACAAATTTTAATAATTAAAACATTATCCTACAACTGTTAAAATATTAGGACTGTTTAAGAAAAATAAGAGATGAGTGTGTTTATTGATTGGTAAAAAAGAACTTAAACCTTCTCTCGCTAAAGGTTACCGTAGAATTTCTCTCTTCATTGTTCACCCCTTTTCTTTTTTGTGTTCTTCATCAGTCTCACTTCTTTCTATTCTTTCCTTCTTCTTCCCTCATTTTTATCTTTTACTCTCTCTCTCTCAAAACTACTTCTATCAAAACCTTTCATCATTTTTTAAGGTTCATCATTCAGGGATCTTTACTGATTGTTTTCCATTGTTTTGAATCTATTACTCTCTCCTGATTCTCACTTTCCGCATTTTCATCATTCATATATAAGTGCTTTAATATTGTGATTATATAATTATATCAGGAAAAAAAAACCCGAGGCAAAAAATCATGTTTTATACTGTGTCGTTCAATTTACAAGGAAAAAAATGCACCTGGGCAGGGAAAAAATACAACCAAAGAAGGAAACCTTAATTTTGTTTTATCCTATAAATTCATGATAAGAAATGTGGTTATTTGGTTATTTATGTTGTGCATCCTAACCTTTCTAAACAATAAAAAGATATATCTCCCTCTAAAAATGGACACTACATATGTAATGTTATGTTTGATATTCGCCTCATTAGTAGTTTTGGAGCTTTTTAAATTGCTTTTTCTTAAATGATAATTCACCTCACCAACTATCACTTTATTAGTTGCCCCTCCTCAATCTTCTCTGTTGTTATTCACTCTACCTAGTGGAAAATGAACATGGGAGGAAGAAGAAGAAAGTGTTCAAAGAGTGAGATCCATGCCATATGAGTGGACAGAGGAGATAGAAACATAAACAGAGAGAGAAGAGAGGGCAGGGCATTGAATATTTAGAAGGCATGGAAGAGCATTGTATATTTGCTTAGAGCAGGGCATTCACAAGATGCTACCTACACAAACATATGATAAATTATGGAATGAATGTGTAAAAGAAAATCATGAAAATAGGGGAAGAAGAAGTGGGTGAGAATGGCGAAGAAAAAAAGTAAAGAAAGAAAAGGTGAATAGGAATATTATTTAAAAAAAAAGAGGTAAAATGACATTGTTTTAAAGGAATGCTGCATCCACAATATCTCTTAACATGATACACCCGCATTCAATTAATGAAAATTAACGCTTTAGACTGGAGTGAAAGATGGAGAGTGACATTAGGAAATAATAAAGGGATTTTCAAATCTTGAGAACTAAAATACACGACACTCTTCGCTCCTCGTTTTCTCTCTCGATCACGCTCTTCTCTTCTCTCAATCAAGGTAAATTTTCTTTCTCTCTCGGTTTTCTCAACCTCTCCCTCTTATGGCTTCTTCATTCCGATTTGTGATTCTCATTTGTGGATTTCTTTCTTGTTATTATCGTTCTCATGGCGGTATTTGATTCAGTATCTTTGAACTCCTCATGTTTCTGAGTTGCGTCTGCATCTTCGTCTTTTTCCACAGAGCTATCCTTGTAGCAGGTTTGTGTGATGGTTCTAATTTTATTCTATGCTCCTTATTATTATTTTTGTTCTGCTTGTTGAATGTTGAATGCATCCCTAAATTGATTTTCATTTTGTTCACATTCATGTTACAGAGTGAGTGATTGCTACCTCTTTAATCATACTATTTTCTCTGTAAAGTCCCTCTCTCACTCACTCACTAATCTATCTCTGATTTCTTCCTCTCATGGATTCTTGTTTTTGAGTTTTTGATTCTCTATTTTAGTAATTTTTTTATCTTGGTAATCTTCAAATAAATGCTAGAGAATATGCCACCGGTGATGTTCAATTAGCCAAATGTTCAAGTTCTAATTCAATTTACTCTTAAACAAGTAAACTGCTTACTCAGCCAATTCAGCAACTGAAATGAGCATCATATGGATCCTCTTTATTATTCTCAAAACCTATATTAATTTTTTTGAGACTACATAGGGTTATTTTGTCTATAGATGCTTATATTTTTTTTATTTTCAATGCATGCAAAAAGGGACATCAAAAGGCTAATTTGCTTGTTGATTTTGCTGGAGTTGTTAAATTGAATAAGGTGCTTTTTATGTGTCATTTTGCTCCTCCTTTTAGCTCAATAGTGTTGTGGTTTTTCCATTAACATTCATTGTCTTTTTTTCCTGCTGTGTGTTTAAATATGTAGAGATTGGTTAGGGGACCTGTGGATTAATATAAAGCATTAATATATCTAGTTTTTTTTCAGTTGGCATTGGGGGTTGTTGCTGGTTTCTTTTGATTTCCCATCATTTTCAACTTGTGTCATAGTAAAGCTATATTGCAATTATTGTCTTATTTAATGATGTTTTTGCTGGCTGCACTCTTGTTATATCTCTCCATTAGTACATGGGTTCACGTGATTGTTGCTCTTGTGTGCATAACAGAGAAATTTCCCTTTTTCTTGTTGATAGAAACCATGATTGAGTCAACTTTTGTTTGAGTAGAACATAAGTGATTAGTGCTTTACAGTTTGAATATAAAATAGCTAGAATTGATTGATGGAATTAAGTTCGGATCTTGTTGAAACTGGAAATAGACTTGATATCTTTAATTATTCAGTTTGAGAATAGATGATGTGTGCCCTTTACTATTTGATGAACAGTTTTGATTGTTATAGTATAGACTTGCATTTGACACTTGACTTATAAAAGGTGAGATTAGCAATTTGAAATGAAAAGGTTTGACTTATGTAGATCACATGGGCTAGTTTACCTCCTTGATCTCACATCACCAATCACGCAACCAACATTGATCTCACTCTTTCTTTGGAAAAAGGGTCTCACTGTCATCATCACTTGAACACGCTTGGGTTGAAGGTTTAGTGCTGTTATTATTAGTCTTAAATTCCATTCCCCCAAAATCGTATTGCTGCACAACAAGTATTGAAGAGCTTGAACCACAACTATTTGATTCCAAAATGTCCCCAATAACTCCCAGTCCAGGGCAGTCTCTCCATTCCAACAAATTTTGTCTTCCACTGTCTTTTTGTCTTCCACCAGAACTATAATGAACCTACATATTCTTCATCCAACCCTTTTTGTCTTCCACTGTCTAGTATTGCAGATAATAGCCCCTGAGCTTCATTATAGGTTGATTTATTTACCTCTTGTAGGCTGCCTTTGGAGGTTATATTATCTCCTTTGTTTTTTCACCTTGTTCAGTCAGTGAGTTAGGCTGAGGTAAGTTCCATGCTTGTTTTTTCTAACTTCTGATTCAGCCTAATTGATTTCATGCCCTTAACAATCCTTTTGTTTATTTTCTAAACTTCTTAGTTTTCAATCAAACTATGTCTAAGAATTTAAAGAAAGGAAAAGTAATATGATATGTAGAGTACCATTTGGCTGTGGCTATTAGAAACTCATATGCCTTGAGGAGCACATTCTTTGGCAAATGTAATCTTAATAATAGAGAGATCTTGTGGATAGACAGTTACAAGAAAGAAAATGAATGTGAAATTCATGACAGACATGTATAAGCCAATTGCGAAATTTAAACAGCAAATCTATTAGACAATGCCTTTCATTGTCTATTGTTATAGTTTAACATACAAATTATAAATAATATAGGTAACTTATATTTTCAGCTCAGAGCAAGTTTCTATCAATGTAATACTAGAATCACATAAGTTCATACTATTTGAGCATATAATTTATGAAGCAGGTGGGCCAGAATCTTTTTCTTGATGTTTTTCACAAAAATTTCCTAGGATATAAAAGTGAAATCTGAAATTTTATAAAACTGTTTGAGCATATGGTTTACTAGTGTTAATTAACAATGTTAGGGCTTAGGATCTAGAACTTTGAAAGGACATATATGTTTATGAATTTGTTCTTCAATTGATGCATAAATATAGTAGAATTAATGCATTGCTTCATCACCTCCATCATCCTTGTGTTAGTTTCTAAAATGTTTTGGCAAAAGCAGGTAGAGGAAAGTAACCTTCAGACGCATCTAATGGAAGTCAAGCAAGCTTTGAGAGATATTATTAGTTGACTATGTTCTAATTTTTATTTTTAGGTATTGATTTCAATTACATGGTTAATTGTATAAAGTTGTTGGATTCAAATTCCACTATTTGTTTACATATTTGCTACTATAGGCTTAATTGTAACTTCAAAAGGCCCCGGTTGATCCATGCAGAAATTGGTATACTTTTGAGAGATATTGATGAATTCTCAATAGAAAGTTCAATTTATTGTTTACAGTGTGCTTGAATAAAAAAGATATGTTTGATTTTCATGATTTTAATATATTAGATATTACTATTATTTTATATTTAAAGATTATCATATGATTTTTATATATTTTTATAATTATGAAAAATGATTATTTTTAAATATTATAATAATATTTTTCATTTACTTATATATATATATATATATATAAATAATTATAGAAATTAGTTTTTATAAAAATAATAGTTTGTTAATTCTATTATTATGCTATTTTATTTAAAATAATATAATTTAATTAATTTACAATAATAAAAATGGAGAATTTTGAAAATGGGGGAATTTGATTTCTTCATCCAAACAAAGAATTTTAGAAATGAAGAAATCTAATTTCTTCATACAAACTACAAATTTTAAAAATGAAGGAATTTCAATTGAAGCAATTGAAATTCTTAGAAATTTAAATTCTCTAGAATTCTTAATTGCTCCATTCAAACGCAAGGTAGTAGTTGAGACTGTGTTAGCTCTCAATTTAATTAACTCTTATTTCAGTTTTTTAATAGTTAATTTTGAATAAAGATATTTAAAAAAAAAAAGTCAGTCCACGACTCCACGGGCTGGCTTGCTATCCCTAGGGATGTTCATTGGTTCGGATCGATCCTATGAACCCGACGAACCAAACCGAACCATTCAAATTGGTTCGGATTTTTTTCTCATTCGGGTCCGAACCGAACCGAACCAATTAGAACCGAGGACTATTGGTTCGGGTAACGGGTTGGGAAATCCAAACATGTTACCCAAATCGAACCAAACCCATATATATATAAAACGCGTTTTTTTATGGTTAGTGTTTATGATTTTCATGATATTAAGATATTTGAGGACTAATTTTCCTATGATCTTTAATTAGTACTTTGGTCAATGTGTTAATATGTTATGCACTTATGCTGGTTTGTAATTTTCATGTTTGAATGTTATTAGTAATTTGGTTATATTACTAGTGATACTTGGTTGAAACTTGAATGGTTGGTGCAAATTTGAAGCAACAAAACAATCTTGTGCTTTTTTTATATCAGGTTATATGTATTATTTTAGGCAAAATCATGTATTTTTTCTTTTATCCCGAACTGGTAAAAAATGGCATTTTTCTGAGTTTCTGATCCGATTGAACCGAACCGAACCAACCCGTATTTAATTGGTTCGGTTTGGTTCGGGTCAATGCAGAAAAAATAACGAAATCCGAACCGAACCGAACACTTTTGTTTGGTTCGGATTCCTTTTTCCTCTGAAACCGAACCAAACCGATCCGTGAACACCCTAGCTATCCCACAAACCAACCCGTGTAACCTGTGATTTATATAGACCAAGCCAAAAGGCCCACATTTTATACAGGCCTATGATTTACCTTGCCCTGACCCACTTGGTCTACAGATCATCCGCAGACCCAGAACCATATAACTAGCTCTAGTATATAGTATAAAGTAGATCTACCTTTGACCAAAACGAAAAAAAAAAGTAGATCTACCATACATGTAAAAATTATCATCGTATGCGAGGAGGGATAAACTAAAATTTAGGGGAATTTTTTATTGAAGCCTCACCCAAAATTCTGAAATACCCACAGTTCAATAGTAATACATATTTTGCCTCCACTTGTCCACCTCTTCCCCCCTTTTCTGTATCTTTTTCTTGGCCAGGGGTGAGAAGAAATAGGTGGTTGTTCTCCTCTAGTCACTGTCATTATCTGTCTGAATCACAGCTCTTTAAATAGAAATATATCACTTACTCCTCATAATTCATCCTTCACATCGCTGTTGCTACTCTGGCTCTCTTTCGCATCAGAACTCTCCTTGGCATCAGAGCTCCCCTTGACATCAGAGCTCTCAGGTTTAGAAGTTGAGGTTGGTTTCTGGAGCTTGAATGGGATTGATGCATGCTTCTTGAGGAACTTATAGAAGGCTACCACTGTACGATCTGTATCAACAGTAATCTGCGGACACAATGAACCAATTATATATTTCAATCACCCAATGGTAAACATATGCAGACATAGCTGAATTCATAAAACATATAATGTTCAGTAATGTTTACATACAGGGTCAAAACTCTTGTTTCCTGCTGGGAAGAAGAGTATAGTAGGGTATCCATCAGCCTGCAAAGTGATAATAAATCAATATTGATCAATAAATTTACACCTGCATTTGATGTAGGATTGGAAATTCAAGACCTAGCAGGAGTTGGACCAAACGCCATTTCAGTTGATAATAGCAAACAGCATATGCCATATGCTTGCAACATATACTTGAATTTGGGTTTACCTTTGCCCTGGGATGTTCATTTGTTGTTCCATCCATCTTGGCTATCACAAGAGACTCAATTCCACGAAGATGTTTTGCAAGCTTGTTGTATATTGGTTCAAGTGCTTGGCAATGGCCACACCAGGGAGCATAAATCTGATATTCCAAACAATTAAATTAACATGAGTAAGGTGCAGGATGCAAATGTAATTCATAAACTAGAAGGTTAAAATTGTACCTCAAGAAGAACATCCTTCGACTCATCCAAGACAATTTCATCAAAATTATTCCCAACAACTATTTTCACATCACCGTCATTCTGTCACCACGTTAGCAAACATGTTAGACATGAAAAACCAAATTAATAGAACATAATTGATGGCTAGAAAATAAAATAACTCACACTTTCAGGAACTGGATCTGACTTGAAAAAAGGTTTTAGCTTGTCTTCAAGGAAATCTTCCCCAAATGACTGAGATACAATGAAGATTTGAAATTTTTAGTCAAAATATTGCTTTCAAACCTTATTAAAATGAGAGAAAAAAGCATTCATGCACATTCCATAATATGGTAGAAAAATTAACAGAGCATCAGAGTTTGAAGCAAGAAGGGAGAAAAAAGCACCTTAATTTTGTCAACAGTCACCTCTCCATCAAGCACAAATTTTTTTCCATCATCATTTCCAGTGTATGCGAGTACCTGTAATGGAAACTCCACTGGTTATTTAAATATACTTCTGAATAATTTAAAGGATATAATATGTTAATATCATGAATTTCATGACTTATCATTTAAATTAAATTAAAAAGGGAAGAAGAAACAATTACTTTTGGGGCACTCCCACTGACACCAAAGTAGTCTGAAACAGGCTTTCCAACATCTTCATTATCCATTTCCACGTATACAAAGATCAACTGCAACATATAATTGCACACACAATTAAATCATTATCCAACATCTAGGTACCCTTTAGAGGGGAGAACTGGAAGAATGATGAGATTTTTATCAGTAAAATGAGACAGTACATTTTATTATTTCCTAATTTACAATGATATATAAGATTTTTATAGTAAAATGTAGCAGAATAAGAAAGAGCGTATTTCAAACATCACCACTTAGTGCAAGGAAAATGCTAAACTCAATAGGGGCAGGGTCCTTGCTTATAGCAAGTTGTACACCTATGGATTATTTGTTAAATTCAAAAAAGTTCATAATTGATCAACTTTAAATTTGTTTGCCAATCTTTATAAATTTGAAGTTTTGAACAGATTTGGATTATGCTTATTTTCTTTAAAAATTGGTCTTGAACTAAATTTACACAAAATATTGTTCACTAAATATTAGTGAGCCCTTTCTCAAATATCAAATAAAGTAGAATGAACTAGATGGTTAGAGATAAACATACAAGGAAATAGGAAATGATTGGGGTAAAAAGCCATTAGTTATTTAGTTTTAAAACAATTCTGTGCTGAACTTTCTTCCATACTTATTTTGACCTGAAACTAATCAAGTAAGAGCTTTTATTGAAAAAATTTAAGTGATTACCAAACACACAAGATTTTAAAACCTACTTTTTTGTACCTAGTTATTCAGCTTTTAGGTTCGGCAATACACAACATAGAAAACTACATCCGCCATTCAATAACTCAATTCCATGCTATCTTAATTAAATTTCATCAACCCCGTGCTGTCAATCTAGTTTCATGACCCACTAAGCACCACCCTGCACCTCAATTCTTATGAAAAGCAAAGAATTCTATTTTATTTGCACTGTTCTGAATTCTGAAATAAAAGGCATTTGCAAATTAAAGAAAGAATGACATGACAGAGAGTAATAATTAGTAGCCTGTATGAAAATATACCTTTCCCTTGAAAAATTTCGCTGCTTCTTGAAATACTGGGATGAATTTCTCTGAATCGTTTGAAGTCGCAAACAACAACAACTAAAAAAGAAGTTTCAAACACATTAACAACGTTTGAAGTTATGATGCCATTTGTCAAGAACATATTTTTTAAGAGATTACAATATAACAAGATATATGTATATAAATGATTACCTGTTTTTTTATTGGATTTTCAAAGACGGCTGGGGCACTTTCTCTTGTAAAAATTGTTACCAAAGGAAGCTTGTTGGAGGAGACAAAGTCTGCTATTTCAGACTTAACAAATTGGCCATCTGCAGAAACAGGGTGAAAATACATCAAGTTAACAAGGAAATAACGGGGGTGGGGACCCTTTTCTTGGCAAGAGAGTTAAGAATGAGAAATCAAACAAACCAAAATGGTTCAGCTTTTCCGCCTCTTTCTTGACCAGGATCAAAGCTGGGCGTTTAACAGTAGGGTCAATATGGAAAAGCTTTGCCACATCAGGATTCACAGTTTGATAAAAATTGACATCATCCTCAAGTCTTGAAGCAGAAGCAAGCTCCTCACTCTCAGGACCCTGCATATTATTCATGACAGGTTAAACGAAGCATAACAAGCAAGCTCAAGGCGTCAAGCTAATATTTTCAGCTTCATCCAGGAGAAATCTCATGATTGATCTCAAAATAAAGCAGTGCATCTTACTACACGAAATTATCTTATCATAATGAAGATCATATGTAAACATCAAATTGACAAACCATCTCAACAAGAAATTTGAACACTTACAACTAAAGAGTCGAGGAAGCCCAAAACAACTTTACTTTCGGAGGTCAAAATGCGTTGAGCATCATCCACTGTAGTTATGTTGTGTATACCAGGCCCTGTCTTCTTCTTAATCCAGGTCACTATAGCTTCTCTGTATTGCAATTATATAAAAAAACAACATAAAAACCAAAAAAATAATCAGATCCAATAAGATTGAAGGAAAATTCAAATTGAGTTTGGATTGAAATGCAGAACTCGAAAGTTTCAATGAAAGTGCAAGAGGAGAGAGGGTTTACTTGGTCCTGTGGCCATTATAAGGTTTGTGAATGCCATCGACGAAGAAGTAGATAGTGGGGAAACCCTGAATATCGTACTGCTGAGCCAACTGATTCTCCTCAGTGGCATCAACCTTGGCCAAAATGACATTATCGCCCTTCAACTCGGTGGCGGCTGCGGCATACTCCGGTGCCAAGGCCTGGCAGTGACCGCACCACGGCGCGTAGAATTCAACCATCACGAATTGATTGTTCTTCACCACGTCAGTGAAATTCTTATCCTTCAAAACGACGACGTCCTTGTCGTCCACCTCGGGCTCTTTGTAAGCCTCCGCCTCCGCATCCTCGAAGCCGGAGAAGTCGTCGAAATCGGTGGCGGTGGCGTCGTCGAAGCCGCCGTGGTGGTGGTGGTGGTAGGAGTCGTTCTCATCGGGTTCGTCGAGGAAGCTGAGATCTTCTTCCGCTTCACATAGAACATGAGAGAAGGAGGAGAAGAGGAGAAGGGTTGTGAGCGAAAGCACAATGAAGATTCGCATTGTGCGATTCAGATTACAGAAGAAACGAAGAGGGAAACTGAGAGATGAAAGAAAGATCTGTGTGATATAACTGTGAGCTTGTGATGTGAGACTCAGTTGACTTTAAACTTTTCAGTGGGAATGCAAATGAAATGAATCCACGTCCTTTGCGACGCCGTTTCACAGACCCCTTGATGTAATTAATCTGTTTTCGGTTTTCATTGACCTATTTTCTTTAGGTAAGAAGTAGCAAACTTTGACTTGCCATTGTTTTAGAAATAAAAGCTAATTAATGGTAAATAGGAACGTAAAACATCATTAAATATGAATTTACACTGTGTGTAAGACTTTAAAGAAAATATTTAAGAATAATTAAAAGTTGAAACAGAATAATTGCATGAGCGTAGCCATGATTTTTTCATTAGGGGCCGGAATAAAATACTATATTGAGTTTTTTTTACAAGATTTTTTTATGATTTTATTTTATTCATTTTTCTTACACTTTTTACAATTTTTTAGATGCATTTATTATCTTTTTTTTCATCTTTAGCCTAATAATTATTGAACATTTATAATTTTTATGTTAGTTAATGTGAGAAATACAATAGAGTTTGACTTAAAAAGGGATATTAAAAAAAATTTACCTGATTTTTTAGAAAACTAAAATATTTAAAACACCTTTTTTCAATTTTATTATCTAATCCTAAAAGTAAAATTCAAATCAAATTAAATCAAAGAAAATTCATTTTTATTTTTGTAAGATTTATAATTTTTATCATGCAGATCTAAAAATTACATTTAAATAAAGCACAATCTTCTATAATTTTGAATAAAACTTTATGATTTCTAAATAAGGAAAAATAATTAATATAAAAAATATATAAAAAAGAAAATGAGGATGCAATACAAGTAGTGAAAGAATTATAAAGAGTTAATACTATAAATTTATAAAATATTTTGGGGGCTGGATTAATAGTTAATAAATTAAAAATTTTTATAAACGCCATGTTGAAGAGAATATTATAAACACCATGTTGAAGAGAATCAATAGAGATCTCGATTTCGAATTTTATTGGAAATAATGAGTTTGGTTGACAGTAATAAAAAGGGCGTAAACTATCCTTTTCTTGTTTAAAATTTAATATACTTATGCTTTATTTGGTGGGAGTAGAGAAATGAAGAGTAAAGAAATGAATAGAAGAGAAGTGGGAAGAAGAGAAATGGAGGTGAAATAGATGTGAAATAGAGGAGAAATAAGGGTTGTTTGATGTGTGTGAAATGAGTGAGAAATAGAAGAGAGATGTGAAAGGGGTTGGTGTGGGACTCACCATAAAGTGCATTTATCCTCATTTATCTGCATTTTTGCAGGAAAATAAACTTTGGTGTGGGACCCACCATAAAGTGCATTTCCCCCAATTTCCACTGTGCCACCAAATAAGGGAAATAGGTCTATTTCCCTTCACTTCCACTTATCTCATTTCTCTTCTCCCTCATTTCCATTTTACCAAACAAAGAGGGCTTAAAATAAAAGATAACACATGCAATACACTTAAAATACGAGCAACAAAATATTCTGTTAATGACATTGTTATGGTTCAGAACTAGGCTCACCACAAGTCCAAAAAGTATGAGCCCATTCGCAAGACAATATCTCTATATATGGAGAGTTGTTTTTCGCACCTACTTTGTTGTTATTCACACTCCCAAATTTGTTTTACTTTTATTTTTTACTCAATCTCCCCTCTTTTCCACTGCTCATCAATATTTTTTTCCCTCTCCCATACCTCCTCTTTTCGTCTTTTTACTTTCTCCTACCAGTGTGGTCAGTCTAATCCTAAGGCTAATAAAACTCCCAAAATATACCTTTTTTAAGGCCTCTAAAAAATATTTTATTAATATTTTTTAAAAAAATAGTTAACAATTATTTAGTAAGTTATTAAATTTATTAAAAATAACTAAATTTTTTTAAAAAAATCACATTTTATCACGACTTTCTCTCTTCTTATAAATAATAATTATTAATAATTAATTTTATGTATTTTCACCATTTAATTTGTCTCATCACTTACTTTATTTTCTTTTGTGACTTTTCTTCTTCGGGTCGTGCTATATATATTGAATTACCAATTCGCTCTTACTCCCCCAATCTCTCTTTTTTGTATTTGGTTGAGTGCAGAGATTTTTCCTTTATTAAGTATATATAAATAAACATGTCACTTTATTTGATTAGACTTTATTGCGCCAGTGTGAGTAAATTTATTTATTTAAACAAATAATTATGTTTTAAAATAATTTAAGCAGTTATTTTTTAAAAAAACTATCATAACAAACATACACTAATATATTGAAGGATAAAAATGACCTTATTATAAAATTCGCTTTAGGAGTTTAGGCCTAGAGAAGCACTGGCCTACCCTACCTACCCCAATATTTTTTTAACAAACACCATGACCATACCTAATGTAACATCCTAATTTCTAAATTCGAAAATAATGTCTGTTGGAAGCACTATTCCAGAATGTGTGAAATTATTTCGCGCATTAATGATATCGGCACACAACTCATTACAATGCTTAGGTAATTCCAACACTTACTTAAGCGAAAACCAATCATCCATACAACGAGGGTAATGTAGTCAATACAGGCTCAAAATACATAAATAAATCTAGTAAATAGGCATAATGGGATATGGAAATACATATTTACTAAAACAATAATGAACATCCCCGAAAGATCCACATGTACAACCATATCCCACCAAAGAATGAAAATCTATGCCTATACAAAACAATCCTAATCAGAAGAAAGTTGGACAACAACATAGCCCAACAACCAGCTCCAATCTCTCCCTCAACAGTTGGACGGTTACCCTGCACATCTGAATATAATTCCCACATCGTGGGGTGAGACTAACGTCTCAGTAAGTGTGATAAAAACATGCAGTGTGGGGGAGTCAGGAAAATGAGATGCAACACACACACACAAATATATATATATATATATATATCCATAATTCCATCCAGAGTACAAATGCATGAAGGTAAGAAAACATGACTGTGATGTGTTTTTACCCAACACCAAGGGTAATTTCACTATCTGTGATTGTGATTAAGCGCTCGACCATGTGACCAAGGACCGTCGTCCAGGGCCACTTATGATTAAGTTTTATTAATAATCAATGAACAATGCATGTTATCATTTTTAGCTTGAGGATCCCCCATCTTCCTCTTGGCCGAGAGTTCGATGTGGTTACCTCATTGTTTTACAGCTGGTTGCCCGAAGGCCCGTGATGGTCCGGAGACCCTGTGATGGTCCGAAGACCCTGTAATAGCCCAGAGGCTCTATGATGGTCCGAAGACTCTTAAAACATGTTCTATGATGGCCAATGGCCCATGAATGCTTAAAATATAATAAACATAATCACCAGTCCAAAATCCCCAAATCACCTACCCCAGGGTTTGGAGTACATGAGCATACAACCAATCAACTCAACAATCCATCCTAATTTTGTCTTTAATCAGTCACAATCAACAATTAGAGCAAGGGAAGTAAGAATAGGGAGCATACAAGGGTATCCATTCAAGAATGAAAGTGAGTGGAGAACCGCACTCACCTCTAATGGAGGAAATAGGACGAATGGAGAGATGGGGATGAAGATACAAGCTCCTTGAACGGTGTGGATGGCTCCAATGCATGTTTCTGCCTTCAATCTCCCCCTTCTCTCTCTAGGAAGAGAGAAATAAGAGAAATGAGGGCTGGAAGCCCTAGCTATCTGTTTTTAAAAACTGAAATCGTGCATGCTCGCTCAAGCGATCTCGCTTGAGCGAGCATGCGCGATTTCATGCTCGCTCAAATGCTGAAAACGCTCTCTCACTTAAGAGAGCATCTGCTTGCTTGAGCGAGCCTGAAGTCAGAGAGCACCCCCTGGAGCTCTCTGACTTCGCTTTCTCTCGCTCAAGCGAGCCCGAAGTCAGAGAGCATCCCCTGATGCTGCAGGGGTCCTCGCTCGAGCGAGCCTTTGCTCCCTTGAACAAGCCTCAACTCAGAGACTCCCTCCTCTTTTCCCTGACCCTCGCTTGAGCAAGCCCTTGCTCGCTTGAGCGAGCCGACCTGAATTCAAAACCTGCCTTCCTTCACTCTTACTCCATTTCCCCCTCTATTCCTAGTGTATTAACCTCCTTCTAATTAACTCCACCCCTTTTATCCAAATCTATTCCATCATTTCTGTCAATCCTTTAACAAATCCCTTCCTCTTAAACCTAAACCCCCATTCAACGCCCCTACTATCGGACTCAACTTACACCTACAATCCTCTCTGTCTTAAGGTGTGGTTTCTTCTAAGTTAATTCTACAATTGTGTTTGGCTTAACACCTGGTTTCCCTTCTAAATTCTCTTAAAACTCTTATCTCTTAATACATTCTCTAGTTCTTATCGAAATTCACCCTCAAATCCTAATGTTCTCATACTACTTCTAACCTCCCTTTCCTTGGCCAGACTCACAGCCTAAGGCTTCCACGGTATTTCTAGATTATAATTTTCGGGATGTTACACCTAAGCTCAAGAGCAAAACCATTAATAATAGGGGTGGGCATCGGTCGGTTTCGGGCCAAAAATTCCCAAACCGACCAAAACCAATAACCTGTAAATTCTGGACCGATCCCGTCCGTTTATCTTGTCGGTTACTTCGATTCAGATTTATTGCGGGTAAGCGGTTAGATCGGGTGGGTTACAACGGTTACAATTTTTAAACTAAAATAAAAAGAAGAAAAATTCAAAAAAATCGAATAGGATTACAGCAAAAAAACATCCAGCAAGGCAGCAACTATCAACCACATAATACCATCAAAGCATAATACCACTTATGATTACAAATAAAAAATGTCTGGTTTTACAAGTTGAGGGGCAAGGGGAAAGCTAAAATAAACAACTCCAGAAAAGAAAAAAAAAAACTTCACAGCAACCCCCAAGTCCACAACAACAAACAAACATAGTAAAATAACATCATATGAAAGGAAAACCAAGCATCAGAACTCAGAAGGCCGCATGGAGGGGCTTACGGTGGTGCACGGATGGATCTCCAGAAGGCCGCACGCAGCGACAGGGTATGGTGGTCCTGAGCGGCGACAGCCGCACGATGGTGGTGTGAGGGGGGCGAGCCAAGGGGCGGCTTTGCGCGTGTCTATCGCGCGCGGTGGCGAACGAAGCCCGGCGGAGGGACGAAAGCTGCCATGGGAGGTGATCCGTTTCACACGTAGAGGGGGACGCATGGCAGACCACAACGGTTGTGAACGGCGGTGGTGACTGTTACACCGCGACTTGCAGCGGCGTGAGGGAGGGGAGGAGCAGAGTGCAGATCGCGCACGGTGGGAGCGGATGAGAGAGGAAAAGAAGGAGGGAGGGAGGACCGGAGTACATAGTGGGAAGCTTGGTGTTGAGAGAAAAGTAGAAGGGAGATGCGGCTGCTGAGTGAGAAATGAGAAGGTAGGTAGAAAATAAGAGTATTTATATGTAGGTTAAAAGGGGGTCTATCTCTCTGCTGGTAGTAATTGGGCCTAGCCCAAATTCATTAACTGTTTTTTGTATATGTCGGTCGGGCCGGTTACCGACGGTATATTTTTTCCTCACCCGAGCCCGACCGACCATAACCATCTCAACCCGTTTTTTTTCAAACTGATAACCCGTTAACCCGCTGTAACCCACCCGTTACACTTTTTTCTTTTTCGGGCCAATCGGGCCACGGTCGGGAATGGGTTTTTGCCCACCCCTAATTAATAATCAGCTTCGTATGTGTTTGGTTTCCATCATAATCACGTTTCAAACGTGAATTGATGCTAACGCTATTGAGAGTAACGTTGGTTCGAATAATCCAGCCCTCAAATTATCTCGATTACCATCACCCACTCAGGCAACGAGGATTAGGGAGTCACCTATAGACTAAAGCCAAACTCCGCATTGACCTAGTGCCACACTAGAGATCATTTGTAGCTCCTTCATTCATAGCCACTACTTTTTCTCCATCGTAAGACCCATCATCCTTGCAGCCAAAACCACTGCGACTAGACCAAAGTACCATTCATCCATGTAGAGCCACTGCTGCAGGTCTTGTCCATACCTGCCACATGTCGAACATGTTAGAAAAAGACTAAATCAGAGTCTGAAATCTCTAAGTTTTGATGAAGAAAAATATGAAAAATTTTTATTTGTCTTATGATCTAACAAAGTCTGAAGTGTATATATGCATAAACAAATTCAGTCTAGAACTAGATCTAGACTTTGTCAGTCTGAAAGGTCAAAGTCTAAAGTTTCCTGACGCTAATCTTAGTCTATTATACAACCTGAGTTTGAAGCAACGTCAAGTGTTGTATTCTTATCAGACCCAAAAAAGCAAGTCAAGCTTATATGTAAGTCCTACATGGTTTAAATATTGTCTCACACCACACTTTACTGGAAGAAGAAGTTATAGATCTTTGTGAGAGCAGAAATCATATCAGTATAAAAGTAGAAAAAAATTCAAAAAAAGAAGGATAAGAGATGTTTGTGCATAAGATTTTCCAGCCTACTCTCTGTCACTGTTGTTGCAGATAATACACAACCAACGACTCCATGCATTAAATGCTAAAAGACAATGTTAACCTGCTCACACTCAGTGTCTCTACCACATGGAATAAAAGATGAAGGAATGAAGAAAATAGAGAACTTTTGAACAAGTGCAAAAACGCTGCCATTATTTCTACTCTGATTCTTTTATTCTTTCATTTCTTCATTCTTTGTGCAAGTCATTTCAAACAAGTTTTGATCTGAACTTTGCTTTGATAAATTTTTGTTTCATCTCTCATATTCATATTGTGTGTGTAAACCGAAAGCTTTATTATGTTTCTTCTCACTTTATTTGGTGAATCTGAGGAGGCTTGTTTGTTGTAAAGAATACCTGATTTTTGGCCGAAGAAGGTTGTGAAGAATATCTTGTAAGCTTAGAGAGGCAGTGAAAAATACTTGTGTGAGGTACCTTCATTTTAGTGAAAAATCCTAATCGTGTTAGAGACTAAACGTAGCTCCTATGGTTTGTGTGAACCAGGATAAATTTTTGTGTGCTTCTCCCTTCCTTATCTTGTTATTATTATGTTTAACTAACATGGGTTCTATATGTGTTTATCTAATAAACTAAGTTGCTTAATAATGTTTATGTGAAAACTGTTCACGTGAGTCTGAAAGTTCAGACTCAACCTAAGAACTACTTTAGACCAAGTTTGAAAATTTGCATAAATAATCTTTTGTGAACCTGTGTTGCGAAAAATTGAAAGTTTTAAAGAAAACAAAATTGAACACCCCTTTTTATATTTTACCTGTGTATTTCAAAACAAGCTTTGAAATACATTGTTCAGTTAGTGTAGGGGTGGCAAATGGATGGATTGGATGGATTTGGTTCAGGATTATAAATGGATGGATTGAAACAATTCATTAATCCATTTATTATCCATTAAAAATATATTATAAAAATCCAATCCATCCATGACCCATTAAATAAAAACCATCTAATCCATCCATTAACAACTATTTAATGGGTGGATATCCAATCCATCCATATATTCTTTTAAAAAAATTATTTTTTTTATTTTTTAGAATATTTTTTTATCAACTAAAAATATTTTAAAAAATTTTAAATTTTTAACTAAAACTTTCTCTCTCTCTATATTTTTCATTTATTAAGACTCTCTCTCTCCTCTCTCTGTCTCTCTCTCCTCTCTCTCCTCTATCTCTCTCATTTGTTTCTCCCTCCTCTCTCTCCTCTTTAATATTTTAAAAATCATCCAATCCATTCGTTAATCAATATTTTATGGATGGATATCCAATCTATCCATTTTAACAAAAAAATCCATCCATAAAATTATTTTTAAAAATAAAATTTATTACTTTTAAAATGTTTTCTCTCTCTAAATTTTTTTTCATTAAAACTTTTCTTCTTTCTCTCTCTTCTCTTTCCTTTTCTTTCTCCTTCCCGTCCCTCTCTCCATTCTCTCTCTAGTATAAATTAAAATAATACAATAATTAAAATTCATATTAGATAAAAGAAATTACTTGAGTGGATGCCTGTAAGACGTGCTGCTACACTATATATCTCCCAGGGAGTAAATCCTCAAAATGGTCCCCGAAAGATATGGGGTCGGTCGCATTGGTCCCTGAAAGATAATAAATTGTAAAAACGTCCCTGAGAGATAGTAACGTCAGTCAATTAGGTCCTTCTGTTAACTCCTCTCTGTTAAAGTTAACAGAATTGCAAATAATCCTCAAAATGGTCCCTGAAAGATGTGAGGTTTAGTCACATTGGTCCCTGAAAGATAATAAATTGTAAAAACGTCCCTGAGAAATAATAACATCATTTATAAACCCTCAAAATGGTCCCTGAAAGATTATAAATTGTAAAAATGTCCCTGAGAAATAATAACATCATTTATTATGCTTTCTTTTTACGCGTTGATTTCGTTCCATTCCTAAATATTGTTGGTCGATCACCCAATACATGCATATGTTTCTACTATAATGCTCTACACACCTCTGGTCTGTGTCTGCTATTGTTGGTTTTCTCTCCCTTGGCTAGTGTATCATGAACTCCAAGTCCTTTGGTTTCCTCTTTCACTAGAAGCTCACGCATTGCATCATCTTCCTCTACAGTCTAAGAATAAAAAGAAACTCCAAAACCTTTAAGGACAAAGAAAGTGCATGAGCCAAATCATCATCTTCTTGTTGAAGATGACTTTGAGGAAGCCCACCATCAAATGAATCATGAAATAATATTCCATTAAAGGAGGGGGAACCTTTAGAAAGCATAGAGAAATAGAAGTAAAAATGATATGGCAAGAAAGAGTAAAAGCAAAAAACTTCACACATGAGCTGGATTCACAATTCACAACTCCCTGAAATTTCTCAATCATAGGAAATGAACAATCTATCCAAAGCATCAAGCACGTGCCTCATTATAGGTCTCTTATCAGGGCTCTTATGGAAACAAGTCATCACAATTTTCAAAACTGCAATTATCTCTTCTTCCTTATCTGCATCTTTAGCCAAGCATGGGTCCAATACGTTTGAGAGTGACTTCTTCTCCTCAATGCAAAACTGAATCCATTGAACAAAGTCCATTTCTGAATCACCTTGTGATCATTTCTAACAAAATCACACCATATGAATAAACATCCCACTTCTGTGATGGCTTCACCACTTTCAGTGCTTATGTAGCCTGATAACCATTTCCTAAAATATTAGTTGCAACTTCAGTGGACAAGGTCTTTTGTCTCTCTTGGAGTTTCTCTACAGCCGCTTAGTTGGATTGTAAGGTTAGGGTTCCCTAGCAATATTTGCAAGGCGCCCACGTCCAAAATCAGAGATGTAGGGTGTCATGTTATGTCTAACAAGTATGTTACTTGGCTTGAGGTCTCCAGTAATATTTTTTTAGGCTAAATTCATGCAGATAGACCAATCCTTTTGCAGTTCCTTTCATGATTTTCAATCAATAGGACCATGATAGAGAGATAAATGTCATTAGTCTAGCCTTTCTAGAAATTGTGAGGCATGACTCGCATTTGGGAATGAAACGAAATCAACCAGGAAAAAGAAAGCATAAAAAGTGATGTTATTATTTCTCAAGGACCTTTTTACAATTTATTATCTTTTAGGGACCTATGTGATCGACCCCATATCTTTGAGGGACCATTTTGAGGGTTTATAAATGATGTTATTATTTCACAGGGACATTTTTACATTTTATTATCTTTCAGGGACCAATGTGACCAAACCTCATATCTTTCAGGGATCATTTTGAGGATTTACTTGCAGTTCTGTTAACTTTAAAAGAGGGGAGTTAACAGAATGACCTAATTGACTGACGCTACTATCTCTCAGGGATGTTTTTACAATTTATTATCTTTCAGGGATCAATTTGACCGATCCCATATCTTTCGGGGACCATTTTGAGGGTTTACTCATCTCCCAGGAATATCATCCACCTTTTGATTCTTTACTACCTTGTTGAATGCTAAAGTAGAGAAACTCTCTTTGACATGAGATAAGAAAATAAACCTTGCTCAAACGGTCAAACTTAATGAAATAATATTTGTTGCAATATTTTTTACATAATTATACTGTTAATCTTACTATTATAATTAATGTGTAATTTTGATCTCTTAATAGTTTAATTATCTTCAAATTTAGTAATCGAACATTTTAGTTATTACTTATTTCGTACAATCAAATTATTTGACTAGTTTTTATCTATCTAAATTTTACAAATTTCCATTTTCAATTTAAAAAATATATATTTTAGGACAGATTAATATTTATGATAAGAAAATTTTTTCAAAAGAATGAAAATCTAAAAATTTGGTAAATTTTGAAAAAAAAAAGTAACAGAATGTAAGATTAAAATTTCAAGGAAGGGATTTGAGACTTTTAATGAAATATAATATTTCTATTAGTGTGGGTTTTGATATATATTATGCTTTGAATATATGAAAAGAAAAAAATTCAAAAGAATGAAAATCTAAGAATTTGGTAAATTTTGAAAAAAAAATTTACAGAATGTAAGACTAAAATTTCAAGAAAATGAATTTTGACACTTTATAATTTTGAATGAAATATAATAGTTTGGGTTTTGATATATATATATATATATATATTATGCTTTGAAGAAAAAAAGGAATTCGTAACGGATAAAACATGAGTAATGTATTAAATTTTTTATTGAAGCTTAATTTCCCTTTTTTATTTCATTTAGTTGCTCGATACCTCCGAGACTCAAATCGGTTTTGACTTTTTAAGTGTTAAATATGGTAATAATCGGGAGCTATATCGTGGCAGAGTACGGGAGAGAAAAGCTTTTATTCATTGCATGGTTTCTATTGTGTCTCAATATCCACTGGATCTTTAAACAAATATAAATGGATCACAATCCATCCACAAGGTTAGATGGACGGATAAAAACTCATCCACCATTTTCTATTTTGTAATAGGATGGACTGGATTTGCATTTCGTGTGGACGGATCGGATGGACCATGGACAATTGGATAAGTTTGCCAGCCCTAAGTTAGTGGTAAAATTAAGGGGTGTAAAAAATGTCAAGTCCAGTTAAGCAGACTACAAGACATTTATGTCATAAAAGAAAAGAAAAAACTAAGAAGGTGTGAACAACAATAAAAGGGTGTAAAAGAAATTTAACATTTATGATTCTTGACACCACTAGATCTGAGATCCAACTTAACAAAGTTGCTTTTAGCAACTTTTTTTTTATTTTCCCACTCCTTTCCCCCTTATTTTGTATTTTTTCTTTACTAAAATACCCCATTTATCCTATTTACTACTATATTCATTCTAACCCGATTCTATCCGACCCCTCCCCACTGTGAACCACTAGAAACCCCACCTCCCTTATATCATTTTCTTTGCAACACTTCATTGGCAATCATTGTTTCATTTAGTATCAAGGTACCTGAGTGTGTGTGTGTTTTTTATTGTTTTTTTTTTTGCCTTCGTCTTTTTTTTTTTTGTGTTGCTTTTTTTTCCTGTCTTTTTTAACTTTTGAAAATAAGTTTCTAGAAGGTAAAAGTAATAGGAGATGCCAGGTACACTACATGAACACATTCCACTTAACACCCTACTATATCCTTTACTATATAAGAGGGCCATCAAGTATGGATATTCTCATATTTGAGAAATGTTAGTAATACACTTTTTTCAACACATTTTTTTATTCTTGAAATTCATGTGGTTTTACTAATTAAAAAATGGTTTTATGTATTTTAGAAAAGTGTACTATTAGCAATCTTACTCATTATTATTACAAACTTTTATATTAGGGTAAATCATGTTTTTAGGTCTTCAAAATATTGTAATTTTTGGATTTTGTCCCTTTTTATTTTTTTTTTTCATTTTTAGTCCCTTTATTTAATAAAAACAGTGCATTTTTAGCCCGTTTCCACCCTTGAAGCATTTTTTTTATATTTTTCAGGAGTTAAAAATAAAAAATATTAAAAGGGGACTAATTTTTAAAAAATAATATTTTCAGGATCTAAAGACTTATTTAACCCTTAATATTATTATAATATTATTATATGAGAGTTGTTATTATCCTTTTGATTTTTTTTATATCCTAACTTGATCATGTTTTTGTTATGCGCATAGGATAGGAAGCTAATGCTTATCCTACATTCAAATATAAAAAATCGTGTCTTTTATATGTTTTGTATATATACTTCAGCTCTGTAGCAATTATAATCAAACAATATACCAATTCTCGATAAGGAACAACAACACAATGACAGTAAAGAACACAAATCACACGGTAAACACAAGTAGAAATAAATCCCTCAACTTGCAAGAATTTGTGTCGAGCAACAACAGATAAACAACAACATAAATCACCGCAATCACATAAAGGACATTAACAATTTTTAACGAGGAAAACTCCTAAAGACAAGGGTAAAAATCACATGTCAATTAGATCAAAGAAACAGCTTCACTATGATCATATAAGGATACAAAAGAGTCTTAAATAATTGCACAAAAGAGTGTTAACAGCCAACCAGACTTCAAAGCCATAAATCTTATAAATAAAAAACCATAAAAAATAAAAACACCCAAAATATAGAGCTATTATGCGAATTGAATATCTCACACCTTACACCTCGTATCAATGATCAAACTATTCAAAATGAAGAACCAAGAGTCTTCAAGTTGCTGATGAAATTTTAGCCTGATCCAATGGTGAACGAGAGTGGAGTTGCAATTTCTGGGTAACTATCCTGAGTCTCTCACATGTTATTAGTTTTCTCACTAACTTGAGACATTCTCACTTCTCCACTCAGACCCCTCTCCACTTCCTTTTTTTTTGGTCAAAAGATCACAGATTCATTGAAAAAATGCCCAGCGGCACTTACAAGGCTTGTAGGATGCTAAAATAAGAGTATTACAGCAATGCACTACAAATCAATACAATAACCCAAGCATGCATACTCATAAAGTAATCAATTTAGAAATCCTACTAACAACAGAAAAAAAAACCTCCTAATACATATTTCCTGAAAAAAAAAAAACCTTGGACTTTCCTTCCTCTTTTTTTTATTCCTTCTGGATCGGCACATGTCCAGCATTCACTCAAAGCAAAAATCACATCATCAGCTGCAACCATTCTAGGTAGATCAGTGCTGCTTGTGGTGAGAGTGCATAGAGGCAACAGATCTATGTAGAACAATGTTGTATAATGCTAAGAGACTTTAATAGAAAATTTTGTAGGGAGGAGGGGTTAGAGGTTATGGAGGTGGTGGACAGAAAAGAGGAGGGAGAAAGAGATGGGGAGAAGGAAGAAAGAAGAAGGAAGTAGAGGAAAAAAATTTATAAAAACTCTCACTAAAGAGAGAGATTAACCCACCTAATGTGAGTAGAAAACCCTCACATGGAGGGAGGAATCCCTCCTATAGAGGGAGGAAGCCCCCAAGGGACGCTGATGCTGCGGCGGCTAGGTTTCTAGGTTTATGCTAGAGAGAAAAGAGACTGAGTCCGTCTCTGGTGTGTAGGGCAGTCTATCCGAGAGAGAATTCAAGGTAAGGATTGCGCCTACCACTGGTCTGATCCCTCTCCACTTAAATAAGTGAAATATCATGTTTGCTTCTCAATTTTGGGCCTTTCTCCATATACAAAGGGAGTACAATGCTCAACAGTTCTTTCCATCTCTTTACATATTATAATGCTCTACTTTTTTTTTTGTGTTAATCATATGTATCTCTCCCTAAAAATGTGTTTATAGTGGGGATCAAACCCGTGAGCTCTTCTTACAATCTTAGCCTGCGTTGCCAACTGAGTCACGACTTTTTGGTATATAATGTTGTACTTGTCAAGTGTTAAATGGTTTATTCCATTATTTTTTTCCAGCATGTTAGAATTAATTCACTTGAGTATTAAGTGTATTTAATAGAAATTATACTGCTTTCCTGCCAAGTGTTGGTTTCTTCCTCTTTGGCAACCTAAGATTCAAGTGTGTCTACTGTCCACTCATCCCAATGTCTCAAATAGAGTAAATATCATGCTCAAATATTATAGTAACTTTTGCTCAATGTCTGATGAATTCGAAAACATGCCTCTTTTGCACAAATTTATAGCATCCAAATAATCTACTTAATTCTTCTAGTTATTTTCAACATTTTATTTACTTTGAATAATGTAATAATTACAAATGAATACCCTTCGAGGACGATGCACCTACAATAACCATAGCAAGAATAATTGTGCACCAGAAACACGGTTGCTACAATACAATGACATCACTAGCATGTTAAAGCACAGGGCTTATTGAAAGAGCTCACTCCCAAGAGTCACCACACCTATCTCCTCATTGACTTGAGAATACAAAGGAGCAATGTCTCTTTGAATTCTCTCCAGCTCTTGCATAATTTGAGCCATTGATGGTCTTCTAAAAGTCAAATCCATACATAACAACGCCAAATTCATCATTTGTCTTGCAGCATGCTTTTCTTGGTCTCCCAGCGTTATGTCAACAAACTTGTCCAAGCTAGTGCTACCTTTTGCCTTCAAAACAAAGTTAGGATGAGTAAGCTCCACACTAGATGAGTCCATCAAGTTTGGAAGCAATAACCATATATATAGATGTACCTGAAACACTAGATTTTCATCTGGATTTGACATGTTTCTACTATGTGCTTCACAGCCACTTATCAACTCTATTAAGAACACCCCGAAACTGTATACATCACTCTGCTCCGAATACTTTTCTGATAAGCTCAACCTTTGGAAAAAAAATGTCCATATAACTCAAATCATGGAAAATCCAAAAAAAAAAAAAAAATAAAGTCCTTTAAAGAATAAGTTGTAGCATACTCTGGGTCAAGAAAGTAGTCTACATTTGAAGATGATCTAGCCTGATCAATTTTTGTATGCAATTTGCAGAATCCATAATCAGAAACCTTGGCGGTATAATTTTCATCTAACAGAACATTGCTAGTTCTAAAATTTGTGTGAACCTTAGGAGGGACCAAACTGTGAAGATGTTCCAGTCCTGTTGCAAAGTAGATACTGAATTATTGACTGTTTTGAATTCCAAAAGAAAAAAGGATGATAAAAATTCATAGCCAAGATGGATTTACCTTTGGACGCGCCTATAGCAATGGATAACCTTCTCCGCAAGTCTAACTTTCCAATAGGCAAACCTTTACTGTCTGCACATCTCAACAAGCATTAAACATCTATGTTCTATAGATATAAGGTGAGGTGAAACAAAATTCACTGAAAGATAGAGGGGTAGAGTACCATATAGGTGACTCCCTACATTTCCATTAGGGAGATATTCATACACAAGTAATTGTTGATAGCTATCTTCATAATAGCCTATAAGCTTGACAAGATGAATGTGGTGGATATGAGCTATCTGTTTCACCTGTCATCCATTGAAAGATATCAAAATACTTTATAATTGGTCATAACTTTCTAAACCTTCAGATCAGTTAGGATTTCTGCTAATCTTTTGCAGAATGAATTATGTGGCAATATTGGAGCTAACAATGCTAGTTGGCATACATACATATATATACATTTGAAATATATTAAAATAGCAACCATTTGATTATCAATTTATTAGTGTTCAAATTTTATAAAATTTTACACAAATAATCAAGATGATGGATAAATATAATACAACGGTTTTGATTAATAAAAATCACATTCGATCTAATGTTATCAGCGGTGCAAGACTTGGTGTAATTTGATCCCAAACAAGAGAGACATTTCATCACATATTACCTCAGGGATGAAATCTTGTATCAGAACAAATAGGCGCCTTTTTATAGCCACAATAGATCCATCTTGAAGCAATCCCTTGTATACAACACCAAATCCACCTTCACCTATAATATTACTTTGGCTGAAATTTAGTGTAGCTTGTTCTAGTTCCAAAATTGTTAACTGCCTTGTGGTGTTCTGTGGATAATGTGGAGAGAAAGCTTTTACATACTCTGAGGTGTTCACTCTTCCCATCTCAACTGTCAAAAAAGAATAGTGAACCAGATTCAGAACTCTGCACATTTAATTATAACTGATATCTACTCATAAAAGTAACTTACCAGTTGGAGATGGCGTAGAAGATGCAGTGTCAGATGTTTGCCTTATAAATCTTTTAAGACGCCTCAGGCAGATATAGACAATCACCACAATGACAATGATGACTAAGGCAGCAACAATGCCACCAACAATAGCAACAACCCTTCGTCCTCCTGGTTTGTCAACTTGAGCTTCTTGAAGAGGTGTATGTGTTGGAATGTCATTATTCCCATCTATCTTCGCTGTTATTCCACCTGTTTCTCAAGTAGAAGCTTTTGTTACTATTCTTATGACTGAGCTAGAAATTTTCATGGAAAACATATATTTGAAGTGAAAAGTGAAAATTTTTATTATCGAGTCAAAAGATGGCACGGTTGTTTTAACATTCCAAAACATAGTAACAAAAATTGTTAAACAAATATGGATTTTTTTACACAACTATGGATATATTTACATTAAAAATTACCAAGGTCATGGTGAATTAAGTAGTATAATTGGAATAAGATATGGTGTTAAATTAACTAATCAAATGTTTTCCTACAAATTCCAGCATGCTCCATCAGACATAATGATCAATATCCTCAGCAATGAAATTCTAGACTGAACCTCAATGTTTTACTCAGTCCTGAGTCCTGACAACCAATCACTATCACACACAAATTTAGAGACACGGAGAGAAGGAGCTTACAAAGAATTAGAGAAAAAAGCACCTGGATCTTTTAGTTTATAGCAGTCAAAAAAAGGCCATTGCATTTGACATGGATATTTCACAATGCTGCATCCCAATTGCTGTGGACTGCCAAGAGAACCTTTGAAAGTGAACAAAGCTTCAGCTGCAGTTAACAAATGTTTAATTCAGTAATAGTAACCAGGGAAGTAATTGCCTCACCCACATTCTATGACCTTTTGAAACTAATGATATCTAACTTGAAGACTAATGTGTATTTTCATGAGAAATTGGAAATAAAGATGAAAATATATATATTATTTAAGTGGTCTAATTAAGTGCCCTCTGCCCAAGTCAATCTAAATCATGTCAGGTCAATTCATAGCTTGCATATGGAAATACCAAGCTAGCATTAGTTGGACTTCAATGAATTGAGCACAAAGATCATGGCAAATTCACTCCTTTTTATCAGCAATTCCCAGATGGATAACTTGTTTTTGATATGATAGGAGAAAATGAAACTAACAAAAACATACCAGATAATTTGCAGGTTGATAAAAGTTGAATTAGTATGAGTAGGGGCAACCTTAGCCCCCATAGCAATCGCATTGTAAATTTGCACTACCCCATGAACTTCCTTATGAATTCTCAATTTCAGTTTATGCTTGTTTCTTTTACAAGTAAAGGCATCAAACTCGCCTCTGAAATGGCCCTGATCCTCCCCTACATAGTTTCAAAAGACATTCATTAAATACTAAGAAACTCTCATGCTTAGTATATATGCACTTATTCAAACAAATCTGAAACGTGAATAAATATCAGTCATGCTTCACAGGGGAAAAAAAAACTAGTATACAATAATGGGGCCAGACACCACAATGTTCATGAGTGAACTTGCCAAGAAATGTGATGAACTGCCATAATGGGAATATATTTTGGACAGTAAAGTGCTTTATATAAGGGTGACAATTGAGAAAGAATTGAACTCACGCTTTGCATGCTTCTCGAGTAAGTTAACATTTACCAAGGAGATGTAGTAAGAGAAGTGAAGTGATTACAAGAGATAAACGTGATTAAAAGGGGAAGGTCTAGGTCTAGCATTAGCATTAGCATCCAGAAAATTGAAACAGTGGACTTGGTTGACTATATATGTGTATCCAGCTAAGAAAGGCAACAAGAAAAGCTGGAAAACGCTTTAAACAGGTTGTCTACATTCAGTTCATTGAATTGGACTTGGACAGGTGGAATTGCTTGTTTCTTTTGAACTTTGTTAAGCCCACAAATTTCCCAGCAGAGAAATATTGCAATTCCAAATCCCAAAATATTCCTGAGGAATCTCTAAAACCTGGATTTCCAAGTACTAATGAAAAGAAAAGAAAAAATCTTGATTCTACTTCCCAAACCCCATTACCTTACCTGTCTGTCCCACTGGCTTTCAGAATGATTTTCCAGGTCCATCCTCAATTATGTTGAAGGAATTGAAGATTGATTGAGCAAAACACAAATGTCTAATCTATTTATAAAAACAAAATCAGGATTTTTCATAGTACAGTATTGTTGTCCTGCAAAGAGAGCAGCAGAACATGCATGGTAAGTGGACCATGGTAAAAGCATAAAGTGATGATTCTGAGTAAGGTAAACTACAAAAGCCAAAAACACAATCCTTGTCAGGTTATAAGCCCGTGGGATTTTAGAATTGTGATCTCTAGAAAGAGTTGAGGCTAAAGCAATTAGTACAGTACAATTATAGGGTGGGGAACTTATACATGGCATAACAAAAACAGTACTAAGAGGAGGAAACAGAGAGAGAGAGCTATATACATATCAGTACAGCTCATGTTGCTGAAGACCAAACAACTTTTCCTTATTTTTTTTATATATCTTTTTTACTTTATTGGATTGGAGAAAAAGAGCTCCTACTTCTCAGATAGCAGCCACCACAATTGGTGCAGACAATCACATTCACACCAGTAGGGAGATAGTTCTTAATTTCTTTCAGCAAAATCATTATATATCCATCGTGAGTCGTGACTTGTTGAGAATGAGATGTTTGAATCTCTATCTTGTTTCACGTGGTCCTTGGAAAGAGCACTTGGACAAATAGACCTTGTTAATCTAATTAAATTAAAACTATATATACATACGTTAAAGCAACCTTACCTGAAAGCACTGTTTGCATGCATGTTGATCGTTTTCCTATAGAATATCCAACAATAGTTTAACCAATTTCTTTAATATGCATAAATAGAAAATAGAAACCCCCACAATAGTTTATCCAACAATTTTTTTGCTTTTTTCTACTGACATAACTATGGATTTAACCCTCAGACCCACATTATGGTAGTTAAGTAAAATCCTCACAAAAGTAACCACTCTATGTTTAGACCCTGAATTTGTAGGCAAAGTTAATCTGTCCACTATCTCGTGTTTATGGCCAACAATCCATGGCTAGCTTTTTTCCAACTGAAAGAAATATGCTTTTGTTAGTTTCAACTAATTATGAGATCACTGATGGTCAATTAATCAGATTTGTTTTCCGTTTGTAAGTTGAGAATCAAGAACAATATGGGAAAACGTGTTGCATGCGGAAAAGATAGTGGTTTAAAATTATCTCTCTGATCAGTGTGTAAAAGGGTGAGAAAAACTGATTGAGGTACGTAAGAGGATATGGACACGAGAGAAACATCCTTGATCCTAATTAAAAAGGGACCGTAGAACTTTTGGTTTCAAATGAGTTGTCTACTGCATGATGCTGACGGGAGATGTTAGTGGGGACCGTAAGTGAAATTTTGCAGTGGTCAATTGGTCATTGGCAGAGAAGTCACATGCCCAAAGTCCGGAACCTTTTTGCCGCAATGCTATAAAAGATTCTTCTATTTTGTATTATGCCATTTAGCATACCAAATTCTTCTAATGTCATCATTATTATTTAGAGCATAAAGGATTAAGTGAAAATATGGAAACCTATCTTCATAACTTCAAATTTTTGTATTCATCACTATCCTTTTAAACTACTTCGTAAGACCCATTTTAGGTGTCGTTTTAAGACTAATTAAATCCTCATTTTGATCCGTGAAAGATTTAGTGTCAATCATATTAGTTCTTGAAAGATTGAAATTACATTTTCCATCCCTAAAAGATGAAAAGTTATTTAATTTAGTCTCTAAAAGATAAAAAATCATTCACTTTAATCCTTGAAAACTTTTTTAAAATGTCAATTTAGTCCCTGAAAATGACTAAATTGAATGAATTTTTCTTCTTTTAGGGACGAAAATGTAATTTCCATCTTTCAGGGACTAATTTGACTGGCCTCAAATCTTTCAAGGACCAAATTGAGGGTTTTACTTATCGTTTTAATGTAAAATACAGAATAACAAAGTTGCTCATATGGAATTTGTCAGGAAAATTTTTTTCAAAAGAGTTTCTCATCGTTGGAGGAGTATCCAAACTTAGGTTTGGTTCATTACAACAGTGACGTAACGAGATTTTTTGTGAGTTGTGGGGTTCAATGCATTTTTTTTATTATGGGAATGTGTGAAAATAATATAAAGTGGGTAGATTGTGGGGTCCATTTAATTTTTTTTTAAAGTTGTTGGGTTAGAGGAAAAAGTAAGCTGAGTTGTTTAAAATTATAAATATGATATGATATTATAGGAATATGTAAAAATTTATAATTTTTTCAATGTAGCAACAACTCATATGAGTTGCTCCATTAGAGATGGCCTAAGGAGTTATTTATAAGAAACGTATCTCAAGAAGCCACGAAATCACATCCCGATAAGTAACGCAAACACACACACTATGCGCATGTTTGATTTGGCGTTGAGGAATGACAAAAACTTTATTGCAATGGGAGAATATCACTTAAGATAGACTAATTGTTTTTCACCAAAATAACACTCTAAAGATAAATTGAAGAAAAGCAAAAACAACGTTTTATTACGTCATATATTCTTTTCACTTCTACAAGTCTTATATCAACCTTTAAAAGCAACATGATATTCAAAATAAATTAAGAGTTATTATATTTTAAAATCAATGTCCCTTTATTTTGTTGAAAATCAACCCATTATACATTGTTAGGAATTTAATTTTAAGAGTTTAATTTTAATGTAAAGTATGTGTATATTATGGGCTAGTTTGGATAAACTTCTCTAGAATCACTTATAAGAGAAGAAAATAGAATGAATTGACAAGGTAAAATGAAATTTAACTTCTTCCATAAGTTGAAATTAATAATCTCTATAACTAAACTTGAGTAATTTTTTTTATCAAACCTTGAATTAATGATTGGGTATTTTTTGTCACGGGATCTTTTTATGCTCATGAAGAAGAGAGAAAACAAGACTTGAGATAAAGATCCGGAACGAGAAGAAGCCATAAAGGTTAGATCCCCTCTACCCCTCTCATGGCAACCACCATTGAATCTTGAACTTAGCACAAAAATATTGTTGATTCGTCAATTGTAAGGAGCAGAGTCAGATCCAAGAATGAAAATCTGAGTTAAAAACCTTTTTATTGTGTATTTACTTTTAATCAAATGAGTCAATAAGGGACTTTTTTTTTAAATAAGAAGGGATATTTTGAAAAATGGTTAAATATGTTTTAGTCCCTGAAATATAGTTGAGATTACTTTAAAACCAGTGATCAAAAATTGAAAATACACCAATTTAGTCCTTATTGATAAAACTTTTGTATTTAATCTGTAGCAAAATATGTAGTAAAACTATGCAGTGAGAACTAAATTGGTGTATTTTCATATTTGAAAGACCAAAACCACCGATTTTAAAATACATGGACTAAAACTAATTTTCGATTACATTTCAGGGATTATAAACATATTTAACCCTTCGAAAAATAAAAAAAATATGTGTAGGATTAAAAAAGGTAGGTATAAAAATCAATTGCCAACATTTTTTTTTGTTTGGTCGACAATTGCCAACATTTGTTTTGACATAGTCCATTACTTTTTTTTTTGGACGAAGACATAGTCCATTACTTTTTTTTTGGTCGCAAGACATAGTCCATTACTTAAGTTCATCGGATATTTTACACCATGACGATGATGTGGGTTATCATGAAAAAACGTTGGTTATGCTAGTTGTGCACCCTTTTTGCTTTTTCACACCCCTACTATTTTTGGAAAGATATATTTAAAAAGGGAAGGAGTGTGAATAGAAAAAGGTGTTAAATGTGACTCCTTAAAAAGGTATGCAGATACAATCCATACATCCATTCCAGAGCCCAATCTCAATTTCAGATTAAGACAAATGAGCTATGTTTTTTTCAAAAACAAATGCTTTTGATGACGTTGGAATGCTCCTAATTCAACAGAGAACCCTAGCTAGCATAATAAGTTAATAACACTAACAGAGAAGATGTCGCCTCTCCCTTAGGAGGAATTTACATTCCAGCGTGTGGGGCAAGCCAGATGGAGGGCGTTTAAAACATTTGCTTTAGATCTCTTCTATTACAAGACATTAAATTATATATATATATATATATATAATATTAAAATTAACAAAATCATTATATTATATATAAAAATATTATAAATTATTAATATAATTCTCATTGAAAATAAAAAAAATATTACTAATTATTAGTTGATAGATAGTAATTAAAATTAATTTTTTTCTTTATAAAAAATGCAATTTAACATAACTTTCTTTTGTTATTTTTTTTTTTAAAAAATATATGTGGCATCTTATCTTTTCGAAATAGGTTTTTTTTTTTGTCGAACGTAAACTAAATCCAATAAAAAGGCACAAAAAGGCCAAAGCCCAATACACCTGGACAAGAACGAGAGGGAAAACAGAGTCAGTGAAACGCAACCCTCCATGCCAGGGAAAGTACAAGGAAATCTAAGATAGATTCACTAAACTAAGCAAGCCCTAAATAGAACTAAAGTCTACTAGCAAGGCATTGAAGCAGCATCGCAGGATGCGCTGCTTGAAGAGTGGTGCCGAGAGAAGATGTTGGGCACACCGAGCAGTCCTTAATCAAAGCATGCCTTAACCAATCTGGTTGGGAGGCTAACCAATTCACCGGAAGAGATCCAACATAAGCATTCTGAGCTAATAAATGAGTCACAGTGTTCGCTTGCCTCTGAACCCAAGTGAAACCACAACGCAAGAACCCGTCCGCAACGATAAGAATATCCTCCACAATCCCTTTGATTTCTGCCAAAACTCTTTCTTTCCTACACGCTTCAATTAGCAGTAAGCAGTCAGATTCTAACACCACCTTTTCCCAATTAAAATTGTACGTAGCCAGTACTGCTTCCCACAGCGCCAGAGCTTCAGCGACAAGGGGGGAGGAAGCCGGAACCTTTTTAGCATGACCTGTAAGGAGGCGTCCAGCAGAGTCACGAACAACAAATGCAATAGCCCCTGGAATCAAGGAACCATGCCAAGCAGCATCAATATTACACTTTAACACCCCAGGAAGAGGGCACTTCCAATAGGCACCAGGTTTTATATTTCTAGTTGAATCTTGTGTTGTAGCTGGATTCACTAAGTCACTCTGAGCATATTCCTTTGATAAACATGTTGCTTGCTTAATGACTGCTGTAGGGCTAGGTTTAGTATACTTGAAAACACAATTGTTCCTCTGCTTCCATATTGTCCAAATAAAATTAACTAGTTGAGCTATAAATGAATCCGGTAGTTGAGGCCTCTTCAAAATAAACTCAAATTTGGCCATTAACCAAATGTCAAACCTGGTAACTTCTGATGGAGTTGGGAACCAGTGAAATTATGAACCAAACCATGCCACTCCTGTCCATTCGCATAGTAATAGAGTATGCTCAACTGTTTCAACTTCTAAATTACAAATAGGGCATAGATTAGAGCTTGCAGCTCTTCTTCTGTATAAATTCCCCATAACCGGCAATGCATTATTGCAAGCCCTCCAAATAAACATACTAATTTTCGGAGGGACCCTTAACTTCCAAATTATCCTCCACAGGCCCCCCGGAGGGTTGTGGGATATAGACGCCTTAGAAGTACTTAGCAATTTCTCCCTCTTAGCAGTATGATAACCAGTTTTAACTGAGAAGATCCCATCTTTAGTATGTGGCCAAATTAGCTTGTCCCTCTCCTGAAACCAGCTTATTGGTGTCTGAATTACCTTGACAGCCATCGGAGGGGGAATTAGTTGCCTAACTTTCTGCACATTCCACTTCCTGTTTTTAGCATCTAGGAGATCATGTAGAGTAGATCCCTGTGGCTGCTTAAAAGCTTCTAAAGACTCCTTAGACCAGAGCCATTTATCCTCCCAAGTAGCAATATCCCTCCCATCAGCAATCAACCACTGCCCATTTCTTCTAGCAAAATCTCTACCTTCCACAATACTAGCCCAGATCCAAGAAGGCTTAGAACCCTTCTTAGCATGTAAAAAGTCAAAATTAGGGAAATAAATCCCCTTTAGAAACTGAGCCCAGAAAGAATCCGGTTTTTCCAATATTCTCCAAGCTTGTTTAGCAAGATGCGCCAAATTCAAACATGAAAAATCCCTAAACCCCAGACCCCCCTCCATTTTACTACGAGAGATAAAATCCCAGGCCCTCCAATGAACCCCCTATCCCTCCTAGAGCCTTGCCACCAGAAGTTAGCGACCAAAGAATTTAATTTGGAGCAAAAGCCTTTAGGAAACTTAAATACAGACATGGCATAAGTAGGAATAGCCTGGATAACAGATTTAATTAAAACTTCCTTACCAGCCATGTTGAGTAGGTTCTCCTTCCAGCCACTAACTTTGCTTTGTACCCTCTTTAAAACCCAAGCCAGGGTCCTTGATTTGGAGCGAGACCAGTCTGCTGGTAATCCCAAATAACTTCCTGGATTATCCCAACATTTTATATCAAAAGCATCTTCCATAACTCTAACCAGCGCGGGGTCCATTCTCTTCCCACAAATCAACCCAGACTTGTTTAAATTGATCCTTTGACCTGAGGCATTAGAGTACAGATTCAAAACTCCTTTTAACGCATAGGCCTCTTGAGGGGAAGCTTTAGAGAAAAATAAGGAATCATCTGCAAATAGCAAGTGAGTTAAACTTGGCCCTGCCGAGGAGACTGAAAAACCAGAGATCTGCCCAGACTCACAGGCTTGGCGGATTAGGTGTGATAAAACATCAACCCCTAAAATGAATAGATAGGGGGATAGAGGATCCCCCTGCCTTAATCCTCTCTGTGGGAAGAACTTCCTGCTCTCATAACCGTTGATCTTGATACGATATGAAACTGAACAAACAATTGCCATTACTCTCTCCACCCACCAATCAGCAAAACCATATGCTAATAACACCTTCCTCAAAAAAACCCATTCAAGCCTATCATAGGCCTTACTCATGTCTAACTTCAGAGCTATATGATTAGAATTATTCCTGCCTTTGCTCCTAAGAAAGTGGAAAACCTCATGGGCAACAATAATGTTATCCTGGATCATCCTCCCACCTACAAAAGCACTCTGATTATGGGATATTAGACTGTTTATATCAGGCTTAAGTCGATCAACCATTATTCTACTAATCACCTTAGGCAGAAAATTGCAGCAGCTAATAGGTCGAAACTGAGTAAGAGTTTCAGGACTATCTACCTTAGGAACTAAAGTTATGAAAGTCTCATTAGCTTCCTCAGGTAAGTACCCTGTGGAGAAAAAATTCTTAACAACTGCACACACATCCTGCCCTACAGTATCCCAATGGGTGCTAAAGAATTGGCCATTCAACCCATCTGGACCAGGGGCCTTCAATTTCCCTAGACCCTCCACCGCCCTCTTAATTTCACCTTCATTCACCTCTCTGCACAGCCTTTGGTTTAGATCTAACGAAACCAAACTAGGGATTGCTTGTAAACACTCTTCCAGCCCAGTAACACATTCTGAGGTATAGACTTTCTGAAAGTGATCCATAGCTGCCTTCATCACCAGTTTCTGCCCTGTAACCCAATTACCTTGGTCATCTTTAATTCTAACAATCCTATTCCTCCATCTCTGCTGCACAGTTGTAGCATGGAAGAATTTGGTATTCCTATCACCCCATTTAATCCACTTCAAACGAGACCTCTGCCCCCAATACGCTTCCTCCTGCCTCCACAATAACTCAATCTATTTTTTTAAATCATTGATCTCAGATAAGTGTTCATCTCCGCCCTCTAAGTTCTGCAGAAATTGTAGTCTAGTCTGCAATTTAGGTAGTTCTTTTGCAGCATTGCAAAATTTGGCCCTATGCCAATGGGAGATGGCTCTCTTACATTTCCTTGCCCTTTTAAAAAATATGTCCCAGTTATCCTGGCAATCCAACCCCCCTGACCAGCCCTTGGCAACCACTTCTTTGCATTCAGGATGTTCATCCCACATTAACTCATACCTAAAAGATTATCCACTACCATCTTTAGGACAGACCTCAAATAGTATAGGTGAATGATCTGAAGATACAGCAGGCAAGGCCGTGACAATAGCATGAAGGAAGAGAAAACGCCAATTTGCATTCACCAACACCCTATCAATCCTCTCCTTGACAACCACTCCATCCCTTGGGTTACTGAACCAAGTAAAACGATTGCCCTTCATCTCCATATCAATCAGTCCAGAATCCTCAACAAAGGATCTGAATCTCTGCATGTCGTTGGTATTTGGAGGTCTAATTCCTTTTTTCTCATGGTCAAATAATACCTGATTAAAATCACCAACTAGGGCCCAAGGATGATCCCTACCAGTAGTAAGCAAATACAATTGGCTCCATAATTCACGCCTAGGCCTAGGGGTAGGATCACCATAGACAAAAGAACACTGCCACAAAGACATCTCCTCTTTGATAGTGATATAACATTGAATGTAGTTTTTGCAATGTGCTTTCACTTCCACCTCCACAGAATTATCCCACAACAGACCCAAACCCCCGGATTGTCCTCGGGGATTTACACAAAAGCACTTCGAGAATCTAAGTCTACGCTGAACCTCCTCTAACTTTTTCACTTTTGCTCTAGTCTCCATAAGAAACACAATGGCAGGCTTTGAGCTTTTACAAAGCTCTTTCAGTTCATTGGCTGTCGCGGAAGCGCCCAAACCACGACAGTTCCAGCTGAGTATAATCATGGTTGAGGTGGGGGCATGGATAGGCCCGCCTCCTCAGCCATCTTAGTATCTTCAGAATTTTTAATCGAAATAGAAGTAGAACAGCCTGCCCCATGAGAAAGCCTCCGTCTCTTCATAGTATCCCTAGTGGATTCCTCCCCAAACACATCCCCAACATGCTCCTCTTCATCCCACCTTGATCTCTTTAAAGAGACAAATCTCTGAAAACCTTAAACAAGACTATGAACTGAACTTTCAATCAGAGATGTAGAGCGAGTAGGGGGTACCTCATTTTCCTTTGGGGGAAACTCCACAAAATAGTTCGGAGCAGCCCTGCTTTCCACCCCTTTCCTGTCATCTACAGTATTATGTTGGCCAGCTTTGGTCCCCTCAAAAAACAACCAAGACTTTCTGCACCTTGTAATCTCATCGTCTGATAACTGAATTCCAAAAGAACTAGAGTCTTTAATCTTTGGGTTGTGATAATCAATAATCAATTTCTCCTCAGACAGACCAATAAACTCCTTATGAACTCCAATATCATCTAGTTTTTCTGGGCCTAGACCAGGCCTACGCACTCCACCCTGTAAGTCCCTCAAGGAAGCTTCAATCACCGGCCCCTTGTCTATAACTGTTGGGCCTCCCCCGGATATAACTGCATACTCTTGTCCATTAACTGGAAGACTGGAGTCCCCAAGCAAATCTTCTTGCATTGGGCCTTGTCCCTTGATTTGACACAAAGGCCCAATGGACAATACGTGCCCTGAACCCTGACTGTCATTCGCGTGACCCTTGGTGGAACTAGAAACTCCACTTTGGGCTTCTCCTACACCCCCAAAATGGGACGTGGTCACACACACCGAATCATTATTAGCAACCTGCTGACCTCCCAAACTGGTAGTGGGATATTGTGGGACCACTTCTGCAGGGGGATCCTCCGCTAACACACCTGACAAGTTCTGAACAATTTCTGGGCCAACAAATTCTGATTATCCCCCACTCACCTGCTGAGAGACAATCCCCAACGTATTGATCGTACGACCCAAGTTGGGGACTGCTGCAGGCTGTGACGAGCCACTACCCTTGTCCTTTTCCTCACCATCAGAGCCACCCCCATCCTTCATCTTCCTTCTCCTGAAAGCATTCTCAGCTGCTATGGCTGCCAGGGATTTCGCCGGTGGGACACCTAACCCAGCACTGTATCTAGGTTTATTAGGAATATGGATAGCCATTAATTGCTCCTTATTACATTTTCGTGCATCATGACCCAATACCCCACAATGAAAGCAAAAGCCCTGCAACCTTTCATATTTAACAAAAATCCATGTGCGAGGCAGGTCCTTCCTGGGTAACTAGAACCCAGTAGTGAGAGGATTCTTGACATTAATCACTACCCGGATATGCATAAACGGTCTCAAGAGACACCCATCCACGAAAGGATTTTCAATCGAACGCACCTCCTCCCCCAACAAACTGACCACCTTAGCTGCATTTTGTGTTGTCATAAGCTCCAGTGGAAGACCATGTAGTTGGACCTAAAAGGCCACTCTAGAATAATCTACTTAAAAAACAGACGCCTCAGGAATCTAGTACTGTAGACTGAGAAAGTAACCCATCACAAACCAAGGGCCTCCATCAAAAACTCTTTTAGCATCCTTCTCACCAGAGAAGTTGAAAAGAAAAACATTTGGGCCCAGATCAGAAATATTCAGCTCCTCAACCAAACTCCATGCTTTAGAGATTATATCCTTTACAGCTCCTTTATTCAACATCTTACTTGTAAGCACCCTCCCTATTAGTTTCTTCCGGGCAGTTCTAATCCCAGCTTCACCTTCCGGCTCCAACTGCACTTCAACTCCTTCAACAGATGACTCATGCCCAGTATGACTAGCATCCAGCTCCATTACATATACCAGTCACAACACCCACTCAATAGCGAGAAAAACACAACCTTATCCACTATAACAGTGATTAAGAACGACCAGAACGGAAAGGTTTAGAACTAAAAAGATAAGTAGTATAGCTAATAGAAAGATAGCCCCCAAACAAATAGGGAATACAGCTCCTAAGAGGGAGAGAAGACTCCTACCATATCGTATAATTTGCTTTAGGTCTCCCAATATATTGGGCCAACTCTGTGTAGGGGTTTTCTTACCCACTCTAGGAGGGTTGTCCTCTCTCCAAGGTGAGGGTTTTCTTTCCCTCTCCTTCCTTCTTCCACACCACCACTCCCCCCCCCCTTTCTTTTTTCGGTCACCTGCATCCCCTCCTTTCCTTTTCCTTGTCAGTTATATGTTGGTGAGGCTGAATATGCCTACCTTTGAAGTTTAATGGCCCTCCAATTGCATGCTTGTAGTTTCGGCAAAAGCTGGTTTGGTCTAATAGAAAGAAGAAAAAAGACAAAGAACAAGTGACTGGAAAATAGTAAAAAAAAAATCCAATCTTCCTTTTACAGTAAGCAGATTGTTGTAGTTGACAAATTGGTTGCAATAGAGATTATCATGAGTTTATTTTTACTTTTGTTGCTTCTTGATTTGTTTGGTATGTTTTAAATATTTGAGCCAGTATGCCTTAGTTCTTAATATTTATTTGTTTGAAGTTGAACATTGCAGAATCCCTCTCTTAGGATTGTCTTCTAGGTTTCAATATATGCTTTAATATATGATGATCTTTGACCAAAAAAATAAATAAAAGCTTTTCGTAACTTTCATGACTCTCATCTTTCATCACATTTCACTTTTCCAAAAATATGGTACTAAACACAATCCATGGTCAGCCCAACCCAAGGCTTCTAAAGTCATCGCATTAGACTCCTGAAAAAATACCCTTATTTTAGACACCTTAAATAATTATTTTTTGTTATTAATATTTTTTAAAAAATAGTTAATAATTATTTAGTAAATAAGTATTTTTTTTTAAAAAAAGTCCCCATTTTACCATGACTTTCTCTCTTCTCATAAATAATAATTATTAACAATTGAATCTGTCTGAGTGGAAATATGCAATGGTGGATTCCGGCGAACTCGTATGGTGGTTGACGGGGGAGCACAGTGGTGATGTACCTGTAGAGACTTCGACGCTCAAGTCAGTAAAGATCTCAGCAGAGTTCTAGTAGAATGAAATGAAAAGCGTACCTGATTCTCTGTCAAGCTGTCTATTTATAAGAGAAAATAGACGGGAAGTTCTGTTATGTAGTTGTAACAGAATATGTATGATTAGTTCACGCGTCTATTTGAAGTGTACGTAGCTCACGCGCTAGTTTGAGATATCTGTTCCGAGGTAGCATATGAGATAGAATCCGAGGTAGCATATGAGATAACGCATACTCGAGTTCTCATGTAATTATCCTGAAGTCGGGTGTTCGCATAAAGACCTTTGAATGCTAAGTTCTATGTCAGTACAAACTAACATGATCATGTTGAGCAAATCTACGTCGGCTTATTAAGGTGGTGAAGACCGAGTTGGAAGTCGGTCCAGAACAGAATCTAAACATTATTCCTATTAACAATATCTCCAGAAAGATAAAATAGATTGACTTTATTATCGATAAAAACAAAAATGTTAAATGAAATTGATTATAATAATTTAATGAATAAATTTTATTCTCAAAATTATCAAAAGAAAATTTTTAAATGAAGTTATAATATTTTAATAAATTATTTTTATTGCCTCATAAGAAAATTTGCTTCAGACATGAAAAAATTTTGCCGTGACACAATCTTAAAGTAAACAAGTAAAGATATATTTGCTTTTAAATTTTAATAGGTTAAGATATTTATTTGAACGGTTTAACTTTTGCAAACAAACTCAAATCACAAATATTCCAACATTTTGACTTCATTTATTTATTTAAACTACATTTACAGCAAAGAGATGACCTTAAAGTTATCATTTAATACTGCATACAACATACAGGCATGTTATACCTTAAACCTCAGTCCTTGATCTTATTACCATTACATTCTGAATTTTTAAACGGTTGTGCACATTACACAGTGCAGAGGATTGTTTTTAGGACCAATGCATTTGTTTCCTCCATTATTCATATCATATGTTGCTTTCTATCTGCCGGTGCTCCTCATTGAATAATCCAAGTAACTAGTAAGAAATTAAAAACGCATGCAATTGATGATTGTTAGACAAGATCCAAATTTGAAACTGATCACTATCTTAATTAACAGTAGATACATTGGCTAAGGCTAACCATAAACAAATTAAAGAAGGAAAAAAAAAAAGGCATGGAACTAATAGTAGTAAGATATTGGAAAGGTGAGAGATATTAGAGGAATAGAAGTGGAGGGGCAGGGATCATATGCCCTGTTCTAATTCTAAACTGAGGTTTTGAAACAATAATTATAGAAGGCAAGGCACATCATACATCTGGTTGGACACTATTATTGGGTTTGGTTCTACTCATGTTGGCTTTGCGTGTGACCCTTAAGCGGTACACACTCATAGCTAAAAGCACAACAAAAGCAACACCAAAGATAATGCCTGCTATGCTACCAGCTCCCAATTGCTTCCCATCTTTGTCAGATGTGGAGGCTTTGCTTTCATGAATTTGAGTAGCTTCCACTTGAGCTGCTACTGGCAGGGGTGAACATTTGGATGCAGAACATGGGTCTTTGGTCCCAGGCTTTTGTGCATTGGGATGAAAGAAGTCATATGCTGAGGGTGAAAAGGCTTCAGGGCTCTGGTAAACAAGCCCATGGGGGGCTCTTTCTTGGGCTATAACAATAGAGACAAGTGCTAGAGAAAGGAGGAAGAGGAGGGAGAAACCAATGTGATTCATTTTTGCTTTGTCTCCTTGACTTTGTGCAAATCACTTGGAAGTGGAAAAGGAAGAAGCTTGTGGGATGAAAACTTGTGGATAGGTTGCAGTGGCTTTTATAATGCTAAGTTCCTGAGGAAGTAGTTGTTCCTTGGACCTGAATTTTTGTGTTGGGAAAAGAAGGCTAATGAATGGGGAACAGAATTATGGGTTTTGCTTCAAGCAGACCCCAACCCCAATATTGAACTCTTTATAATTCCCAAACTGCCCAGTGTTAATTGTTAATTATGTTCATATCTATATATAAGTTTTTAATTATCCAGTAGCCTTTCATACTAAATAAGTTGGCTACTAATGCCCTGTTGAAGTGATATATTAGATCTTCCAAATGAATCTTACAGTTTCTTCTTTTTGTTATTTGAAAGAGTAACCATGAACCACTACTAGTAACTCTGAATTTCTAATTGTGTAACAGATATAACAACTCTAACTACTAGATTCCAATTAACAAATATCTACTGCCACTACTGAACCTACTAATATTTTCCAAATTGAGTTGGTAATCTTTTATCCATGGACCATGTGAGTTTTTGTCCTTGATATTTCTTCTTGTTGACCTCGGATCATATCAGTAAAAGAAGTGTACTAATTGGAACAACTAGGGCATAAATGTCATATAGGCTCTTGTCAAGACCTTACAGATTATTATTTTGTTATTTGGGTTGTCTTGACGTGGCTCTAAGAATGATGCTTATACTTGAGTAAGTAGGGGCTTGAGTGTTTGGTTCATGTACTTGAGTGCCTTACTCAATGCATACAATACGAGTAATTAAGGTCTAGGGGATAAAATCATTCAGTAATTAATTACTCAACCATCCTACAATTAAATGATCAATCATTCACTTAAAGTAAAAGTAAAACCCTCGCTGTATATATGCAATGCATTGGGGAGTAGGTATATATTACCCTCCTCATGGTCCCATTATTCATGTGTTAGTAATCAAACGGAATTTTTGTGAACTTTTTTTTTATCTCAATTGCTTATGAGGAGGCTTAATCAATGTCTGTGCCTATTATTTTAAAGAGGTGGTTTATGCTTTGCTTACTCGCTAAGTGGAAAATGAAAAGTAATTGAAGCGTGGGGTTACCTTAGCTTAGAGGGGCAGCAAAGGCCCAATTTGGCCTGCCCTGCCACATTATTGCGAAGTCACAAGGCGCATGCAAGAGGTGAATAGCAAATGTGTTGTTCTCCCACCATGCCACCCCAATCCACCACATATGTGTGAATATGATGTGATGATAATTAAAAATCATGCCAGTCTTAGTGCATTCGCATGGATTGATGCAGAGCTGGCTCTGTCAGAGACAGAATATATGTGCTTAATTTATGGATAAATAAGGAGAATTATATTGATTCGTTATCGCCCTAGAAATTAGAATAGCAAGCAGTAATATATATGTCCAACAACAATAATAATAATAAACATTGTTATCATCATAATTATAATCATTATCAAAATGTTAACCTCTGTATTTTCTCTCCTTTTGTACCTCTATTTCCCGGTTCATCCCCTAATGTCATCCTCTAGTTAGGTGATGGGGAGGTGACATAAATGGTAAGAGTTCCGGTATATATCAAGATAAATTTGACGCAAGCAAGTTTATGAAAATAATATTGACCAATGAAATTGGATTTGAAAAGAAATAACGTGAGTGAAAAGTATAGATAGACACAAATTATATTGTGCCACGTTCTTTTGTGTATTTCATTTTTTTTTTTATATTTAGCATTTCAAATGCTAGTGTGTCTGCTTTATCGCTAAATTGACAATTCAAGTTTGGATTCTTCAATATAACTATATATTTCTAATATTGGAAGTATGAGTTTATTACATTTTAACGTTAAATCAAACATCATAATAATTGCGACTCTCTTTAATTATTTATCATTTGTGCCGTGGTTCATCTACATAACACTTGTCCAATATACTTGAAATGATATATAGGGTGTTTTTTATTTCTCCCTCTCTATGTCTACACCTGAAAGGATATATATGAATCCATCTTTTTTTTTTATATATATAACTCTAATATAAAAGTTTTCAATAATATTTATTTCCTATGATCCGTTTTTTGGCGTGTCAAATTTTTATGATTTTTTTTAAGATATGCCAAGAAAGCTAGCCAAGAATTCTGTTGCTTATCCCTGAGTATGGATAGCAACAACCAGAATGACAGATCAACCCAAGAAGAAGACCTTCTAGAACGCAGTAAGAAGAAGATCAAGGTAGGAGAGTCCCTTCTAGATGAAAATGAAGAAAATGCAGAAGAACCTTCCCATCAGGTGTCGTATAAGGAATCTCTCTTTCAACAAATTGGTATGCTCTCGAAACCATTCTTCGAAATAGACGATGTTGAAGTTCCAATTGAGATGTCTAGCGATGAGGAAAGTAAAATGGTAGATGAAGACTATCTGGATGCTAAACGGCACAACAGCTTGTGACCCAAAGTTCCAATCTCTGAGGATGAGTACAATGATTGGTGTGCCCCTTGGAGGAATGCGCTGGTAATCAAGGTCATGGGAAAGAAAGTGAATAAACAAGTTCTGGAAAATCGGCTCAGAAGGTTATGGGCTTACAAAAATCCTATTAAATTCATAGATATGTCAAGAGACTATCACCTGGTGTATTTTATTGAAAAAGAAGATTACCTCCATGTCCTTCTTGATGGGCCTTGGATGGTTTTTGACCATTATTTGATAGTCCAGCGGTGGAGACCTCTGTTCCTGGAAGAAGAAAAGAAAATCAAGAAAGTAGCAGTATGGGTTAGGATTCCAGACCTTCCTATTGAACTATACAATTCCAGTTTCTTATACAGAGTTGGCAATATTCTTGGCACCATGTTAAAAATATATTGTCTAATGTCTATCCACTCAAGAGGCAGATTTGCTAGACTGTGTGTAGAAATTGATCTATCAAAAAGGCTTATCCCTGAAATTGAAGCTCTTGGAATTGTTCTGAGAATTGAATATGAGGGGCTGCATCTTGATTGTTTTAATTGTGGTAAATATGGCCATAAAAAGGAAGCTTGCACAGAATGTTCATTGGAGCAAGATTCAGGAATAGCAACTAATCAACAGGAAACAACAATAGAAAAGGAAGCCATGACTCATGATGAGCAAGAAGAATCCAAAGTTGAGGATAGTAAAGTAGAGACTCAAATGAATGATGGAAATTATGCTAATAATCAGGATGATTCAGTTGGGGAAGGGTTTGGAAGCCCTTTTGGCCCCTGGATGCTTGTGAAGAAACCATCACGGAAGAAACCTTTGATGATAGATAGGAAAACTCAATTGCAAGAGGCTGGAAAAAGTGCTTCTGAGCAAGATAAGGGATCCAGATTTACTCCCCTGCATGAGGAGGAGTATGAGGAGGTTGAAAACAGATTGGAAAAAGTTAAAAATGATGATAAACAGCCAAAATATGGTTGTATCAGAAACCTAGATGCAGGGAAAAACAACCAGAGTTCTCAAGCTAGAAAACTCAATAGTAAAAAAGGTGAAGCGTCCACTCAGAAACCCTCAAAACCTATAGTTCCTAACCCATCTAAACCAGTGATTTCCAAATCTGGCCATGAATCATCTTTACCTGCCCCAGACAGCAACCAAATTTAACAGTCTTCCTCCATAGATAAGGATCTCAAATTTAGAATGGAACAAGAGCATCTATTAGCAATGAGACTCATTCAAAAAGAGGCTGCTGAAAGGAGAGAGCTTTTATATTTGCCCAAAAGGAAGGTAATTGAACCTAAACCTCCAGATAAGTCAGCTCCTAATCTGATTAATGATGGGAATTCTGTGCAAGATGCAGAAATGATTGAAAACATGGATTTGCAGAGTAACACTGAGTTTAAAACTCAACCCATTTCCAAAAAATTTTAATGAATTTTCTTTCTTGGAATTGCAGGGGAATCTTTACAAAGGGCTTTTCTGGTCTAATCAAGGACTTTCATTCTATATATGATATTTAATTAGTTATTTTAATGGAAACTCATGTTGCATGTGACAAAGCTAAGAAAGTTTCTAGTCGTATGGGGTTTGAGTCTTTCAAGGTTTTTGACCCCTAGGGGTAAGCTGGTGGTTTCATTGTGCTTTGGAATAGTCTAGTTTGGAAAATTGATTTCATCTTACAGGCTAGACAATGTGTTCATATGAAGGTCTCTTTTGATAACTCTAATTCTTGGTTTCTAACTACTATTTATGCTAGCCTAAATATATTAAAAGACTCGGCTTATGGGATGATCTTAGATCCATTGCTCTATCTATGTATAACGAATGGTGCCTAATTTGTAATTTTAATTCTATTTGTGGCCCAAATGAAAGAACCGGAGGTAGTAGTCAATACACTCTGAGGGGTATGAACCAATTTAATTATATGATTTAGGGTTGTAATTTAATTGATGCGGGGTATGTGGGTTCTACTTTCACATGGAGAAGGGGAAATTTAGCTGAAAGACTTGACATAAGTCTTATCAATATGGATTGGAGATTAAATTTCCCCGATGCTTCAGTTCATCACCTTCCATACTATAAATCTGACCATTGTCCTATTTTGATGAAATTTGGTAATAGTAAAGGTCAAAATAGACGCAGAAGACCGTTTAATTAGATTTCTTGTTGCATGGATGACCCACCCAAATTTTAATGATTTTGTTGCTGATAGCTGGCCTAGTAATACAGATTGGTGCTCTAGGGTCTGTGATTTTAAAGATAAAATTCAGGCTTGGAATAAACATACTTTTGGTCACATTGGAAACAAGAAAAAATCCCTACTGTGTAGGATAGATGGTATATGCAAAAAACAATCTCAGAATTATGATCCTAATCTTGATAGCCTATACAACAAGTTGTGGAGAAAGTATGAAGAGGTTGCCTATCAGGAAGAGCTTCTTTGGTTCCAAAAATCTAGATATAGATGGATTAAAGATGGAGATAGGAATAGAAAATACTTTCATGGAACTACTATTACTCATAGGAAAAGAAATAAAATTGAATGCCTGGAAAATGTGTTTGGTTAGATTGTCACTGATTTAATTGCCTTGGAAAGGATGACTACAAAATTCTACTCTAATTTTTTCAAAGATCCTGGTACTTATGAAGTTTTTTGTTTATCTAATTGTTTTCCTTCCCTTCTGCCTGATAAGTTAAGTTTACTTTCCAAACCTGTCTCTGAGGAAGAAATTAAAAAGACTCTTTTCTTTATGGGGGGGATTAAAAGCGCTTGGTTTGGATGGCTTTCATGCTGCCTTTTACCAGTCTCAATGGAATATTATGGGTAAGGATTTGTGTGAGCTTGTGTATAAGGTTTTTGCTGATCCTAGTTATATTGCTAAGCTTAATGATACACTAATTACCCTAATTCCTAAAGTTGAAGGTGCTAATTCCTCAAAGCAGTTTAGACCTATTAGCCTTTGCAACGTTTTTTATAAGGTAATTACTAAGCTTATCTCTCTAAGGATTAGGAATATTATGAATCATAGTGTTGGTCCTTATCAAGCTAGCTTTATCCCTGGCCGCCAAAGTAGGGACAATATTATAATTACTCAGGAAATAATAAATTCTATGAGGTACAAAAGAGGTAAGAAAGGCTGGATGGCTATAAAAATTGATCTAGAAAAAACCTATGATAGACTCAATTGGGACTTTATAAATGATACTCTATTAGAGGTTGGTTTGCCTAACCAGATGAGAAGTATTATTAAATATTGTATCTCTACCCCTTCTATGTGAGTTTTATTCAATGGAGAGGCTCTTGATCCTATTTATCCTTCTAGAGGAATTAGACAAGGAGACCCTATTTCTCCATATATATTTGTTCTTTGTATAGAAAGGTTATTCCATCTCATTAATCTAGTCGTGGATAAAAAATTCTGGAAACCTATTAAAGTGAGTAGAAATGGGCCCTCCTTGTCTCATTTGGCTTTTGCAGATGACTTAATATTATTTGCTGAGGCTAACCTTGATCAGGTTGAGATTATTAACACAATTCTGGAGCTGTTTTGCAAAAGCTCAGGGTAGAAGGTAAATAATGAAAAAAACCAGAGTGTTCTTTTCTAACAATTTGTGTATATAGGTTAGGGAGGAAATTTCTAGTGCATTGGGTTTTCAGAGGACTTCATGTGACACCCTTCTATCCCAACTCTTATACAATTAATAAGTCAAGATATTTTTAAAAAACAGTATCCCTCGACGGGTAAAAATGTTCACATATCTCTTCATTTAAAAACCTCATTCATTGTAAAACAACTTAATTAAAATAAAAGTAGAACTCAAAGGTTTTCAAAATACACAAGCAGCGGAATCTCCAAATTATCAATAATTAAAACATTCTACTCGCCATGTAAGGCATTTAAAAGTGTGTACAAAATCCTTCCTAACTAGGAACATAAAGAAAAGAACCCTCAATAATATGCCCTGATGTCACATGTACCAGAGCAACACTCATCAACTCAATACTCGGCACCTGAGGTGCCATTGTCATCACCTATAAATAATAACCACAAATAGAAACAGTGAGGAAAAGAATATTACTCATAGATACACATAGGAGACTACCCTATCCTCACCCTCATGTAAAACAACATCATCATATAACTTATTCTATTATCAAATGTAAAACATATTCATCATCATCAATATCACCACAATCATCATAATCCCCATTATCATCAAAATCATCATTATCATCATTATCATCATATCATCATACTCATCATTATCATCAATATCATCATACTCATCACAATCATCAATATCATCATTTACATCATATTCATCATAATCATCATATCATCATTTTCATCATAATCATCATATCATCATCACCATCATGCACCTCCCTGAGTTGTACCTCACCCACTCTAGGCTTGTACACCTCAGGTACCATATTCAATTTCATCATAATCAGTGTTCACCTCCCTGAGTTATACTCAGGTACAATCATCAACATTATCATAGTCATTACTCACCTCCCTGAGTTATACTCAGGTACCATAATCAATAACATAATCAATACTCACCTCCCTGAGTTACACTCAGGTACCATAATCACCAACATAATCAATACTCACCTCCCTGAGTTACACTCAGATACTATAATCACCTCCCCGAGTTAGACTCAGGTACAACATTTACCTCCCCGAGTTAGACTCAGGTACAACATTCACCTCCCTGAGCTACACTTCACCCCTCACTGGGCTTGTGTATCTCAAGTACAATCACCTCCCTGAGCTACACCCCACCCCTCACCGGGCTTGTGTATCTCAGGTACAACATCATATATATATTCAAGCATCATTTACAGCATAAAGTTAATTAAATCATCATCATCATTATCACCTCCCTGAGTCATACTCAGGTACACTATTCACCTCCCCGAGTTAGACTCAGGTACAACACCAACATCATCATCATCAATCATTATAATTAGCACCATTCATCATCATCATGTATCATCATACATATTCACCAATCATCATAATAAAAAATCATCATAATTATCACCAAATATCATTATCATCATAAATAATACCAAATATCATTATCATCATAAATAACACCAATCATCATCATCATAAGATTAATTACATCATCATCATCATCATTATTATCATCATAACATCATCAACAATCATTCTCATCATAAATCATCATCAAATCACACCTCATATGCTAAATACATCAATATATCATCATCACACATCTCATACCTCATCATCATAAACTTAATACCTCAATACATCATCATCATGAACTCAATACATCAATACATCATCATCATGAACTCAATACATCAATACATCAATACATCACCATCATACATCTCAATATTATAAATATCTAACATCACATGGGATATTCATATCATCAACTCATCCACAATCAATACTCTATAAACAGCCACTTAACTCTCTTAATTCCACAAACAATTTATATAATTAACACCAAATAATTAAAGGATCACAATGATTACAAAAACAACACTCTCATACTCATTTTTGACCTGGTAATCGATTACCAAACGGTTGTAATCGATTACCAGAGGCGATTCCTCAATTTTGGAGTCTTCAAGTTTTAAGCTCAATGACCTTGGTGCACTAATTTGGAAATATCTAGAGTTTTAGGTGTCCAATTAAAATAATTCCACTTCTATTAGAAATTTAAGATCTGGGGCTTCAGTTTGATATGTTATATGATAGGGTTTCGAGCTCATTTGCACCCTTAACCGACACATTCTTTCTCAGGCGAGAAAGCTGTCAAAGTCTGGTAATCGATTACCACACATCTGTAATCGATTACCAGCAACTCAACTCTCTGGTAATCGATTACAGACCCCTTGTAATCGATTAATATCAACCCAAAATCACTCAACGCTGCCCAGAAAACCCTGATAATCGATTACACACCCTGGTAATCGATTATCCGCAACGCATATTGCAGTTCTCACGATTTTTATCACCTCTAAACCTCTCTATTCAATCTCTAATCAATCTTCTTTGTTAAAACAATAATTCATATGCGTTTATACCAACAAAACTCAGTGAAAACACCAATCGTTTCATAGATTATACAGTTAATTCATCAAAACCCCAAATCATCAAATCCCTAATTACCCCTTTTCATTATTCTCAATATCCTCTTCAATTTTACCCAAGAATTCATCAAGATTCATCAAATCAATCATCAATCAACAGTTTTCATCATCCATTCTCAATATATCAATTATTAATATGAATTAAAGTCTTAGGTTACTACCCAAGCACCCCCCACATGCATATATAAGCAGCACCCTCTCCCCCACCGTACCTTATTGAAGATCGATCAATCAGCAGGGAAGGCTCTTTCTTGGTTCTTGATGATCAAGCTCCAGCAACCTCCTCTTGAGACTTGGTTTCTCCCCTCCTTAGCATTTCGCTCTCTGACGATTTTACGAATAAGGATTAGGGTGAACTGAGAACCCCTCCTTGAATAACACTTAATTGGGCTAGGCCCACTCTCAACTCACTTATTTTATTTATTATTCTTATTATTTATTAAATAACCTTATTCATAAAATATACTAATCTTATGAATATTATTATTTATTTATTTCTCTTATTTTATTTAATAAAATTTGGGATGTTACACTTCAGACCTTGGAAAACATCTTGGGGATCCGATCATAAATAATAGAGTGACTAAAAAAACTTTTCAATCATATGTGGCTAGAGTTAAGCAAAGACTCTCTAGTTGGCGTGCAAAATCAATTTCTTTTGCGGGCAGGCTCACCCTATCTCATTCAGTGCTTAATACTGTATCATCCTATGTTATGCAATCATCATTTCTTCCTAATTCAACTTGTGAAGAGCTGGACAAAATTTGTAGAGATTTCCTCTGGAGAGACTTAGCAGACAAAAGGAAAATCCATTTAGTTGGATAGGATAAAATTTGCAACCCTAAGTTAATGGGAGGACTTGGCCTAAGAAAACATAAAGACATCAACATTGCTTACATGATGAAGGTCTGTTGGGGCCTCATTCATCAGCCTCAAGACCTCTGGGTTCAAGTGATAAAAGCTAAATACAAGTGTGGGGAGCATATTTTACCAATTATAAAGCCTAAGGCGCATGCTTCTAATCTTTGGCAGGGGGATTTGTACTGTTTGGAAGGATTTTTTAGACAATTGTACTTGGAAAGTGCAGGATGGTAGCGCAGTGCTATTCTGGTCTCATGATTGGTTGCCAGCCATTGGGAAGCTTGATCATCATTCTTTATTTCATATTTCTGATGTTGAGGCGTCTCTTACGGTCAATCAATGCTCCCGTATTGAGGGTGGCTGGGATAGGGAAAAAATGAGTATGGTTCTTCCTACAAATATTTGTGATGAAATCAGCAAAAGTAAGGCTCCTATTTCAGGTTCTGGGAAGGATATTGTCTCTTGGAAACTTACCTCATATGGTTGGTTTTCCCTTACTTCTACCTATGAGAGTATAACTGCGGGAAGACTTCTTGCTCCAAACCCCTTGATGAAGAAAATCTAGAAATGGAAAGGTCCTCAAAGGATTAGAATCCTTATTTGGAAGATTGCATCGCATGGCCTCTTAATAAATGTGGAGAGATTTAAAAGGAAACTCACCAATAATCCATATTGCCCTTTGTTCAGTTTATCTCTGGAAATAGATCTTCATAGGTTTAGAGATTTCCCCTCAATTTCTAATATCCAGGGTTCATTTTTCAAAGGAGCTTTCCTTCAGAAAATCTTTGAACCTACTCCAATCAACAACTGGTTGTTGACCATCCTCGCTTCGCCCATCGATGGTGACAAACTCAGAAGAGATTTGATTGTTGGTCACACTCTGGAAGAGATCTGGAAGTTGCGTAACAATAAGGTTTTTAACAATATCACCGTTCCTATTGAGGCTATCAGATTACGTATCTTATCCCAACTCAATGCTGCTATGAGCGCCTTCCACAGTGATCAGTTTTGCGCCCAGGATCATAGAAGGAATTTGGAGGGCTCTCTTCGATGGAAAGCGCCGAGCGGTGGTTTCTATAAAATTAATACTGATGGGGCTTTCAATCTTGCTCAAGGATCGGCCGCCTGTGGTGGTGTAATAAGGGATTCTTGGGGCAGTTTCATTGTAGGGTTTGCAGAAAACCTCTCTTTTGAGTTAATTCTGAGTGCGAAACTTAGAGGCATTTTGAGGGGTATCAAGTTGGGTCTTCAGGAAAATGTTAAAAAGGCTATTCTGGAATCTGACTTGATTCAGGCTTTGAGTATCATTGATAAGGGTTGTCTGGAAACTCATTCGTTATTCCATCTAGTTAAGCAAATTCAAGAGCTCAGTAAAGGCTTTGAGGAAGTCATATGGTCTCACACTTTTAGAGAAACTAACTCTTTAGCTGATGATTTTGCTAAATTTGGGCTTGGGCTTCAGAATAATTATAGGATTTTTTATAGTGTTCCCTATTTTTCTATTTTACACTACATTTCTGATTCCTCTAGATGTTGTCCAGAGTAATTGTTAGGTTTTTCTTGTTGGTCCTTGGCCTTTGAGGCCCTTTCACTCACCAAAAAAAATTATGATTTTTTTTATAAAAAGAGTTTGGATTGAAAAATCCAAAGACTAACTGAAAACATTTAAATCCATAAGGGATCTCAAGCCCTAAAGCAAGCAATATAATCATGTAGCATTTGATAAACACTAAACTACAAGGTATGCTTGCTTTAATCTACTCAAAATTAATAACCCAAGTTTTTCATCAATACATTCGTTAGCTCAAAAGCCAATAAGTATTTTTGTCACTAAACTTAGTCCTTAGAACCATGTCAATATTCAAATTGAAGACACCACTATACCACTAAACAAGATCTCCCTGATGTTGTGAACTTTGGAGAATCATCATGTTTGGTGCCAACATCTCTATATTATCAAAGTTTCCCTTTTCAACTTCATTGATTGGTATGGAAGATTAAAAATGAGGAAGAGGATGTTTGGTAATGGTTATAGGAAAAGAAAATAAATAAAATAGAAAAATCCTACAAAATGGGATAAAAAAAATCTCACTTGGTACAAGGAAAAAGTCCTCCTTAAGGGAAAAAAATTAAGACCCTCTAAATGGAAGGATGATGTTGAGGTTTTCTTTCTCTCTCTTTTTATTAGGCACAACAAAACTAACTAGACTTTATTGTTCTCTATAAACTCCAACTCATTTGGAATGAATTGGGGCTTTGAAAGAAAAATAGTTGGTGTATACCTAGAACATAGGAAAGTGAGACAAGAGAGAAAATGAGATTATGTGATGAGAAAAGAAGAGAAAGATAAAAAAAATTAGGAGAAGAAAGTTGTAAGAGAAGCTAGGAAGTAATAATAATTATTCACTTCGAAATATGTCAAAAATATTCTAATTAAATATATAGAAAAATAAAATAAATTAATAATATTTCAAAGGAAAAAGGTTTTAAATTGGATATTTTAGCTTGAACTAGCCTTTTACTCTAAACTTGTGTGGGCAATTTACAAGTTCATGACACAAAATAAAAAGTATATGCTTGGTAAAACTAGATGAAAAATTACATGAAAATTTAAAAGTTCGTTGAAAGTTAAAAAATTAGTTGGTTTGATTGAAAATGTTTGGTAAAACTAGTTGTTGAACTAACTGAAATAATAAAATGACATATAAGAACATCATTAATTTTTAAATAAGATGAGTGAGAGTTGTTGAGAGATAAGATGATAATAATTTTTCAAATGATAGCTGAAAAAAGAGTTTTTTTAATTTTTTTTAAAAACTTTTTTGGTCAAAAAAAGTTTTTTTTGTCTAAAAAAAAGTTAAGTAACATCTAATAAAAATGGTGTACCTAGAAGTTTTTTACTTATTTATAACCCAGCCCATTAAACTTTTTATGGGCCTAAAAGCTAACATTTGAGGGGAGTTGCTTTTGGAACCCCCCTTTTTGCTATTCGCACCCCCATAATATACCATCTTCCCAAACTACCCCCTACCCCTATCCCTATCCCTACCCCCACCCACCCCACCCCCACCGCCAGCCACCCCCAACCCACCCCCCTCCCCTCCCCCTTCCCCACTCTCCGGGCAGTCCCTTCCCCCTTCCCCTTTATTTTTTTTCAATGTTTTGTGTTTAGAGATGAAATTTTTCCGTCTCTAAACACAAAACATTGAAAAAAAAATAAAGGTTCTTTTACGGAACCTTCCGGAAATTAAGTTTCGGATGTCAACTTTGTTAACGAAATTTCCGGAACCTTCCGGACATTAATTTCCGGAACCTTTCGGACATTAATGTCCGGAACAATTGTGCAACAGTAGGGGTGAAAAAATTCCGAACCTTCCAGATATTAATGTCCAAAAGGTTCCATAAATTAATGTCCGGAAGATTCCGGAATTTCTGTTAACAAAGTTGATATCCGAAAATTAATTTCCGGAAAGTTCCGGAAATTTTTTTTAGCGAGACGAGTTTAGAGACGGAAAAATTCCGTCTCTAAACACAAAACATTGAAAAAAAATAAAGGGGAAGGGGGAAGGGACCGCCCGGAGAGTGGGGAAGGGGGAGGGGAGGGGGAGAGGGGTGGGTTGGGGGTGGCTGGCGGTGGCGGTGGCGGTGGGGTGGGGGTGGGGGTGGGGTGGGTAGGGGTAGTTTGGGAAGGGGAATATTATAGGGGGTGTGAATAGCAAAAAAGGGGGTTCCAAAAACAACTCCCACATTTGAGAAGCCTATGCCCATTTTTGTTTTGAGAGATAACCCAAGGAAAACGTGGGCTTAATATGATTATAAAATATGTTAAAACACACAAATACAAAATTCAAAAATACATGTGGCACAATCTAATTGAACTCTATTTATATTTTTCACCAACTACCGTAGTGTGTTTGGCAAGGTCAATAAGCTAGCTATTAGCTTATTTGATTAGCTTATAAGTTAGTTTGATCAACAAAAAAACATTTGGTAAGGTAAATCAAAGTAGCTTATTTTAGGAGCTTCTAGCTTATAGTTTGTAGCTTATTTAATTTCCTTCCATCACTATCCCTTATATTTTAATACATTTCTCTTATTATCCTTAATTTCTTTTTACCTATTATTATCTATTTTCAATTTTAATGACAAAAGTCTTTCAATTTCTTTTACTTATTATTACCTATATAATAAGTAATTTAAAAAATTATGAATTATTTAAATTGTTATATATTTTCTTTTCACTATTTTATGAAATTGTGTTTTTATATTATACTATTATTTTATCAATTTCACTATTTATTTCATTTTCTAAATAAATATTTTATCACTAACAGGTTTAATAAGAATTTAATTATTTTTTAAAAAATCTAAAATTATAATTACATAATAATATATTTTTTTCTAGAAAATACAAATAGAGTTTATATAATAAAACTTATATAGTTATGTCCTTTTATGTCATTTTACATTTATCAACTAGCTTATCAGTTAGTTCTACCAAACATTTCTAATTCAATAAACTAGCTTATCAGCTCGAAGCTTATAGCTTATAAGCTCGCAACTACCTTATCAGTAAGAAGTTAGCTTATCAGCTACCAACTATTTTCACCATACACACCCTTGATTTCTGTAAATAAAAAAATATATATTAGCTATCCTCACATGCATATGTAACTTTTCTCGTGGCAAACACTAGATTGTTACAGGATCCTATTAAGAATATTCGTCTTTCAATTAAAAAAAAAATCTAAAAGGATTCATCTTGTTCGTCATCCAAAGCCATGGAAATCAATTCAGAAGAGAATATGTGGCAAATAAACTTCTACAGTGCTTCTATTCTCCTTTTCTATTTTTCTATACACGTCTTTCAATTTTCAATTATATTTTTTACTTAAAACAAAGAAAAATTAAGACAAAAGAAGCCAAACTTCATTTTCTGCAATATTCATCAACATTAAAACTGCATTTTACAATATCCGAGAGCTGGTAATTTGGGAAACTCGATCTGATTCGATGCGGGTAGCGGATTAGGCTAAAAAACACAGAAGTTATTTGGATTTTCAAAATAAGTCCTTGAACCTTATATTTTTGTGGGCTTTTTGTAGGTAACCAAAATTTTTATGAACCACTCGATATTTTTGCTGGTAACGGGTTTTATTGAGTTGGGCTAAAAAACTGAGAGTTATTTGGACTTCTAAAATATTGTAGAACATTTATGAAATAACTTTATAATAAATATTTGAAATAAAAAGAATCAGCTTAAGAAAGGGGTAAAATTGGAAAAATTACATTTACTATTGTGTTGGTATCTGAAAATGACACTTATCTAAAAACAAATTTGAGACTCTAAAATGATAGATAAAAAAGGAGGGTGTATAAAATATTATTTCCTATTCATATATTACCTACACCTGAACTTATTTATAGGAAACAAAAAAAGTGTTTTTTCTTGGTGTTAAATATAAAAACCATACCACTATTTTGAGTGGTATTAATTATGAAGTTTCTTTTATATCCTTAATTTATTATTAATTGTAATTTATTTTCCATAACAGTGAATGTACTGTGCTATTTTCAAAGACCAGCTATTGGAGCATGAGTTACTACTCTAATGATAGCTTTAATTAGGAATAATTTTGTCACTATTTTAATTATTTAATGTTAAAGTTATTTTTGGAATAATATTCAATAATGACATTATTAATTACAATTAATAGGTTTTAAGGTTTTTTCTTGGTCCAGATGATTTAGTGTTTTTTTGGTTTCCAGTTAGGAATAATCAGAATCAATTCCGTGGAATTGATATTAAATCACTTTCGCACAATAAATTTCGTAATAAATCGTGCATCATTCATTCCCCTGGCATTGATTCGGTAAATCTATCAAAATTAATTCCACCAAACTGTAAACCAAATAGGCCCTTAGTCCTATATTTCTTCAAAATAGAAATGAAGGTAGTATTAACTGGAGCCCAAGTTTTTGCTCCACACGAGAAAAAGTGCAATACACATTTATTTAAAAGTTTCCATAGTAATTTGTTCATTTTTTCCCTCAAAATGATACTTTTGCAAATTTTATGTAACGCATTATTTCTTGCAACAGTGGGGCATCATTTACTTTCTATTTCCGTGCAATGTACTAGTTTATTTGGGTTGCTTCTAGGATGGAAAATGATGAAAAGTTTTCCACGTGAGAAAGAAGCACGTAACCTTGTGTAAGCAGTTCGACAACTAAGAAGTTTTAAATATTGCAATATGTCACACATTTATACAAATCTCATTACAGTTTCAACATTTCACTAGTTTAGGGATTCTACAACAGGAATTTACATTGGTTATTAAAAAACCGATGTAAAAACACTCAAAACCATTACATCTCTACACGAATCAACAGTTAATCCACGCTCAAAACCAAAACTAAGCCTTTTTTATTCTAACTAATTTACATCGCATTTAAGTATAATTCTGTTTGAGTGGTAAAAATAAATTTCGAAAGACAAGATTACTTTCAATCTTTTTTATTCTAAGAGCAATTTGGGACTTAGAATCCAGTCCTCAAAACGGACTCTTTAAGAAGTAGGTTTACAGTGTTTTAACTTTTGAAAATCAAAGTGTATTAATTCTAAGATTTCAACAGACTTCACTTAACGTTCAATCAAGTAAGAAATCGAAATTTAAACACAGAGAAGAAGAAGAAGAAGAGATTCTAATGAAGAAAAATGAACAATTAACAAATAATCAAATAAGAAACGCATAAAATGAAGATCAAACAAAATAAAACCATAAAATTGTGCAAAAAATTAATTGTATTAATTGAAATGTGGGTGGAATCACATACTTGATCTTCTTTTTTAAACCAATTAGCCACTTACAGAATGGACGTGTGGTGTTAAATATGTTTTCAGTATAAATGAATCTAACCCCGATTACATAATGAATTTGCCTATTTATAAATTTCTAATCCTAACGGCCGACTAATATACATAAGACACATCAACAGTCTTCATGTGCTGGCACAATGCATGCCTGACACGTCTTCTAACAGTCAGAAACTACTTCATCCTTTTTGACCTTTTGTAACGCTCCACTAGAATTCTGACATCTGTCTTGGACAACAAACTTCCAATAACTGCTACTAACCGTTCCTTCAAATCTTGACCTTCCTCGAATGTATTGTTCCTCTTCAGAAATATTGTCTAAGTTCTTTTAACCGCTCTGATTTTCGATTCTTGAGTACTCATGAAAATCGAATATTTTCTTCGATCTGCCTCTTTTGTATAACTTAGAATTATTCTGATGCTTGAAATTTCTTGAAAATCACAAACTCTTCTTTGACCATTTGATCACTATGGTTTAACAAGTGTCAATCTTTCTTTGGTCAATTTCAGGGTGACGTTTGACTACCGTCCACCGTCCACTTAGCCTCATTTATGAAGGCTTCATTGATTGGGTTATTCCGGGGACGTATTTATTATTTTCTCTTTCTTTACTCCTATAAATAAGAGTTTCATTCTGAACATTTCCTTCATTCCTTTTCATTCTTCTTTATTCTCCCCTTAGTTCAAAATGGAAAAGCTTCTTACTTTGGCAACTGCGTTCGACCTAATCTTTAATGATTTCATTTTTGATAAGGTCGACGAGGTAGCCAAAGCTATAAGCTTTTTCAATCCCTTTTAAGGATTTTCTTTTGGGTCGAACGTCGTAGCCAAATGTTTAACTTATTTTGTCTTCACTCCATCTTTCTCATTTCTTTGTTGATCCACAGGGATTTTTAGTTCTACTTGCACAAGGCTCCTCCCCCGGTGGTTCAATCAAAGCTTGTGGAAATGGATGAAGAAGAGGCGACTCAAGTGAAGAACAGGAAGGCATGAGTCCAGCCCTCTGAAGACATAGGATAGTTCTTTTCTAGATAAAATCCAAGACATAGGATAATCCTTTCTATATGTACTTTTGTATTCTTCTACGTATTGCATTCGAACTCTATGTAATTCAAATTACCTTTGTATATGAATAAAAGAACGTATCCTTATCTTTTCTGTTTAGCAGAAATATTTCAATTTCGTGCTTATATTTCGATATATCACAGCTTCTTTCCGAAACTAAATAAGCCCTTTCTAAATCTTACTAAGTTAACTTAATTATTAACCAACAAGTCACTCAAATTTCTTTTCTGTTCTTCACACTCGAAGACATTGGTTCTCTCATAACTTAGTAATATTTCTGCTCTTAACTTATCAATACCTCAATTTGTTCGAAGACATCAACGAACCTTTCGAATCATATAAAGACTATTGTCCTCTGAAACTTGAAGGTATTCTGAAATTTGATACCAACAAATTCACACCACATTTCTCCATAAAACAATAACACATTATACACACAATTTTTTACTTGTAAATAAATGAATGAATAACCCAATTATAACCACAAGTGAGTGACAAAACATGGTTGGAGAATTATTACTAGAAACATATTCATGATCTACAATTTTCTTCATACCATGTTCTACAATTTTCTTCATACCATGTTCTGTCTCACAAGCACATAGGCTTTTGCTACGACCACCATTGTTTGCAAGTTGCAACAGTCACCCCACCTATACTCCACATTATGCTGACAAAAGAAACAATACTATTCCAGACTACATCATAAACAAATCACCAACAACAATAGAGGTATCACAACCCCTTCATCTTCTGCGCCACCATATGGGAAACACTGTTACACCTTTGCAAACCCCTAGAATCGATCCACAACTCTACAATCATCTCTGATTGCTTGTTGTAGCCAGCACATCTATTGGCTCATCATGGTCAAAGTTTTAGGCTTTCCTCCAATGAACCCTTCTACCCTAAACACATCAACCACATTTTTCTCTTTTATTTATTTTATTAAATTAAATGTTTCCCAACAAATTTAATTTTTATTTATTATATATTACTATAAATTTTGCAATTTTTAAGTAAATTTGTATGACCCTTTATGAAATTTCTACAATTTCCAAACCAACTATTCCCATGTATTACATCATGACCCTCCAATACTTTAATAATTTATTCAATGGTGTTTACCATGTATCTCGCCAGTTGACGACTTTCTCACTTTTCCACCCTAAAAAACACCATTTATTTAAAAATTAGAGTGTTGAGTTCATGAAATACATGGGCTATGTATTATTAGAAAAAAACAAATAAATTGAAATTTTATAAAAATGAAAAAAAGTTAGGAAAAGAGATTAGAGGACTTGACATGTAGCATGTCTAGGTAACTTGTTCAAAGAGATTTATTAATATAGAGATAATAGTAAATTCATTTGGAGGGGAAAACAATCAATTAGAAGTTCACGTCTATCCATAACTACTAGATAGATTTATCATATATAAAGAGAGATGATAATGCATATATATATATTGTAGGAATTACAAAAAATATCATACTTATGATTCTTATATATTAGAAGCTTATATTCTAAAAAAAAAAAAGAAGAGTTATCGTATCCACAGGGAACAGTCAACTCGCGTATATTCATGGTCTATTTATCAAGAGACAAATAATAGATTTGTGAGAATATTGTGCGTGGAAAATATAAATTGCAAATTAATAAGTAATAAAAATAGAAAGGAAGAGTTAGAGACACTTTACTTGGATTAGGATTGAACTTCATCTCATCACACCCTTCGTGCATGTAAAAACCATCTATTATTTTAGGTTTACTCTATAATACTGTAGACAAACTATATTACTAAGACCCCGAGTTACCAGCAGCCTCACACACTCAAAGGTAATCCATGCGGTCTCTCCCAGGCGACAGACTTACCCTCGGCTTATTTTGCTTTCTTTTATTCCGTTTGTAAAAGAACTAATTGATAAACGAGGCCTACTACTCTGGACGCACCTTCGCTAGAGTACTGTCACTACCCATCACTCATTAGAATACATCCACGTTTCGCTTCCTGGATTGACAATCAACTAATCCTTTGCTATTAATAATTTAATAACCATGCCTATCCTGTAGACGTCCTTCATTAGAGTACTCACACTACACATCAATCACTAGCAACGCCCATGTTTCGGTTCACTGGCTACCGAGTCCTCTTATTCACTCAGAGAATGGGTTTCTTCAGAATCCGCTCCCCCATCCTCAATCCTAGTCGAAACTAGCCTATAACTCCGGCGCAAGCGCGGAAGTTAGGAATTAAGCACAGAATAAGATTACCAATATTATAGACAGAGAGCTCGGGAAATAATAATATAGAGTTTACATACACTTGGGGATAGAATCAATTACATCCAATCCTAATGGAGAGTTAACTACACAAGGTAGCCATACAAACCACCGAAGATGCTGTCACCATCTTCAATCCTTGTGAAGCGCTCCTCCTCTCCTACTCTAAAATTAGAATTGGTGCATTATCACTGGAATATAACTGAATTACAATAATCGTGCACACCTGATCTGGTGCAAGAGGTTCCTATTTATAGGCTAAGGAAAGACAAAGAAAATTGGGGAGAAATCTATCTAAAAACAACAACAGGGCAAGAATCAGCGTGATCTGCTCTTCACCCTGCGCTATAGTGCAGGTTGCAGTGCAGACACCAGAGGGCAACGCTTCACCCTGCGCTACATCGCAGGTTGAAGCGCGCAACGTGTCCTGCAGCTTCAATCTTTCTCTTTTTAACTTGATCTCTCCCCGAGACTGGTTTTGGTTGATTTGTCTTTCCTTTTGTTCCCTTTTCTTGATGAAATCTTGCATTTATTGAGCATCTTGGATTTAATTGGGAAGGTTGTCTGCAGAATCCTTGTTTGATTGGCAGAGATATCTTCATTAATGGCTCTCAGATATTCTTCAAATCTTTATTATTGCTCACAAATAATCTTTCAATCTTCATTAATTACCTTCAATCAAACTTCAAATCTTGCAGATATCTCCCTTATTTAATGTTATCTTTCCCTCAAATCAAATCCTTGCAATATTCTGCAAAAATCAGCAATATTTCTATCAAAATAGCATCAAATTCAAATCTAAGATTAATAAATACAATTTATCTAATATTTAATAAAAATAGATTAAACTGGGGCAAAATTACCATTTTATCCTTGATAAGTGAACTAAAAAGTGCTCTAATTTATCAACTAATTTTCACTTATCACAGGTGAAGCGCATGAATCTTAAACCTAGCGTTTAATGAGCCGTCAGACAGTTTTTAAAGGGGTTTTTGCGGGTTTTGAAGGGAGTTTTTCATATAGAGACAGAAGAAGGAGAGGAAACCATTCTGGAACAAGATAGGGGGAATTCAACGAAGCTGGAAAGCTTAGCTGGATCTTTTTCATCTTATTTCTGTTGGTTGTAAGTGCTACCATGAGTAGCTAAATTTCTCTCTAGGATTGAATGTAGTTAATTCAAACCCCGAATGTGATTTTGTATTTTTAACATTTAGTAATCACTGTTTTATCAGTAAACTGGTGTTTTTATTTCTATTCTTAATGCTTAACTTCCTTCTTGTAACAGAGTTATGATTTGATTTCTTGAATTGGCTGGGAAGCGGTTCTTTAAGTCTGATTTGGGTAAAAACACTCAATAGGTTGAATGCCTAGGAATAGGGTTCAATTTATTGATAGCTTTTAACAACTGATCTTAAGGCTAGGCAATTTGTTAAACATCGAAGGGATTGGTGTTTAGGAAATTGTTCTAAGAATTTCATAGTTGAGGGATCAATGTGAATGAAATTTATTTGTGCTTCAGTATTGATAAATTCAAATTTCTAAATGTTATTGATTTTCAAAATCACATGAAGGGTGCGTTAAACGAAATTCAATCCTAGTTTTCCAATTGAATCTTTCTCAAATATTTTTTTTTGCTTAAATTTCTTACTGCCCTTTTTATTTAATTTTCACAACAATCATTCCATAAATTCTCTTTATTTACTCAATAAGATTGGCTACTAAGAATTTAAGTTGAACCATTCCTCGTGGATACGAAAACCCCTACTTTTCAACTATTATACTGCTGCGATATTGGTACGCTTGCCAAGATCTCAACAATTGCCTATTTTTAAAAGTTCAGTGACTGATCTAGAGGTTTAGTCCTCCTAAATTAAAATAGTAAAAAACATCGAACCCTAATTTTCTTCTACTTTTTCCTCGACGTCGCTCCACAAATTCAAAAAATCAAGCTCTCATCCTTGTCAGAGTTCCCATAAGAACTAGAACTCACTTTTGGTCATGCTCTAGTGTTTTCTAACCAAGCCTTGTTGTTTACTAGTCCTGTTGCATTTTCCATCCATGTCCTTTGTCCTGCATACTTTTGTTTTATTTTGTTGGATTTATTTTTAGAGTCACTTAAATTATTTTGGGTTCTAACCTCTCATTCCTTTTTTACTCCCCAGTTCACACACACATAGGGAAATTTAGTGATGATAGAAAGGGAAGAGAGGAAAGTCTTATGGTCGTAGGATGAGACGACATGGAAGAGGGATGATACACAGAGGATAGGGGTGACAGAGGCGGTGCAATTGTTAGTGGTTTGAGGGATTAGGATATGGCCAAAAGAGGGATAAAAAGGTGGAAGATGGTGAAAAAGAAAGGGAAAGAGGGAGAAAAAGAGAAGGAGAGAAAGAGTTGAAGAGAAGGGGACTTGGTGGCTGGAGGAGACATAGAGAAAGCGACTGGAGCAGTTGACAGTTGGAAATGGAAAGAACACAATGGTGGCGCGACATCAGGGGAAGAGAAGAAGAAAATTAGGGTTCAACTCTTTTCCTTATTTTAATTTAGGTGTAGTAAACCCCCATATCAGTTTATGACTTTTTGGAAATCAGCCAGTTTAGTCCCTCATTGGCCAAAATGACGTCATTTTTTACTGACTTGGAGTCTAACATGTCACTTAACGTAACATCTCAACGCTCCGTTAATGGCAAGTGTGATTTGGACCATGGTTTTAAAAACCAGACCGAACCGGCCAGGCTGGAAAACCGGTGAACCGGTTATGTGTCAGGTCCAAAAAAACCAGAGAATTGTCCTTGTAAAAAACCGATCAACCAGGTATAACCCGGTGGTTTTTCCGGTTTAGCCTGGTTCAGTTATAAGCTCCAAACGACGTCGTTTCGTATTTAAAAAAAAATAAAAATAATCCAGATGCCCATATTCCAAACCAGAAGAAAGCAAAAAAAATTAATAAAATAGAAAGCCTCTGTCTTCATTGTGATTTGCTTCATCTGTCAGTTTGAAGCGATTTTCTGGCAGATGATGTTGTTTGTTGTCTGTGACCGTTTGAAGCGGTTCGTGTCTTCACTGCCGTTGCCTCACGCTGCAGCATCATCGCGTTCAGAGCTTTCCCAGCCACTGTCGTGCCTTTGCCTGTTCGCTTTTGGTGGTTCGCCTAGCCCCTATTTGAAAGGGAATCAAGCATGTGGTCAGGGTGCAGCGGAAATAAATGGATTCCCTCCCTTGTTATAATCGTTTTGCGAAAACACGAATCAAGGCATAAAAGGTATTAAAACAAAAGGTCGTACCTTATTAGGATTACAAACGAGGCAAGAGTAGCCACGTCTCTATTGGTATCCACGCCAACAGCCGGACTAGGAAACCCTCCTCAGCTCTGCTAGTAGCCTTAGAAAGTAAGAAGCAATTGCTCATGTGTATGTGGGGTAGTGCATCTTATGCTCTATTTATAGAGTGGTGGCTAGGGTTTTACCCCCTCACTCACTTAACCCTCACACTTTTGGGTCTTGCCCATTATGTTATAATTCTAATTAAATTAAATTAAATTAGAATTATTATCCTTTCCTAGTGGCTTGTTGTATGCGTGTGACCCAATAGGATTTTAATATTTGGTTATAATATTAAAATAAAACCCTTTTATATTTAATATCATAAATAGTGAGCGGTATCTAGCAACACATCACTATCCAAACATTGAGATTATCAATAACTTTGATAAATCCTATTTTATGATAATAATTTATATGATCTGTCCCTTTGTCCAAATATCTAATTGAACACAAGGGCATGGATTGTGTCAACCTTGTATAGTTCAATTTATGTTTTTCTTGATCCCCAAGTAGACTGTACATAAAATAAACATCTCATGTTTATCCTCCTGAGCATGGCCATGCATTTTGCAGTCTCACTTTATCAAGAGGCCTACAGATATAACTCCTGTTACATAGGAGGGACAAATCCCATCTAGGTCACTCACATCCCACCACATAATTTATTATATGTCCAAAAACCAACTTTATGATTACCCTGTTATAGGTAACGTTTGATAATAATTAAAACATATAATTTCTTATGTAGGAATCGTAGTGATTTCAGGTTGAAGGACTTCATATATAACACTTATCAATTTAAGAAACGTTCATGACACTTATGTAACAATCCATGCAACGTTCTTAAGGTGGGTCTGTCCAGTACACCATTACTCTTAATGTGTACCTATGTGATCACATGATATTTCATATCCATGATCCGTGAGGTTTGATCATCAATGAACTCACATACTAGTCTAAATGCATCTTTGTCCTAAGATGATACTTGACTAGGGACTATTTTAAGAATAGTTCTTCATAAGGTCTCACGATCAAGTCATCTACTTGATTTCTTATGAAGCTTAAGATTACTATTCTAAGGACAATAATTATATTCTAAAAGAATTAATAAAATGAAATGCCTTTACAAAATAATAATATGATACAAATGATGGATGTTCAAAAACATATAGGTCTCTAGTGCATACACTAACAATCTCCCACTTGCACTAGAGCCATTCAGACATAACTCTAATGCCTAATGATCTAGTGTGCCCTTCATGCTTCTGCTGCACAAAGGGTTTTGTTAATGGGTCTGCAACATTTTCATCTGTATGCACTTTGCATATCTTCACATCTCCCCTATCAATGATTTCTCGGATGAGATGGAAACGTCTAAGTATATGTTTGGATCGTTCATGAGACCTGGGTTCCTTGGCTTATGCAATAGCCCTATTGTTATCACAATAAAGACTTATAGGATCCATAATGGTAGGAACTACTCCAAGTTCAATAATGAACTTCCTGATCCAAACGACCTCTTTCGCAACATTTGAGGCTGCAATATACTCAGCTTCTGTGGTAGAATCAGCGACTGTTTCCTGCTTTGAACTCTTCCAGCTCACAGCGCCACCATTCAAACAAAACACATAACCTGACTGTGATCTTGAATCATCTTTGTTGGTTTGGAAGCTAGCATCGGTGTAACCCTTTACAACTAGTTCTTCCTCACCTCCATATATCAAGAATGAATCCTTAGTTCTTCTTAAGTACTTAAGGATGTTCTTGACAGCTGTCCAGTGACCTTCACCGGGATCAGACTGGTATCTACTAGTCATGCTCAAAGCATATGATATGTCTGGTCGAGTACATAACATGGCATACATGATAGACCCTATAGCAGATGCATAAGGAATCTTACTCATGCAATCTCTCTCTTCTTTACTGGAAGGAGATTGAGCCTTAGATAGGCTTATACCATGCGACATAGGCAAGAATCCCTTCTTAGAATCTTGCATGTTAAATCATTTTAACACTTTGTCTTTGTATGTACTTTGACTTAAGTCAAGTAATCTTCGAGATCTATCTCTATAGATCCTAATACCTAACACATAGGTTGCTTCGCCCAAATCTTTCATAGAAAAAAAATTTCCTAACCAAGTCTTTACAGACTGAAGTGTAGGAATGTCATTTCCTATGAGGAGTATGTCATCTACATACAAAACCAGTAAAACCACTATGTTGTCACTAACCATTTTGTAGACACAAGGTTCATCTTCATTTTTAATGAAACCAAACTGCTTAACAACTTCATCAAAACGAAGATTCCAGCTTCTAGAAGGTTGTTTTAATCTATAAATGGATTGTTGCAACTTACATACATTTCCAGCATTTTCAGGTATAACAAAACCTTCAGGTTGTGTCATATACACATCTTCAAGAAGACTTCCATTTAGGAATGTTGTGTTGACATCCATTTGCCAGATTTCATAATCATGGTAAGCTACAATAGCAAGCAAGATCCGAACAGATTTAAGCATGGCAACTGGGGAAAAGGTTTCATCATAGTCTACACCTTGAATTTGCTTGAAACCCTTAGCCACCAACCGTGCTTTAAATGTACTTACATTACCATCCATGTCAGTTTTCCTTTTGAAAACCCACTTGCACCCTATGGGTTTTATTCCTTCGGGTGGCTCAATTAAGGTCCATACCTTGTTAGTGTACATGGAATCCATTTCAGATCTCATGGCATCAAGCCATTTCTCAGATTCTGGACTCAAAAGAGCTTCTTGGTAAGTCACTAGTTCATTTTGATCCATTAACAATACATCCCCTTCCTGAGACACAAGGAAACCATATCTCTCAGGTTAGTGACGTACCCTATCTGACCTACGCAAGTCTTGCGCTACTTGAGCAGGTGGCTCCACAACACTTTGTGGTATCTGCTCTTGTTCCATTATTGGCTCATTGCCATTCTTTGGTACTTGAATTTCTTCAATTTCTACTTTTCTCCCACTTATTTTCTTAGAGATAAATTCCTTCTCTAAGAATACAGCAGTCCTAGCGACAAACACTTTGCCTTCGCTAGGATTATAGAAGTAGTAACCCTTAGTTTCTTTTGGGTATCCCACAAATAAGCATTTATCTGATTTGGGTCCTAGCTTATCTGAAACTTGGCGTTTTACATAAGCTTCACAATCCCAAATCTTCATAAAAGACATACTAGGTTGTCTCCCAGTCCATATCTCATATGGTGTCTTTATGACAGCCTTAGATGGAATACGGTTTAGTGTGAAGGCTGCTGTTAACAAAGCATGATCCCAAAAGGAGTCGGGGAGATCAGAATGACTCATCATGGATCGAACCATATCCAATAGGGTTCGATTTCTCCTTTCTGAAACTCCATTCCATTGAGGTGTTCCAGGAGTAGTGAGTTGGGATACTATCCCACACTCTTTTAGATAGTCATCAAATTGTTAGCTCAAGTATTCTCCACCTCGATCTGATCAAAGTGTTTTAATAGTCTTGCCAAGTTGGTTTTGTACTTCATTCTTAAATTCCTTGAACTTTTCAAAGGATTCAAATTTGTGTTTCATTAGATACACAAATCCATATCTACTGAAATCATCAGTAAAAGTGATGAAGTATTGAAAACCTCCTCTAGCCATTGTGCCCATGGGCCCACATACATCACTATGTATGAGACCAAGAAGATCACTGGCCCTTTCACCTTTTCCAGTGAATGGGGTTTTGGTCATCTTCCCTAATAGACAAGATTCACATGTCTCAATTGATTCAAAATCAAAAGAGTCTAAATAACCATCTTGACGGAGTTTAGATATGCGTTTCTCGTTTATGTGGCCTAAGCGACAATGCCAAAGATAAGTTGGGTTCAAATCATTTGTTTTGAACCTCTTAGCATTTACGTTATAGATAGGTACTTCGAAGTCAAGAACATATAGTCCATTGTTTAATTTTTCACAACCATAAAACAAATCATTTAAATAAATTGAACAACTGTTGTTCTTTATTATAAATGAAAAACCATTCTTGTCCAAACAAGAAACAGAAATAATATTCTTACTAATGGCTGACACAAAATAACAATTATCTAACTCAATAACTAGCCCAATTGGCAAAGTTAAATAATAAGCTCCTACGGCTAAAGCAGCAACTTTTGCTCCATTTCCGACTCACAGGTCGATTTCGCCTTTAGCTAGTCGTCTACTCCTTTTTAGATCCTGCACATTCATGCAAATGTGAGATCCACATCCAGTATCTAATACCCATGATGCAGAAGCAGATAAATTGACTTCTATAACATAAATACCTTAGGTGGAAGTCTCACTTCCCTTCTTCTTGATCTCCTCCAGGTACTTTGCACAGTTTCTCTTCCAATGTTCTGATTGGCCACAATGGAAACATTTTCCTTTCTTAGCTATTCCGCCAGTAGGCTTCAAAGCAGAGGTACTAGGCTTGTCTTTGCCCTTGTCCTTTGATTTGAAATAGGGATTCTTGAACTTCTTCTTGCCCTTGCCTTTTTCAGGTCGGACCATCAATATGGCCTTCCCTTTACCTTTATTAATGTTTTGCTCAGCCGTTCTCAACATGCTCGACAATTCTAGCAATGGTTTGTCAAATTCATTCATGTTGTAGTTCATGACGAATTGACTATAGCTGTCCGACAATGATTGCAGGACAAGATCAGTGGCCAACTCTTGGCCTAATGGGAATCCAAGCCTTTCTAGGTTTTCAATGTATCCAATCATTTTGAGTACATGAACACTAACAGGACTTCCCACTGCCAGTCTACATTGATAAAGTGCCTTTGAGACTTCAAATCGTTCATGCCTAGCTTGGCCTTGATAAAGTCTCTTTAAATGTACGATCATATTGTACGCATCCATGTTCTCATGTTGTTTTTGGAGTTCAGCATTCATGGTAGCAAGCATAAGGCAACCTACATCGAGAGCATCATCCAGATGCTTCTTAAAAGCATCCTTGTCAGCTTTCGAAGCAGTTGCAGTGGGTGTTTTAGGAACGGGCTCTTCCAGGACATACGACTTCTTTTCATGCCTAAGGACAATCCTTAGGTTTCTGTACCAGTCTAGAAAGTTAGTTCAAGACAATTTGTCCTTCTCAAGGACGGATCTGAGTGAAAGGTTACTTGTTGTGTTCGTTGCCATGGTTATCTATTAACAGAAAATTATGCAAGTAAGTATCATATAACATACATATTTAACAAGGGCTTTAATTAAATATGCCTCCCACTATTTTGATTCAAAATAAGTACCCTCAATAATCAGAAAATCCCATCACTAGATTTTCTAGTGGGCCAAGATCCATATTTCACCTTATTTCAAGTCAGTTTTGGCTGATCGCTTAAATAAAGGTTATTTAGGTAGGAACACGCTTTCCAATTGCATCTCATACAACTCATGGATAGTTGGGTGAGTAACTCTTATTCTAATTCATCTTATGAATTAATGCCTCTAGGTTTTTCAATCCTATGGAATATACCTAGTTAAGTCAAAACCCAATGATTAACAGTCGGATATTACTTTTTATCCTATCGCATTTTACTAGTATAGATAAAGGTACCCTGCTTTGGCAGACCCACACTTCATCGACTCTAGTCTTAACGAGTGTTATTCATTGGAAGGCAAAAAGGCTTAATATTTTCTTTGAGGGATTTGATCGTTTTAATTTTACTCCTTTGTTAAACCATTTAATACACAAGCATGCATCTCATACAAATACATGATATGGTTATGGCCTTCTAAAAACAAATACAAAATCAACTGTATAATCTTGTATATAATCTTGAGCTCTCCAAATCTCCCACTGAATCCATGCTCCATGTCCTCCCGGTTACATTATATAACAAGAAGAAACCTCGTTTAACATACGAGGAGATAGAGATGAGAAGAGAATTACAAGAGGAATGTTATGAGGTAAGGCACGACACGCAGGTCGTATTTAAATTAAAACAACTAAGGCCATCACCAACCATCATGCAAAAATTAGCATCCGTTGATTGTAAAACGAGTGATATAATAAGATGTATATTATTAAGCGAGGTTTGATTACGCGCAAACAAAATAACACGCTATGCAGTGTCTCGAAACAAAATTTGATTTGATAAACATTTAACCAATCATCAATAAGTGTCTCGCATCAAACGAATACTTCACGAACCGATAAACGAGTAAGTCCCTCGTATCATTTGAATACGCTCTTGTCAGCAAATTGATAAGTGGCGTGTTTATCGCAACCAATATTTGAGTCGAGACAAGGTTTCAACAATTGAACCCTTTGACGCCCAAGACATGAACTCTTTCATGTTCCATGGGACCCTCCAACATTATAACATATAAGCATATATACATCGCACATGAAACAATCAATAAAGGGAACAAAATAAACTGAACGCAGGTGAAGCGCAAGTATCAGAATCGAAAATATGTAAACTGCGCTCCAGTCTGCACTGCAGCCTACTCTGCAGCGCAGGTTGCAGCCCAGATATCAACGCTACGTTTTTTTAGCAGAAAAACAACAAAAAATCATAATCTTCACAAGATTAAAAGCCTAAAACGTGTTTATCGCAAACCAAAGCTCTGATACCAATTGAAAGGGAATCAAGCATGTGGTCAGGGTGCAGCAGAAATAAATGGATTCCCTCCCTTGTTATAATCGTTTTGCGAAAACACGAATCAAGGCATAAAAGGTATTAAAACGAAAGGCCGTACCTTATTAGGATTACAAACGAGGCAAGAGTAGCCACGTCTCTATTGGTATCTATGCCAACAGCCGGACTAGGAAACCCTCCTCAGCTCTGCTAGTAGCCTTAGAAAGTAAGAAGCGATTGCTCATGTGTATGTGGGGTAGTGCATCTTATGCTCTATTTATAGAGTGGTGGCTAGGGTTTTACCCCCTCACTCACTTAACCCTCACACTTATGGGCCTTGCCCATTATGTTATAATTCTAATTAAATTAAATTAGAATTATTATCCTTTCCTAGTGACTTGTTGTATGCGTGTGACCCAATAGGCTTTTAATATTTGGTTATAATATTAAAATAAAACCCTTTTATATTTAATATCATAAATAGTGAGCGGTATCTAGCAACACATCACTATCCAAATATTGAGATTATCAATAACTTTGATAAATCCTATTTTATGATAATAATTTATATGATCTGTCCCTTTGTCCAAATATCTAATTGAACACAAGGGCATGGATTGTGTCAACCTTGTATTGTTCAATTTATGTTTTCTTGATCCCCAAGTAGACTGTACAGAAAATAAACATCTCATGTTTATCCTCCTGAGCATGACCATGCATTTTGCAGTCTCACTTTATCAAGAGGCCTACAGATATAACTCCTGTTACATAGGAGGGACAAATCCCATCTAGGTCACTCACATCCCACCACATAATTTATTATATGTCCAAAAACCAAATTTATGATTACCCTGTTACAGGTAACGTTTGATGATAATTAAAACATATAATTCCTTATGTAGAAATCGTAGTGATTTCAGGTCGAAGGACTTCATATATAACACTTATCAATTTAAGAAACGTTCATGACACTTATGTAACAATCTGTGCAACGTTCTTAAGGTGGGTCTGTCCAGTACACCATTACTCTTAATGTGTACCTATGTGAGCACATGATATCTCATATCCATGATCTGTGAGATTTGATCATCAATGAATTCACATACTAGTCTAAATGCATCTTTGTCCTAAGATGATACTTGACTAGAGACTATTTTAAGAATAGTTCTTCATAAGGTCTCACCATCAAGTCATCCACTTGATTTCTTATGAAGCTTAAGATTACTATTCTAAGGACAATAATTATATTCTAAAAGAATTAATAAAATGAAATGCCTTTATAAAATAATAATATGATACAAGTTATGGATGTTAAAAAACATATAAGTTTCTAGTGCATACACTAACACTATTCACACCGCATATGATGTTGTAGAAGTGGAGCTTTAAAAATATGGCCATTGCATTTGGGATTTTCAGAGGCAGAGATGGGAAAAGAAAAAAAAAACTGAAAAAGAATATGGGTAGACGGACATGAAACTTCTCAAAAGTAAATTGGGAAAAATAGAAAAGTGGGTAGGCGGGTGGTGCAACCGAGGATGAAAATTAGTTGTCAAACATTGTTTTTTCTATTTAACTTTTTTTAATTACATTTGATTAATATAAATTTTATTTTTTATTTTTATGTTGATTTATTATTTTTCACCATTATATATTGCAATATATATATTTATTTATTTTTTCATTTATTTACTTTTATTTATGAATATTATATAATATATCATATAAAATTTTTAAAATATATTATTTAATTATTACCAGTTCAACCACAGTTGGACCATTAAATCTTAAACTAGTACCTCCATCGATTTAATGACCGGTTCGGTTTTTAAAACATTGGTTTAGACTAAACTAACAAGCAGTGAATTATGTTGGGGAATAACTGAGGGGTTTCTAAAAGTGAAGATTAAATTGGCCGATTGAAAAAAAAGTCAAGGACTGATATACAGGTCTACTCTTAGTTATTTTGTTTGGTTTCATAGAAAATGAAAGGTAAGAAATTGAAAGTGTTATAAAATGTCCAAATTACCCTTGTCATAAAATTGCTTTTGCTAGTAGTTTTAGGGGTGTTCTTGGGTTAAGTTGAGTTAGGTTTGGGAGTATTTGGGACCCGACCCGATCAAAGAAGTTCGGGTTGGGTTGGGTCGATTTTATCTATATTTTAATTGAAAGTCCACTCGAACCAACCTAATTATGTTCGGGTTGGGTTGTGTTGGGTAGTCAGGTTCACATAAAAAATAAAAGAAATGAAAATAAATAGAACAAATAGAAAGAAACACAAAGATAACATGTAGTTGGATCGGGTCAGGTCGAATCCAATTGGAAAATTTTAGATATTTTAGTATTTATATCATTATTATTACTTTTATTTTTATTTTTATGGTCGAGTTGGGTTGGGTTATTCAGGTTGAAAATGCCGAAACCCGATACCCAACCCGAATCAATCATATTACACGTCACATGCCCGATTTAACCTGATGACCTAACCCGCCATTTTTACCTTGGGTTGGGTCGGGTTGATCGAGTCAACCCAATCCATATGCATCCCTAAGTAATTTGTCCACCAGCCCCAATTAATTTATTCCATTTCCTGTTGAGTAATTTGTTGGAAATAAACTATCATCTCTTCTTGTTGGGAAAATTAATTGACCTTCTAAAGCCTTTTTCCTCATCCCTAATCATTGTTCAAATCATCCTAAAATTTTCGTTGCCGCAATAGCAAAAATAATTGGTCATCGAAGATACAATCCTAATAACTCAAGGGCTACCAAAATTCATGAAATTAGATGAAAAAAAAAAGGTGGAGGATTGAGTTGATGATACTTCAAGTGCAATATCAGCTTTGATCACTCGCCGCTAATAATCAATGCTGACAAAGAAAAGAAATGGAAGGCCAATTTTTTCTTTATTTTTTCTTACACAATTAAATAGGGGAAATTGTCTTTTCTTTCCCTTTTCCCACCTTCTCGTTTTTATCCTCTCAATTTCATCACTTCTAATCTAATGAAGTGTTAATAAAGAGTGGAACAGAATAGAATAAGGCAGAATAAAATAGAATAATATAAAATAAATTTATTGTTCTATTGTTAAAAACTACTCCCTCCGTTTCTTTTTAATTGTCGTTTAAGGTTTTTGCACATGGATTAAGAAATGCAATAAATGTGTCTTTTTAGTTCTATTGTTTACAAATATACTCTTTCTCTTTCTCATTAAAGCATTCAAAATTCTCCACCATTTCTAGTAATATACAATAAATACTCCACCATGTAATAAATTTGGAAGAGGGTAAAGTTGAAAAATTAGCATTTATTGTTGCATATATTGGTATATGAAAACGACACTTATTTAGAAACAAATTTTAGACTCTAAAACGACAATTAAAAAGAAACGGAGAGAGTATTAAATGCTGAAAAAAAAACCCATTTCATCTAATTCCACCCAAATTAAAGAGAAGAAAAGAGTGGAGTATATTAAATGGAATGAAAACATTTCATTATATTTCATTCCTTTTTATTATATTTTAAATAATCTTAATAATAAAAATTTGATGGTTGTATTTTTTTAATCCTTGTCATCAACTTAAACATAGTCTTACTGCTCAAATTTTACCATTTAGATTTTAGATACTTGTACTTAAAGTTGCTTGTTCCCAACATGCACAATTCTACACTTATATTGATAAATTTTGTTTTACTTAAATATCCATCTCTTTCATTGTTTTTAAACTTTGCTTTAGAAGAAATTATTTCATTTTCATTTATATATATAAGGCTTAAATATGTTTTTATAGTGAATTTTATGTTTAGTTCCTATATATTTTTTCATTTAAGTTTAGTCCCTCATTAATATTCTGTTTCCAAGTTTAGTCCTTGCAGTTAATTATTGTTGTTAAGTGATGACTTGACACTGTTACAGTGCGTTGATGTGCAGAGTCGGAAAAAAGGGCTAGCCTAACCGGGCCGGCTCACAAAAGCCCACAAAAATATAGGGCTCGGGCACTTATTTTAGAAGCCTGAATAACTCTCGGGCTTTTTAGTCCAACCCAATGAAGTTTGCTATCCGCAAAAACTCGCAAAAGGTCGGGTAGCCCGCAAAACTCGCAAAAAATCCGAGCTACCCGCAAAAAGCCCGCAAAAATGTAGGGCTCGGGCACCTATTTTAGAAACCAGAACAATTCCTGGGCTTTTTAGCTCAACTCGAAAAAACCCGCTACCCGCATCAAGCCGGATCAGGTAGCCCGAATTGACAGTTCTACTGATGTGTCTATTTAGGCAGACGTGGTTGCCACGTTGAATTTTGTATTAATTATTTTGCTACAATTTTTTATTATTAATTCCAAAATTAATTATTTTAAATTACAGCGTGGCATGGCAGCCACGTCAGCCTAAATAGACACATCAGCGTATTGTAACAGTGTCATATCATCATTTAACAACAATAATTAACGGTAAGGACTAAACTTGAAAATAGAAAATTAATGAGGGACTAAACTTAGGTGAAAAATTTTATAAGGACTAAATACAAAATTAACTAATTTTTAAGGGATTAAAAACATATTTAAACCTATATATATATATGTGTGTGTGTGTGTGTGTTTTGTTTGAAAAGTCAAAGATATTTATATTTTTAGTTAATTAATTATTAAGAAAAATTTTTGTATTTTCTATTGGAAGATAATCATAATCGAGTCAAACTTAGGACTCAATTTTAATTAACGCAGTGCATAGTTAGGACTGTATGTTTTCTATATCAATTAATTAATATACTCAAAATATTATTTTTTAACCTATGTAATATTGTATAAGTTAATAAATTTAAAGTAAAAATATTTTATAAACTTTCCAACTTTGATTTATTAACCTTGGAAAAGCCATAAAAAAAATATTCTTTGTCATTAAAAATGAAAAACACAGAGACAGAGAAAGAGAAAGATGGAGAATCAAAGCATAACAAGGGAGAATGAAAACGCCACATGGACAAAAATAAATAATGCCAGCTCTTCTTTACCTTGTGATTTCTAATTAATGCTCATGAAAATGATGACAAGCTTCATAAATGCTCAAATCATGAAGAAACTAATTACCAACAGTATTATGATAATGAGTGCTCCTTTCCTATATCTGTCTCTTCCACCTCAATGAGTAGTACTAGTACCCCACTTCAACAACCCGTGCTTAATTGTGACCGTAAATAAAACTACTACTACAGCACACCTAATCGGATACACAGAAAATAGTCACAAAATACCAGAGAAATAAAGTATGGTAAAGATAATGCATTAGCTCATCAATCTATTACTATATTAAAAGAGGGACACAAAACTAATAAGCAATCCTGAACCATCCACTTAACGTGTTTACTATTTCTTTCTTTATTTTCTCCCGTACTTTATTGTTGTGTTCCTAGCAACTACGATTAAAATTTTAAAAATCCACCGTTTTATCTCATGTCCAATACCACCACCACAAAAGCCGAGTCAGATAATATTAATTATAAGATGGGAAGTTTTGACTACAATAATAATTTAATTATCATGCTAGGCTCTTTCACTATTACTCTCCCACTTAGTTTAATACATTAGGATAAGCATCCAAAAGGAAATTGTTTAATAAATGTTTAGAGAACACAGTTGCGAGATTAGGCCCCTAACAGTTAATAGTTAAAGCACTTGAGTAAAACTTGATGAGAACGTACCACACCATAAAATTTAGCTAGTATAATTAGAGAGCCCAAATCATTATAAATCCCACACCAAAATCTCATACTTTTGCAATTGGATCCTGAAAGATTGTTTAGGGGAAAGTGGGAAGTGAAGATAACAGGTGTATTTTGAAGGTTCCAGAAGCTTATAGTACATATTTACTGGTTGCTTAATAATGAAAGCACAACAAATTTTGTCTATTGGAAAGCCCACTCACTTTTGTCATTATCCGTTTTCAAGCCTAAGAGGCTAAGATGGAGGATAACACTTACTAATTCTAAAAATTCAGAGAAAACTGAAAGAAAGTTCAAGAATTTGAATATTTATTTGAATTTTTTGGTACAAAATGTTTATTTGATTTAGCTTATTCAATATTAAACAAATTTCAAGGCTATATAGCGTTATCAATTAGCTGTGCTTTCGCTTTCTTACCTTTGTGCAAACTGCAAAAGGACAAATAGCTATCTTTCTACTAACAGCTCTCTGCTCCAAGATCAAAATTAGAATAAAGGATGTACATGGCTATTTATTCATTACTAGAGTAAGCTTAGTCACATGTGTGACAGTACCAGCAATAATTACGTGCGGAAGATTGATTACTAAAGTCAAGGTTGATGATAGAGCTTTTAGACCACAAGCAAGGACTAATAAGCATTATGTGGAAGCAGAAAATGATGTAAACACACCACTTACAAGAAACAGGGAAAATGAAAATTTGATTAAGGGTGCACCAAGATAACATAAAATTAAAGCAAATACATGATGAGGAATACTTAGGTAAAAAAAAAGAAAGAAAGAAACAAAAAGACAAAGACAATAGGGATACAAATACACCCTCAGACATAAGCATATGCTTAATGCTTATCTACAATTTCAGGACCCGTCGGTATTTGGCTTTTCCCTTAGCACGAAAGCCGAAAGAAAAAAAGGCCAAAACTCCAACAGGAACCTATAGACAGACTTTAACTACTCAATATGGGACTTGTTATTCTTTGGGGAGACACATGGCCTCAAAGGACAAAGTCATAATTGAGGTGAAACTGTTGGAGAATTAAGCGTTGCTCCTGAAGGATCCAAGAGCCTTGATGGCTGCTGCTCTTAGAATGTATTGGTGGTAGATTGCAGCCGCCAAAGCCCCAACAAATGGTCCAACCCAGTAAATCCACTGATCAAAACAATCACCAAAATTAATGTTAGCATCATTGTAATTAACCAAAAAAAAAAAAGAAGTTGTATATTAGTGTGTAGAATTTTACTTGGTCATCCCAGGCTTTGTCATTGTTGAAGATCACAGCTGGTCCAAAACTCCTTGCTGGGTTAATGCCAGTACCGGTAACAGGGATTGTAGCCAAGTGAACCATGAACACAGCAAATCCAATTGGGAGTGGTGCCAACACCTATTTTGTTAAAGGAAACATATAATTGAGTGATCCAAAACAAAACCTTAATTAAAAAAAGGGGTTGCTTTAATTTGCTTAATTAATGCTTACAGGAACATGAGAGTCCCTAGCGCTCCTCTTAGGATCAGTAGCAGAGAAGACAGTGTAGACAAGAACAAAGGTACCAATGATCTCAGCTCCCAAAGCTGTGCCTTTGTTATATCCATCTGACACCAAGTTAACCCCACCTCCATACCTGTTGTAGTATGATTTTTGGAAGGCCTTGGCAAGTCCAGCACCACAGATAGCACCTAAACACTGTGCTATCATGTAAAGTAACGCCCTTACAAGAGACACCTTGCGTGCCAGGAACAACCCAAATGTCACCGCTGGGTTGATGTGCCCTCCTGAAATCCCAAATTAACATGAGAAACAATTAATTAACACACCAACCACAAAATTATACATAAAAATGTCCACTCTTCTTCTGGCAACTGTGACTTTTTTACTAACATGAATTTTGAACATTAGTTATAAATATTCCTTGCTATATGGTATATAGTTTATAGATCAATAATTAGTCCTTGTTTGTTTAAAATTTTCAATAATCCAGAATTAATTCTATATAATTGATTTTAAATCATTTCTCTTCAAGCTGTTTATCATTCATTTTTAATCATTCATTCTAGAATTAATTTTAATCAATTGTAATAATTTGTGTGAGAGAGAGGAGAAGTGTACCAGAAATACCGGCGGTGCAGTAAACAAGGATGAAGATCATGCCACCAAAGGCCCAAGCTATGCCCAAAATGCCAACACCATCACACTCTGTGTTACCTGGAATGTTTGTGTCAGTCTGTCTCTTGTAACCAATAATGGTCAACACAGTGATGTAAAGGAAGAGAAGGGTTGCTATGAATTCTGCTATGGCGGCTCTGTACAAAGACCACTTAGTGAGCTCCTCTGGGTCGATCAAAGGAGCTGGAGGTGGGTCATGGTAGTCCTTAGCTGAGTATGAAGCTTGCTCTGCAACCTCAACGTCTTTCGCCATTCTTTTCTTGAAGATGGGTGTGCTAGCTACTAGTCACTTGTTTGTTGTGTACTACTACTTTTGTGTTTGTGGATTGAAGGATGCGAAGAAAGATGGTATTTAAGGGAATGAAAGAGAGAAGGACAGAGTGTACAAATTAATAATTAATTACATGTTTTTCTGTTTGTATACGTATGTGTATGAATAATGACATGACATGATTAACGTAATTTTTTGCCGCCCTTATTAGCTTGATTTCGCTTGCAAGGCCCCACTCTCAGCCTACCCTACCCTCCAAACGACTCTCTAATCATCATAAATTTTCCATATGTTCTTTCTTTCTGCAATTATTTTTCCTATATTTTCATTTTGATTATTATAATATATCGTTTCCATGGGCCAACAACATGGCCTAAAAAGGTTCTGTTTCTATAACTCAACGGTTACATGTGGCTATGGCCTAGAGTAGAGAATTGAAAATTTGAAATAAATCGCATCTAAAATAAAAATTTGATACGCAAGTTAAGCAGCTAGCAAGCAATACAACGGTCTATTATTTCCTTTAATTTGCTTCTCTGTTCACTGATTTTGGAGAGATTTCTAGATTAAACATTACTTTTCACATCAATATAATTAAACTTTATCGCATTAATTAACTAATTAAATAAACCACAAACCATATAGCTTTAATTTCAAGCACTTTCATGGCACATAGAAAATTGGAGTTCTTTAGGCTGTGTGCGTGTCTCTCTGTGAAAAGGATACGGAATTCAGAATATCCTGTCGTCTCCTTGGCAAAGTATCAAACATATTAAAGGCAAAATCCTTCTTAATAATATTTTCTTTTTATATATAAATTCAAAAATTAAACCTATAGACTCATCTAAAGAACTTGAAACTATTTCACTCAGGCCATCATATGTTTGGTGGTGTGGAGTTATCTTTAATTAACCTTTAACTTTGGCATTTCTAAAAATTTTACTGTACCCTGGTAGAACTTTCGAGCACTCCAAGTTAGTGGCTGAGAAATATTAGCATAAAAAAGTAGTGAGAGATTAAGATATATATTATGCTAGAAAGCTATCAATCATTATTTTCAGTATTGTGTATTTGTTGGGCGTGATTAAAATAAGAGGAAAAGTAGTTGTCACTTCTGCTGGATGACAAAGGCTTGCCAGATGAACTTATCTGGATGCATCTAAATAAAAAGCAAATAGGTAAAGGGATTCAAATTAGTAATTATCTTCGCCTCAATCATGAGGCCCTAATTTGTGATTAATTACGCAAAGTTTAAACCATAGTAACTATTTTTAACTGGGGTTTTTGGATTCCCTGTTCCGATATTATAATTCCGCGCATCTATTTTTTGTACAAAAAGTATTCGTAGTTTCCGGTAATTTTATTGTTGTCTCATTTGACAAGTTGTTAGAAAAGAGAAAAGTTTTAGATGGGTGGGGAGAGCTAGAAAAGAGTTTCCAAACCAACTTTGAAGTTTATATGTCAAAAATTGTTTTTTTATGCTGTGCAATTTTTTTATGTTTAAAGAGGATAACATTTTATATAGCTTTACATATTATTGTATATGTGTATTTTAAAGACTACAGATATGTTATTTGATACCAAAACTTTAATATGAAAAAGTTGTTATAAATATTTGATAACCAATCATGCATAGTTGAAGAAAACCAAAGTTAATATTTGAAAATTAAATGAATAAGTCATTAAACTTTAAAAAAAAAAAAACACTTCTCTCTTTTGCAAATATTTCACAAAGTCCAAACGGTTTTTATTTGCAAGATTATGGATTTGAATAGTCAATACTTTTAGAATTAGTCTTACTACTACATCGACCTGCAAGTTAAACTTACAGTTATGTCAAAAGGATTTCTCAATCCAAAACCGAAAAATATTTCACAAAAAAAACTTTAAAACTATTTACTATATTTTTAAAAATCATTTTAATCCCATAGGTGTAATAATAAGTCGTGGTTTAGGATATTGCTAATTACATAATATTTGTATTATGTTATTATTAATTACCTTTTAAAATAATTAAACAAAATACATTTTTCAATTTTTTTACTCCCTTTTCCAAATAAATTCGTCTTACAAAATGTGTAATAATAACAAACATTTCGAAAAATAGTTGTGTTTCGGATTCGTCTTACAAAATGTGTAATAATAACAAACATTTTAAAAAATAGTCGTGTTTCGAACGAACCTCGGCATGACTGGCATCAGATCAAGGTATATCCAACGACGAGCAAACCGACATGCAAATAAGTATCGACTATGACTACGAGTATAGTGTGTGCAAGTTAACTGCTTAAGTGCATGTACAGTATGATCGTTGTCTGTTGTACCCGTCTAACCACCTTCCCCGTCGAAGCCTACTATAAATATATATGGGAACCTTTCAGGTATGTAAGGGAGAAAATAAGTCATATCATCCCAAACACCTTTTTGACTTGAGCGTTGGAGTCCTATTGTAGGTACCCCTATGAATTGTCGTCTCCTTCCTTCCTCAATCACTCTTCCATCGCGTCGAGAATCGTCCGAAAGTACGTCCTGTACAAGTTGCATGTCCTTTTGTTATGCATTCAACAATACATTTACGATCGATGGCGATTAATGTAAAACAATGTGTGGGTGATCTACAACTAAAGTAATGTTATCCACCGTTGGATAAATTAATAAAATAATCAACGGACAAAATTATTAATTGGTGACCTGAACCGATTGAGATGGAGAAAATTATAAAAATGGCATGCTAAAATGAATAAATTACAGAGATTTCCTATTGAATTAAGTTTTATTTTTGGAGATTGGTGCTTGTTCATTTTCATATTTGTCCTGAATGTTATTCTCAACACCCATGTCATCGAAGTTGTTCTTTTTTATGAAAACAAAAGTAGTGCTGATGGATGGTTTTTCACGAGTGGAAAGTGGTGAAATGGTTTAGAGAGTCACAAGAAGGGAGGTTGAATTATGACCCTTGAAAAATTTTGGTCCAACCTACAAGTATTTTGAGAAACTTGTTGATCTTTACTCAAGGAATACCTTGGCTATCAGAAGTTACTTCTAGAAGATAATGGTTAGTGTAATATGCCAACTAAATTGATGGAAACTATCTTCTTAAAGGCAAGTATCACAGGGATTAACATCACCAAAGTTTATTCTTCCATATAGTGTATTTAATGTAGATACAACTTGAATAAGGTTCAGAAGAAGACTATAATATTTCTGCAGTTATGCATAATTAAGCAAAACAATGAATTTGACACTTTAAATCATCATTCTGAAAGGTTAAATGAGTTTATATTTTAATAAAACTTTCCTAAAAACTTATTTAAACAACAACTAATAAGAATATTTAATAAAATTTGTTCGGAAGCAAGTTTAAATGAATCTGATATTTTAAATCAAATTCCGTAATGAAATCGGATAAATGATCATTCTGGAGCATCAAATAAACTTGAAACTTGATGAAACTTTCCAGATCATATATTTAAACATTAAACAATCAGAATATATCGTTAAATCAAACTAATATCAAGTATACAAAGATTTGGTAATTTGCACCCCAAGTTTCAATGTTGGACTATAAATAGATTTCAAGAAATGTGCTTCTGAAGCACCAAACAGTTTCATAAATTAATAAAACTTTCCAGATCAGTATTTAAACGAATATGGATGTGATTTATGTCAAAATATCATTTCAAAAATACTTTTATCAAAATCTGGTTTACAACTTGCTAAATATTTAAAGTATGAACAATAACTAGAAAATCAATCAATTTAAGTGCAGAAAGATAAATAGATTAAGGGTAGGAGATGTTGCACAAGTGATTTTTATACTGGTTCACCCTCACAATCCTTGGGCTACGTCCAGTACCTACCTCAGTAGAATTTTCCACTAATCAATCTTGATTACGAGGTATTCTTTTCTCCCACGGCCTCCTCGGGCTCTTTGCCAAATATTCTTTTGTAGCCTCTTCAAGCTCTTAGCAAGTATTCTTTTGCATCCTCTTTAGGCTCCTTCTCACACTCTCAACCAATAATAACTCTCTTTAGTTAGCTAGGAATATGACAAACACTCTTCAACAAGATATGTGTTTTTTTATAAATGACTCAACAAAACACTCTGGAGTGAATTAATCTTTACAAAACTGAGCTAAGACACACTCTCTAAGACTTAAGAACAACAACTCTACATTTTAGAGTGGTCAAAAGGAAAACCTCACTCCATAAGGTAACTTTCTGCACTATGGCTCTTTGGATTTCTTCTTCTTGATCTTCTTGATGTTTAGTAGCTAAATGGGGTTGTATTTATAGAATTCTGGGAGTCAAACTAGCCGTTAGAGCTGTTCAAAGTCTGGTCAAGGTCTTTGCTGGCCTTGAGGAGCTGTCATTGTCAAAAGACAACTTTTTCTCTCTTATTCTTTTACCAGTCAAAGCTTCTGAAAGTGTGCTTCTGTTCTTTCATGAAATCTTCCTTCTAGACGTGTAAAGAACATCTAGTAACTTGATAAATAACAAGAATAAGCTCCTTGAAAAAATCTGTGATGTTTTTCCAGCTTTTGAAGAAAACTGATCCGTTTGGAAGTATGCAAAAATTTTGTTTTATGCTTCTAGAGAAAATTGATTCTTCTGGAAGTGTGAAGAAATTTTGTTTTCTTCTTATGAATCTTTAAACATGTTTGTAAAGCTTCCAACATTTTACTCTTGCTTTGTTTGCGGTTGTAAGAGAATTAATTATGCTTCTGGAAGCTTATTAAGTGTTCTTCAACTTGAAATATTCAAGGATAATAGCTTGAGGAGTGTGGGAACTTGTTCCATGCTTCTAAAGATACTTTGAACATGTTTACAACTTGAAATTCATATCTGATGCTTCTGGAGAGTGATAACTTTATTGTAGAAACTGTAGGTTCTGCTTCTAAGGCCAAAACTATTTTTCTAATGATATTAGCCATTTCCAATTCCTTTGTTTGCATCAGTAACACTTACAATGAAAATTCTTGGACTTCTTAAGTGATTTTATACATTCAAAAGGTGTCAGGTTTCATGAAAAGCTCCTTCTCATGCTTCTAGTGGTCTTGAATGATCCTTGTAAAACTTCAACTTTGCTTATGAAGCTTGATACAACTTAATTTAATATTCATGGGATCTTAGATGAATTGTCTTGACCTTCTTGAAGCTAAGAAGCTACTTCTTGAACTTGTTGCATCACTCATGACACAAATTCTGTTGTTACTTAATGTCTTTTTATCTTTCCACCTTCCTTCTGTAACTTTTCATGCATTCTTTCAAGAATTCTCAAGTGTAAACATTAGTACCAAAGTATTCAGAACACTTAGAATATTGTTATAAAAGTTTGTTGTCATTAAAACCTTTGCTCGAGAAGGTCTTAGACCTTACAAGTGGTCATCGTCGAAGTCGATTGAGTTGAAGTTTTGTGAATGACCTCCTGAAACCAATATTTTTTTTGCATTAGAGATTTATATTGTTGGATGATTGTTCTGAAAATGAAATTGTGGGTGTGGTTAGAAATTGTTCGAGGTTCATTTCATACCAATTTGGTGAAATAAAAGGTATGTTGATGGTGGGTAGAACTTGGTGGATAAAATGTGATAGCTCCTTCAATGATGTCGTAGACCCTTGAGTGTTATCTCCAAAATCTCTCCCACAGATTTCCCTCTTAGAGTTCTCCAAGAACGGTGCTCTCCAACATTGCTTCCACCATGGTCGTCACCTCTAAATATAACGCCCCCGAGCCGCTTGCAGGAGTGATAAGGGTCCCCCACAAACCAACATGAGCCTTTGAAGTATGCTCTGTCCTCACTTGCACACTTTCTAGGAAACTTCCTAGAAGGTCACCCGTCCCAAATTGCTCCAAGCCAAGCACGTTTAACTATGGAGTTCTTATGTTATGGGCTTCCAAAAAGAAGATGTGTCTTGTTTTTATAGTTCTCCGCAACAATTTCCCTTAAGCTATCCTCAACTATACAGTCTCATACCTGGACAGCCTTGGGATCACTCTCATTCGGGTGTAGGCTTAGTTCATCCACATGTCCCTTTGCTTAGAAGCCTACCAGGAGCTGCTCCTTGTTTGTGCCTCTTTGCATCGCTGATCACTCCTCGCCCTCGTCAGCCTCAGGCTCTCACATGCCCACCAGCTTCCGCCTTGTTCGTCCTCGAACCACAATGTAATGGGAGAGGCTCAGCTCTGATACCATTTGTAATGCCCCTGAGCCGCTTGCAGGAGTGATGAGGGTCCCAACTAAGCAATTCCAATATGCTTTGTCCTCACTTACACACTTTCTAGGAAACTTCCCAGAAGGTCACTCATCCCAAATTGCTCCAAGCCAAACACGCTTAACTATGGAGTTCTTATGTTATGGGCTTCCGAAAATAAGATGCATCTTGTTTTTATAGTTCTCCACAACAATTTCCCTTAAGCTAACCTTAACTATACAGTCTCATACCTGCACAGCCTCTAGATCACACTCATTCAGGTGTGGGCTCAATTCAACCATGTTTGCTTAAAAGCCGCCAGGAGCCGCTCCTTGTTCGTGCCTCTTTGCACCGACGATCACTCCCCGCCCTCGTCTGCCTCTGGCTCTCACACTAAACCCCTTAATGTCGCTCGCTTAGAGCAACAAGCCACCGTGATGCACATCACGCATGAACTGTGCCACTACTGCCAAATGACAGACATTGTTGGCCCTAGCTGCGTCGTTCAGCCATGGTCACGGCTAAGCCTCTCTCCTCGTCTGATCATCCTTATTCATACCCTCCTCCCTCACATGGGTGCTTTGCGCGAGCCCTAATACAAAAATGAGTTTTGAAAATTTATTAAGTATTTTAATTTCCCTTATGTAAATGTTTCTTCATTCAGTTAGGGTCTTTTTGTAGTTTATAAAAAATTGTTACAACTTCTAAACTAGCATTTTTCATTATACCCGTTTACCAAAATACAACAAGTTACTTTTGGTGACTTTCACGTGAACCACCCACATGGGTGCTTCATGCTAGAAGTTAAAGGTGGCCAAACAGACTATCCAACCCGATTCAGGCCCACCCGATGCAGGCTGTAGGCTATAACGAGTCAGGTCAAAACAATCCAAATTTAATTTGACCTAAAAAAAATGGTGCCCAAACCCAGCAAAACACGGGCTAAGCCCGTCATTTTGTAAGTAAAACGGGTCGGGCTAAAAAAACCCAGATATAATTAGGGCTCAAATTTTAAAACTCAAGTTGTGCAATTTAACGGTAGGTTCGAGTTGACTCAATGAACTTGGCTCATTTTGTCACCTATAGCCTTCATTTATTATATTTATAAGATGAACTATATAATTTTAGAGGATTGCCTACAAATAGCAAAGTATAAATTGATTGGAAATCAAGGGAGGCAATTTTTTAAAATAAAATAAAAGTTAATAAAAAAAAATCAAAATATTATTATGTGATTACAGTATGATATGTAAATGGAAAACGCTCAATCCCTAGAAAAATTTATAAATAAAAACGCATGAAATTACATGGAATTTGTACCTGCACGAAATTTATAAAGGTATGTTTGATAAGGTGGAGAGAAATATGATAGAGAAAAATAGAAAAAAAAGAAAAATGAGTGGAAAGAAATTAAATAAATGAGAAATAAAAAAGGAATTTAAGTTGTTTGATATTAAAAAAATAAAGTAAAGAAAATTAGAGGTATAACTAATAAAGACTAAAATACCCCTGAATTATATATTCTTAATTAAGTAAAATTTATAAAAAAAATAAAATATTTAAACTTTATAATTAATATATATAACTAATTTATATAAAATCTTAAAACTATTTAAATTTATAAACTAATAAATAAAATTAATTAAAAATAAAAAATAAAACAAGTATCAACTTCTAATAATGTTAATAATATACATTCTCATAAAAAAAACCGTTGATAAGGCTAGATGAAACTTCTACAAAAGTATTTTTAGGTGAAAAAAATAGAATGAATTAATGAGATCAAATACATTTAACTTCTCCATAAGTTGAAATTAGTCTTTGTAGCCCACCTACTCCAAAATCTCTCTCATTTAACTTCTCCATAAGTAAAATTCATTTTTTCAATATACAAGGAAAACAATGAGATTTGAACCTAGAACTTCATATTAAACTACTCAAACCCCCAACTACTAAACCAACCATAGTGGGTCAAAGCAAACTGAAATTTGTCCAAATTGGGTAACAATTACTAGTATCGAAGTAGAATGCTCGGCTCAGTAAGAGGGCACGCTGGTCCATAATTTTTTTGGTCTTTTCTGTCTCCTTTGCCATAATTTCATCAATGTGTTTATCTTATTTTATGAAACCATTTCTTAATCTCACATATTTTCTCATCTCTCTTTCCATATTTTTACACTACCAAACAAATACACATATTTATTTTCCCTCTATTTCTTCCCCCTTCCTCTCAATTTCTTGTTTACTAGCGTAAGAGTTTAACTATTATATATTATTAGTATATTTTACACTTACATATAATGATGTATTGTTATATTATTTAATGAACATGATATCCCATGTATTATTTAATTTATTAAATAAAGTGATAATACATTATTAGATGATAACATAAATAAATTATATACGAATAATGTATGGTTAATAAATTCTAATTTTAATTGATTGTTCAATGTTCATGATCTAGTTCAATATGACACAATCTATTTCATAACAAAAAGTAGCGTGTGAAATAGAAGCTCGGTTTGTAAATTTTTATATGTAAATTTCTCGAATTATTTATCTATTTTCATAATTTTATCACCCTTGTATGAATTAACTTCTTAACACATATTTAACTATAGTTGTTCATAGTAAAAATGAATTGCGATCTCAAACTAATTTTAATTGGTTTATATTCTAAAATTATTATTACTTTTAGATTAATTCCACAACTATACATGTGGTCTGTGGGTGATTTTTTTTTTTTTTTATCAAAGATCAAAAACTTCCTAACACATAAAACCTATATCAATGGACGAGAATAATCGCCTTTTAACACGTGACTTTCAATGACGATATATATGAATTAGAGTATACAGCTTTCCCATTATCTACTTGATTGAGGATATTCTATACGGCCAAGTTTAGATCCGCTTCAATAAATAAAAAAATTCAAATGAATTTAATTTTTTTTTAAGTTTGAAAATAAACTTAGAGTCTGTTTGGGTGGAACTTCTGCAGAAGTACTTCTACATGAAAAAAATAACATAATTCAAAGAGGTCAAATGCATTTAACTTCTCCACAAGTTAAAATTAGTTACTATTGAAGAAGTTAAATGGGAGAACTTTTGGAGTAGGTGGTCTACAAAGACTAATTTTAACTTATGGAGAAGTTAAATGCATTTGACCTCTTTGATTCATGCTATTTTTTTCAACTAGAAGTACTTTTGCAGAAGTTCCACCCAAACAGGCTCTTTGTAATCAACATTTTTTAAAAGATTATTTAACTTCTTTCATAAGTAACTGATTTCAATTTATGAGAAAGATAAATTCATTTGGCTTCTTTAATATATTCTTTTTTTTTTCTAGAAGTTCTTCATGAGTCCAAACTCGGCCTACTTGTGATTCTTCTACTAATTTAGGGTATTTTGTTTTAAATTTTGATAAAATTAAGTTAAAAAACATTAGAAAAAAAGAACCAATATTGTTGGTAAGATAAAATTTCTTTTTTTAAAATATAAATATATAAATGTTTTATAAATCCCACATTTAGAATCACTTTTGTATAACAAAAAAATAAAAAAAAAACACTTCTTTCAAAAATAATTCTACTTACGAAAAAAATTGATTTTTAAATGTGAAAAAAAAAAATACCAAACATCCAATAACTTCGCTCATTTCTCCAGTTAATGAAGATATTAGAGCATCTTTAATAGTAATACTCGGTTAACACTGACACATCTTGGCTGATATATAGGAATATAAGTAACTATTGTTTCTAAGTTTGTATATTGGTTTGAGCACCCCTGTTAGTGTATTTTGCTTATAAAAAAATAACTATTGTTTATCTAAGCAACTGGTACCGTAAGGAATGTTATGTCAACATGTTTCAATGTTATAACTTTCTAAGAAGTGGCTCCTGAATGGAAAAATTTGCTTAACTATAATTCCTATTGGAGATGATGTTAATATTTTTGGTTAAAGTAAAGGAATTATTGGACAGTGACAGGATTAAGCTGACTTTGGTCCATGATCAAGAGCTTGGCAATCCCAGTCAGAATGAGCAATCTGCATATGTATACTAATCTCACAAGCCAAAGAAAAAACACCGCTGAAGCACAAAGATGAGCTAATGAAATTGTAGCAATAATTAAAAACTATGAAAGGAGGTACCGACCAGCGAAATGGTCATTCTCATTTCCCATCGCAAACAAAGAAGATTTGTTATTTTAAATTCAACCTAAACTTTGTGTACAAGTGTTCAACACGTGGTGCGTTCTCAGCCATAGCATCATTGATTGTATTTGAAAATCCAAAATTCATATGACAATTATCATTCACTCATTCTTAAATTATGCACATGATATTTGAATATGAGAACAGGACTAAACCACAAATACACTGGAACTAGGTGGGCGGCATTTTTTTTTTCTCCATAAAATTCGGTACAAAAACATTGCTTCAATGGCACATTTGTTGTCCATGTCAGGAGAGTTGTTGGAAAATGAAGACCAGAGCATATTTCGAATCCTCTCTGTTATATAAAGATGACTTTCTAGTTTGGTCCCATTCGATTAGTCAGCCTGTCATCTATCACTGCACAGAATAGAAAATTATGACAGACTGGAGCTCTCCAATAATTGTTTTGCCTTTTCTAATTACGGTTTAAACTTGCCTTCTGGTTAATCATATATAATGCCATGTTTGGTTTTTTACGAAAAACACTTCAAACGGTTATAAAAAAAATTCCTGTTGTTATTTTTGCTAAAAGCAAGATTTTGGGATTTCAGACTGAAATTCAAAGACACTAATTTGTTCATATATACGAGCTAGGGCCAAGCACTGAAAAATGTTCAGTAGTTCCAGTCCAAATTCTTTGGGATCTTGTACCATGTGAAGGATATACTAGTACGCAAACATGATGTTCACCTAAGAAAACAATAATGCGAACATTTTAAAACCTTTGATTTATCTGGAAAATATGAACGCTGACTCATAAATATTCTAAATCCTTTGTTTTTTTTAATCCAAACTAATTATTTGTTTATGTAAAATTAATTAAAGAGACATATAATTAACACAACAAATCACCCCATGAAAGCTTAGCATAGCGGAATCAAATTTTATATTCTTCTTTACTATGTCCAAATTAAATTCTTGTTACTTGGTTACAAAAACTGTAATTTATCTTTTAGATGTCATTTTCTTCCCTTTGTTTGACTGGTCAATTTTTAAAATGTTATTGTTATCCGAAATTAAATCCTCTAAAGCATATGGTGCACTTAGAAAATAAAGTATGGATTGAGAAAAAAAAAACAGGGTTTACATTTTAGAAATTACATAGTATATGTTTGGTTGTTTGTGTTGTGGTTGACGCACTTTAATGCTTTGTTTGGTAGTATTAGGGAAATAGAGAAGAGAAAAATATGGAAGAGAGAAATAGGAAAGAGATAGATGAAATTTTTAGATTGTTTGGTGTGAGAGAAATATGTGTGAAATGAAAGAGAAATATATTTTTAAGTTGTTTGGTGTGAGAGAAATAAGTGTGAAATAGAAGAAAAATGAGTGTGAAATAATAGAAAAGGAATGCATTTATCTCCTATCTCTCTTCAAATTTGGAGAGAAATAAAAAGTTAGTGGGACCCACAACTTTTTGACATTTCTTCCCCACTTCTCTCCTCCTCCCTATTTCCCCCTATCTCTTTACTATCAAACAAAGGCTAAAATTGATTGAGCATGGATCTTTAGACAAAATATATCGATGGATGCGGTCTATTTTCAATTCTACAAAATCGGTTCTGAAGCCACTCAATGCTAATGCAAAAAGAGACTAATAGTTTATCGTGTATGTGTATGTATTTTATTATAATCTTAATTGTTACTCCCTCCGGACTTGAATATAAGCAAAAAAAGTTTATATTTGGTGGACTAAAATATAAGCAAATCTTAACTATTTTTACCCTATTTAATGAGATAAACCCAAAATGCCCTTTGATTTTACTTTCCAACCACTCTATTTAATGAATCATGTGCCAATAGAAAGAGAATATATCCACTTGAAACAAATTTCAATAAAATTGAATGTAGGGTAATTTAGGCAATGCAAGTACTTTTTACATGATATCAAGAAAATTTAATGAGTTTAACCAACTTTCTTAATAAGTGTGAATTTAGTTATTTTTGCTTATATTCAAGTCCAGAGTGGTAATTTTATAATCAATAATTATCTTTACACTTTATTCTTTAAAATCACACCATTAATTGAGAAATCAATGACAGTTTGGATAAAACTTCTGCAGAAATACTTTTAAGAGAAAAAAAATAGAATAAATGAACGAAGAAGGTAAAATAAATCAACTTCTTCCATAAGTTGAAATTAGTTATTTATGAAAAAGTTAAATGAGAGAGCTTTTAAAAAAATTAAGTTGTAAAGACTAATTTCAACTTATGGAACAAGTTGAATTCATTTTACTTTCTTTATTCATCGTATTTTCTTTTCCTAAAAGTCCTTATAGAAATTAAAATGTATCTAAACTGGCCCTAAATTTATGTGATCCAAACAACTTTTGACAAATGTTATGAAGTATATTTCATAGTTTTAGATCTGAGCATACAATTGTCGTAATTTTAAAAGTACACTAAGATGAGAAAAGTAACGTGCATCCATGCTTCTTCATGAGAAAATGACCTTTTTCATTTATCGTAAGTCTTTAAGGTTGTCCTACAAGTGTTTTACAATCTCTTCCAAATTAACTCCCTATTCATATGATTTAAGGGTCATGATTGTATCAATACTTTTACAATGTGGTAAGTTGTACAATTGCCTTTTTACTATTCCCTTGTATTGTTTTTGCCAACTATTCCCTTGTGTATTATATTATTTTAATGTGTAGTGTTTTGTTGGGCTAGAACTAGAGGTGACAAAATGGGCCAAGCTCACTCTAGTTCGAACCTACCTGTTAAATTGTACGTCTTGATTTTTAAAATTTGAGCCCGAATTAATATCGAGTTTTTTTAGCCCAGCCCGCTTTATTAAAAAGGAGGCCTTAGCCCGCAAATCCCGCTAAAATATTGGGCTTAACCCCCATTTTGTAGGGCTTGGGCACATTTTTTTAACCGTAATTAAATTGGGTCTTTCTTTGCTCGACCCATTTTAGCCTGCATCGAGCGGATCCAAATCGGGCCGGGGTAGCCCATTTTTCCACCTCTAGCTACAACGTATCCTTGATAATTTCTCTTGACGGAATGAATTGTTTAGGCTTTGGTGATGGGGAAAGGCCCATTTGTAAGGATGTGAACGGGACTGGCGAGGGTGGGTAGTATATCACTTGTATCCATACTCGTTGAATTAGAGAGTATCCACACGTGTACTGGTATTTATGGATACCCATTAATAGTTAAGAATTTAAAAATTAAAAAAGAAAAAAAGGAGAATACCATATAATATATTATAATATCATGTTATACTAATCTTATAAATTATAAATTATTATTATTGTTATATGATATCATTACGGGTTAATACATTAAAAATATCATTAGAAAATAATATAAAATAAATTTTATTTCGTCATAAAATAATAAAGAAAAAATTTATTTTTTGTTGCTATAGTTTCAGTCAACTTTGGTCAAAGTCCCCGAAGTTTAAAACTTATGTTTTTTGTCCCTCTAGTTTCAAAACCCTCTAATCGTGATCCCTGACATTAGGATCTTCTCTTAACTTGCTGGGGTGGCTAACAAAGGGTCCACTTCACCCTAACTTGTGAGTCTCAACATTGCTGACTTATGTAATTAAATAAATTTTTTATTTAACTAATAAAATAGATTATGTTTATTTAAAATGAAATTAAAACCCCTATTTTATCAAATTGAAATCAATGTCATTGCAACCCTCTACAATATAGGATTCCCCATAATGACCTACAGAAGGCCTTCATTCCTGGTGAAGATTGCGATAGAGGTGGGTGATGAAAGGAGGGAGCTCATGCATAGAGAAGATGCCTAGATGTAACTCCTCTTCTTCATCTTCATTTTCGTGAGGTAGGAGATGTAGGTGTGGTGAGAAGCTGTTGTCGCTCACTTCAAACGGCACGAGGAACCCAGGAAGAAATTTCTGGAGGTGTCCATTTTGGGATGTAAGTATCTCCATTCTTTGTCTTATACTTCGGGGTAATGGGTATTGATTGCTTTCATCGCTTTCTGTGTTTGTGTGTAGATATAGAGCAGCTGCAATTTTTCCAATGGGTTGCTGCAGAAACGCAGAGATCAAAGTACTATGCTCTATGGCAATGCGTTTGATGATCTAAGAGTGAAGAATGCAAAGCTGAAGTTCATGCTTGTTGCAGAAAGAAAAGTGGGGAGAGTGAAAATGTGTTTTGTTGTGTTTGCTTGGTCTGTGAGTTTGTAGTGTTGGGTTATTATGTTCTGAAATGCAATTGTAGTGTGCAGTGAGTGAGTGGGGATTAAGGCGATTTAGGGAATTTGGAAAAGGGGAATTACGAGTAGCCAAATGATGAAATGCCTTTTGTAATACACATTGTAATGATGTTTCTTATATGAATGAAATTTAGACCTTGTTTGTGAGATGTTGGTATATGAATTTCATTTTAGATATGTGCAATAACATATGCATAATTGATAATGATAGGTAATGGCCAAAATTATGGGAAAACTTGAACTTGAATTGTTGATAATGATAAGTCACAGTTGTTCTCTTGCATTCAATTAGCAAATGTCACATCTGGACACATGGTGAACCTAACAAAGCAACTTAATAAATCATGTGTCTCAAAATAACTAGAGTCACATGTAACTATTGTAATACTCTCTCCGTCCCTTATTATAAGACCCTCTTAACCGTTTAAGAAAAGTTGGTTAATGTATTGGTCTTTTAAAAAACATAATAACATTCCAAATATACCCCTATTTAAAAGTTACTATATTTTAGAAACATTAATGGTGACACGGTGGAAGACTCAAAAGTTCACTTTCCAATGGGGTAGTTGAGCATATGTTTAAAACTTCATTAATTATGCACACTCATCAATATATGGGGAATAAAAATAGTTGAATATTAATGAAGGGCAAATATGGAAAAAAATAATTAATTTACCTAAAAATCTGTAAAGTGTCTTATATTAAGGGACATCCAATTCTTCTAGAAGGGGTCTTATAAATAGGGCCGGAGGGAGTAATTACAATTAAACAACCAAACCATACTACAACAAAATAAGACACAGTATGACTTAGCTGAAGTGACACTGTCAATACACAATCTCCATGAAAAAAACACATGGGTTGTCTTTATTTCTTATACATAAAAATATTCCACCATGTGCTAACATCTCCATGTATTCAACATTTTGTGACACCTTTTTTTGACTTGACTGTACACTGACTTTACTCCCTCCCATTTCATCCCTCTCTTGGACATTTTCATCATGGTCTACTGTGAGTTCTTCTTCACCTTGACCTACTAAAGTTGGCAGTTCTTGAACTACTAATGTTGAACCTCTTCATGATCTTGAGCTCCTAATTTTGCTGCTTGTGTTGAGGCAGCTGCTTTAATACGATCTATGTGTTCTTGTTGTTCAAAGTGAATACAACAGTGTGTGGTGAGTTATCCATGAACTTGTTGAAATTAAATGAGAGGGTGAATATCACTTGTTGAAAATTATTACCCAAACCATGCTCAATTGGGTAGTTAATTGTCCCACAGACATGTTGCTTGCAAATTTTGGTATGGCTGGACCCATGCGTAATGATTTCTTCTTTCCCTATTATAAACACAAAAATGCTTGTAAGTTAATTTTTGCTTATTGTGTGACAGAAACTAAAATGCTTGCTGGCACAACTTTGCTTACCATTTTGCATTGAGTGGCTTCTTTTACAGTGACTATTGTGCCCTTCTTTACCGTAGACACAATTTTTCTCTGTTATGTGTACAAAGAAGTTGTTAATCTGTTCAAAATTTCTTTGTTGATGTTTGACTACACAATATGGTTATATTACCCTTTTTGAATAGTTATTTAATCTAAAATTCCTAGCAACTGTGCCCTCTGTCTACTGTAATTTTTGTGAAGACCTTGTCAACCTTGAGTTTCATTGTGTTCCTAGTGAATTTTGGGATAGTTGAGCTTGTGTAGTCTCAGTTGATTTCCCTTTTCTTTGTAAAACCAAGAAAATGAATTTAGTGTTGGGATGGAATTTAGACAAACTTCGATTACAGAAAATGAAATTTACCTATTGGGACTGCTTTAACTTCCCTTTAGTCTGTTAAGATTGCTGATTACAACTGGGTTTCTTTGATTTTCCTCTAGCATGTATATTTTGCTCAAAATTCAGTTAGCTTGTAAACATTAGAAAAATTAATTTACAGTTGTTATACCTGCTGTGAATGTTGAGTTACCGTGTTTTATGTTTGTTGGGACTATTGAGTTCCAATATCATTTGCCTCAGTTTCTGTTTTAGTTGATGGGTCCACAGGCGCTGCTTTACAGCTTTTGCTATTATGGCCTAGTTTTTTACACTTACTACATCTTAATTGGATTATTATCTTTATCTGGCTCTCTCCTATGATGATTCTTTAGCCGTCCAACCCCTGGTTTGTATGTTGGTGGCAAGATCATCTCTCCTCCAATCTTAGGCCACAATTTTTCTCCATTAATATGAGCAATGACCTCACCATAACATAGTTCATAAGTTGTTCTTTTATAGAATATGTGCATATAATGTTTTGGATCATGTCCCTTGTAGGTGATTGCTGCAACAACATGCCAACAAGGTGTTAAGACAAACTCACTCTTAAAGTTTTTAATATGCCAAACCATTAAGTTAAAATATGTGCTGAACTGTGAATGAGATGCATCTTATTATTTTGCTAACTGTGTGCTCAAGTATATGGCAGAATTTCTAGACTTTATTTTGCAGAAATTGATCAAGTAAGTGAAGCTCAAAGATCATCTTTGAGGATACAAAGCATAAAAGTCAGAATTAAGAAATGCCAAGATACAAGACTTAAAGCAAAAATAATGAGCAAGAAAGAGATTCAAGGTCAGCTTGAGACGCTGGCTTAAGATCAGATGCAGATTCAAGCACAAGAGGTCATCTCATGCATAAGAAGCAGATTCAGAAACGGTTTGAATATCACTTGCTCAGAGACAAGACCAGTTGAAAGATGAGACTCAGTCTTAATCAAGGAGAAGATCAGATCCAGTGAAAATAATCTAAGAAGAGACTCCATATCAGCTTGAGACGCAAGCTCAAGATCAGATGCAAGAGTTGAGAGCCAACCTCAGATGCAAGAGCTGAGAGTCAGACTCAGACACAAAAGTTGAGACTCAAGTTCAGCTTGAGAAGACATGACCGAAGGTCAACACAGGGTCAAGACAAGTACACTGTACGCTGACACAATGACATCAGACCCGGAAAAGCAAGTATACCCCTCAACAGAAAAGTTCCTCTCACAAGCAACGGCTCTTAACGGCTAGAAAAACGGCCATAAACGACTAGTTGCATTTGAAATAAATGATGAAGTCTACAGTGAAGAAAGTGTGAGACTACGTTGTATATTGAACATCCTTGCATCTCTTCATACATCTCAAGTCCACATCTCAAGTCTATCATACTTAAGATCTGATCTCAACTTGAGAACACTTGTAGTCTCAATTTATTTTCTCTTCTCAGCTCTTAGTCTTTCTACCTGTATAGAAGAGATAAACTCTAGCTAAGCTCACTGTCTATCCATACTTTGTATGATTGTAAGCTAGAACCATTTTATCCTACAAATCATTTGTAACCAGTCTCATCTGAGATAGGAGGAAGCCTAGTCTCAGAGTGAGTGTGAGCGTGCTGAAGAGGCTGTAAGAATACTTGTGGCTCAGCCAAGATAGGAGTGCCTAGGCTTGGTGTGAGAGACGTCCTGAAGAGGCTGTAAGAATACTTGTAATTGGTTGTGATTGTCAATAGTGGAAATTTCACATGTTGTGAGGATTGGACTTAGCCCAAGGAGTGGGTGAACCAGGATAAGATCAATGTGCATCTCTCTTCCCTATCTCTTTACTTTACATTGCTCTTCACTTATCTCAAATCTGTGATTATTTGATTAATTTAAATTATACTAAACAAGACCAGAATTGAGTAACTACAATAATTTATATTTGATCTCAGATAAAATAATTAGTTGAAATTGAAACTACATCTCATCTAACTTAATTGAGACTCCAAGTCATCAGACTTGAGATCATATCTCAACTTGCAATTTGAGTCTGCAAATTTCAGGAACAAATTTTTAAAGTCTCTATTCAACCCCCCTTGTAGAGACATCCAGCCAACTTCAGTTGGCATCAGAGCTCGGCCTCTTTGGGGTTGAGCACACCTACGTGTGAAGAGGAAAAGATCCATGGCTGGACCAAGTGCAAGCTTGTTCATTCCTGAAGGAGCATCCACCAACAGGCCACCTACCTTTGATGGAATTGATTACTACTACTCGAAAGATAGGGTGAGATTGTTTATTGAGTCTCAACATGCTAACTTGTGGGAAATCATTGAGATGGGACCATATATGCCTTACATCAGTAATGAACTTGGGCTGAGATCAGCTAAGCCCAAAGAAAAATGGACAGATGCTGCAAAGGCAAGATATCTTCTCAACTCAAGAGCCAAGTACCTACTCACTTGTGCACTAAGCCGTAGTGAGTATGATAAAGTGGTTGGCTGTGCATCAGCTAAGGAGATATGGGATGCACTTGAGGTAGAGCATGAAGGAACCAACCAAGTCAAGGAAGCCAAGATCAACATACTGGTCTGACAATATGAGCTTTTCAAGATGAATGAAGATGAAGGCATAGAAGACATTGTGAGACGTTTCACTGTCATCACCAATGATCTCAAGTCTCTGGGAAGGACTTACTCAAATCAAGATATGGTGAGGAAAATCTTGAGAAGCCTACCCAAGCCCTGGAGGCCTAAAGTCACAACAATACAAGAGGCAAAGGATCTTAGCACTCTCAGATTAGATGGACTTCTTGGATCACTGAAGGTTCATGAGTAGGAGCTGATGGAAGAAGATCTCATCAGACGTCCAAAAACAATAGCTTTAAAAACATAATCCAGTAATTCTAAAGGTAAGAAGGTAAGCTCATCTCAACAGATCTCACTTAACTCATCTCATGATACAGAAACTGAAGAAGATGAAGATGATGATGAAAGTGAGATGGATGATGAACTGGCTTACATCTCAAGAAAGATCAGACGCATGTGGAGAGCCAGAGGAAGTGGAAGAAGAAACTATCCATCAAGAAGGGGAGAGATCAAGTCTGACAAGAAAGGACAATTTATCCGCTATGAATGTAGAAAGCCTGGACATATCAAGTCTGAATGCCCTCAACTCAAAAAGGAAGTAAAGAAAAGTCCAAAGAAAAAGGCAATGATGGCCACTTGGGATGACACAGAAGGAGATGAGAGTCAAGATGATGAATTAGCTAATCTGTGTCTCATGGCTAATGGAGACTCATCAGATGAGGAGGTATATGAGTCTGACTCTGATCTTTCATTTAGTGAACTTAAGTCTGCCTTTGAAATCCTCCTATATGATTCAAATTTTCTTGTCTATAAGAGCTCATTACTAAAATCTAAATTAGACACAGCTCTGGAGAAGATCAAATTTCTTTAAAACGAAAATGAAAATTTGAATCATAAAAACAACAGTCTCATGCTGTCTCACATGAGACTGTCTGAGCTTGTCAAGCCAAAAACTCAAGCTCATGATGAGCAGGAATCAAGAAATCTTTTTGAAGAAAACCAGAAGCTTAAGAAACAAAATAGAATTCTCATAGATGATCTGGAAAAGTTTGTAAATGGTACTAAACACGTTGAGAGACTGATTGGGTCTCAAAAAGGAATTTTTGATAAACCTGGATTAGGCTATAAAAAGGCTTCAAGTGAGATCTGGTATAAAGATTTCTTCATCCCAGCAAGAAAAAGAAAGAAGGAGAGATGTTCTTGTTGTAGTAAATTTGGCCATAAGACCTCAGATTGCTACATGAGATACGTAGCATCTAAGAGAAGGGTAACTAACCATGCAGGACCTAAATATAAATGGGTACCTAAAACTAAATCTCTTGATGTAACAGATGTGTCTGGCAGCAGCAAGATCAAAAAGAATGTGGGTGCTGGACAGTGGATGTTCAAGACACATGACAAGGGACAAAAGCAAGTTCCTGTCACTTGAAGAGAAAGCTGCAGGGGTTGTCTCATTTGGAGACAACAACAAAGCCTAGATCAAGGGCATAGGTAAAATTGGTAAGACAAACTCAGCTCAGATTGAAAATGTATATTTTGTTGAGGGTTTGAAACAAAATTTGCTGAGTATTAGTCAACTGTGTGACAATGGTTATCATGTCAGTTTCCCACCCACTTTCTGTGAGATCATAGACTCAAAGACTGGAAAAATAGCTTTTTCTGGAGAAAGAAACAAAAATCTTTATTCAGTCTCACTTGAGAGCCTATCTGATCTCACCTGTCTCATGTCTCATGACCATGAGAAATGGTTATGGCACAAGAGAGTTGGACACATTAACATGACAACCATGAGTCAAGTTGCAAGTCAGTCTCTTGTCAAAGGCTTACCAAAAGTAAAATTTGACAAAGACATGATATGTGAATCTTGCATAAAAAGCAAGCATAACAAATCAAGTTTCAAACCTAAGTCTCATGTCACCACCACTAGACCACTTGAGATCCTCCACATTGATTTGTTTGGACCAACTAAGACTGCAAGTCTAAGTGGTAAAAAAATATGGTTTTGTAATTGTGGATGATTACTCAAGATTTACCTGGGTTCTGTTCCTATCTCAGAAGGATGAATCTTTTGAATCTTTTAAAACATTTTGCAAAAAGATCCAATCTGAGAAAGGATATGGGATTGGTGCTGTGAGAAGTGACCATGGAGGTGAATTTGAGAATGCCAAATTTAATAAATTCTTTGATAAAAGTGCAATTACTCATAACTTCTCATGTCCAAGAACACCCCAACAGAATGGTGTAGTTGAGAGAAAGAACAGGACTCTACAAGAAATGGCAAGAACTTTGTTATGTGACTCTGGTATTGAAAAATACTTTTGGGCAGAAGCTGTAAATACTTCCTGCTATATTATAAATAGAGTTACCATAAGAAAAATCTTGAACAAAACTCCATATGAATTATGGAAAGGAAGAAAACCTTCAATTTCTTACTTCCATGTGTTTGGATGTGACTGTTACATCTTGAACACTAAAGATTAGTTGGGAAAGTTTGACACAAAATCTGATAAAGGAATCTTCCTTGTATATTCTTTTACTTCCAGAGCTTATAGAGTATATAATTTAAGAACAAAAACTACTGAAAAATCTGTGCATGTAGTTTTCAATGAGATGCAGGAAAACTCCCAGAAGAAAGTAGATGAAGAAATTAAGGAAATGATGGGAGAATTAAGTATCTCAACTCAGGAAGCTAAAGAAAAATCCACACCAGAACATAAGCACATGAGATCCCCTTAAACTGAACTAAGGAGAGAAGCTCAATCTGAGACCTGGAGGTCAGCTCAGATAGAGTCTCACAGAAACATTCAACCTGAGATGCACAATAGCTCTCAAGATGAAGACAAGCCTGAAGAACAAACTGAGACTAGGGGAACAAGACAAGGAACACTTGAGATCCAGAATGAGCACGCATCTGAACTACCCAGAAGCTGGAGACTGGTGAGATCTCATCCTAGAGATCAGATCATTGGAGAGACTTCAGATAGGGTAAGAACCAGATCTTCCTTTAGAATACTGAAAACATGATAGCACTTCTATCTGAAGTAGAACCAAAAGACATCCATGAAGCTCTCAGTGATGAGTCTTGGGTCAAAGCAATGAAAGAAGAGCTCAACCAGTTTGACAAAAGCAAAGTCTGGAATCCGGTTCCTCCTCCATCTTATCAATCCATAGTTGGAACCAGATGGGTCTTCAAAAATAAACTCAATGAAAAAGGAAAAGTCATGAGAAACAAGGCAAGACTGATAGCACAAGGATGCAACCAACATGAGGGTATAAACTATGATGAGACCTTTGCTCTAGTGGCCAGACTTGAAGCTATCAGAATCCTCCTAGCCTTTGCAGCTCATAGAGACTTCAAACTCTACCAAATGGATGTAAAGAGTGCATTCTTAAATGGAATCATTGAAGCGGAAGTCTATGTGAGACAACCCCCTGGGTTTGAAGATCCTCATCATCCAGAATATGTGCTCAGACTTAAGAAAGTCGTGTATGGTCTCAAGCAAGCTCCAAGATCTTGGTATGATAGGCTAAGCTCTTTCCTAGCAGAAAATGGCTTTACCAGAGGTCAGATTGACACCACACTTTTCAAATGGGAGTTTAATAAAGATTTATTAATTGTTCAAATTTATGTGGATGATATTATCTTTTGATCCACTAATGAATCTCTATGTCAAGAATTCTCAAGTCTAATGCAGGGAGAATTTGAGATGAGCATGATGGGTGAGCTGAGATTCTTCCTTGGCTTACAAATAAAACAACTATCAGATGGCATTTTCATCAACCAAGAAAAATATGCAATAGATCTATTAAAAAAATTCAAGATGAATGATGCCAAGATAATGAAGACTCCAATGCACCCCTCAACTCAGATTGATAAAGATGAGATGGGTAAGCCTGTCTCAGATAAGCTCTACAGAGGTATGATTGGATCTCTCATGTACTTAGCTGCTAGCAGACCTGATGTCCAATATGTTGTAGGCATCTGTGCTAGATACCAATCTGATCCTAAAGAATCTCATCTCACTACTGTGAAGAGAATTTTTAGATATTTAATATGAACCACTGATCTTGGCCTTTGGTATGAGAAAGGGTCTAGTTTTGATCTTGTAGGTTACAGTGATGTTGATTTTGCTGGAGACAAGATGGATAGAAAGAGCACAAGTGGAACATGTCAATTTCTTGGGAAGTGCCTTGTCTCTTGGTCTTGCAAGAAGCAAAACACAATAGCTCTATCCACCACTGAGGCTGAGTACGTCTCAGCTATAGCTTGTTGTACCCATATGTTATGGATCAAGTCTCAGATGCAAGATTATGCACTCAGGTATTATAAAATTCCAATTTTTTGTGACAATACCAGTGCAATAAATCTTGCTAAAAATCTTATTCATCACTCAAGATCTAAGCATATAGACATAAAACATCATTTCATAAGAGATCATGTGCAAAAAGGAAATATTGAAATCATTTTTGTTGACACCAAGAATCAACTTTCTCATATATTCACTAAGCCATTAGTAGAGGAGAGGTTTGTTAAATATGTGTGCACTTAATTAAATTCATTTTTTTTAAAAAAAAAAAAGAAAAGGGGGAAGTCTTTGGAGACTGTCTCTTAAGCTGAGATCAATTCTAAGTCTCAGAAAGATGAGACGCATGGCAAATCTGTGGAAAGATGACATTGAAAGGATCTCAGATGAGATGCGTCTTATAATGTGCATTAAAGTCAATACTCATCAAACGTCAAAAAGGACGTTACCTGAGAGAGTATTATAGTCGTTAGCAAACGACTAGTAACTCCCCATTATGAGCACAACTAATAGTTGGGTATAAAAAGAAGTGCCCGACCACCTCTCAATCGTCCATTAACTACCCACTAAGTTGGGCGTTACTCCTCTCTCTCTCTCTCTGAACCCCTCTCTCTATATAAACCAAAAGATACACCCACATCTCATCTTCTTCCCTCTCTCAATGCGCATCAAAATTCCTGCAATCAAACTTCCATACTCTGACGGCTTTTCGTCCTCCTCTTCACCAGAATTAAAAATGTCTTCTTCAAACTCTTCTGAAGCTATGGAGGATAGTGTTCACTTTAGCCAAGAACGTCTAAGCCATTCCCCATCACCACAACCAAGCACTGAATCTGAAACCACTTAGACCCAGTCCCAACCTTCACCTTCTTCCAAGTCTACTTCTTCCAAAAGAAGCACTCCTCTCCCCCATAGACCAAAATCACAGAGGGTTGCCTCTCATGTCACTAAAACCTCTACCCCAATTGTTCCTAAATCTCCTATTCACATAGACCTTACCAAACCTGAACCTTCGAAGAAAGGGAAAGAGAAGGCAACTGAAGCAGCTAATGGAAAAAAGCTCTCCTTCCAGTCAGATTTGTTTGAGAACGCTAACATAGAAGAAAAGTTCACTAAGAAGTTTAGAGAGAAGAAAATAGTCATTGGGAGAGTCATCTCTCTGGAAGAGCTGAGGCAGGAAAATTGGGACATAGGCCCCTATCTCAGACAGCAGGGATGGGAAGACTATCTGTGCATGACAGAGCCAGTCTTTCCCAAAATGACCAAAGCATTCTATGTTGCTTGCTTCATAGCAAAGGGGCGTCTCAAGGTTTGCCTCATGTGGTGGCAAATATCAGAGGGGTTCACATAGAGCTAACTGAAGAAGTCCTTGGTGCAATCATAGAGGCACCAGTTGCTGGAAATAGGCTCTACAATAAGGAAGAATGGTGGAATGATCTAGGGATTCCAGCAGAAAGTGTTGGAACTTCGTTGTTCAAGGATGCGGCCATTACTAACTCTGCCTCCTCCCTCAACTACTTTGGAAAATTTCTATTTCATCTTATTGCAAAGTGCATCATGCTTAGGGCTGGGTGATCGAGGTCGTACCCAATCAAATATTATGAATTAAGTGTAGTGAGGGTTAGATAACCCAAAGTCGTCTCTCAAGGAATTCAATAACAATTCAGAATATCAGATTTCAGACCAAAAATTCAGAACCAGAACTTCAGATCGAACTTAAGGCAAGTGACTTAAGACGGTCTTAAGACATAACTTCAAACGATCTTAAGACTTTAGATTGTCTTAAGACTTTAGACTGTCTTAAGACAGGGACTGTCTTAATAGTGCATAATTTTAGAACGTAACAGAAACAGGTGGTTTTTGGTTGTTTTTCAGAAACAGGTTTTGTAAACAAGGAAGTAAGATGTAAAATAATGTAAGAAAACAGATTGATTCTCTTGTTCATTTACAATTGGATTCTTCATAAGTTAAAATGCATCGTTCTCAATTTCCAGAACAGATTCGAATTAACCGAACAAGCGTCAATCAATTCAACAATAATCTCACTATAGAACTAAACGAACTTGCGAGACCAGACTAAGCGTACTGGTTATGAGATTTCTAATCCTTTAGCTCCTGAATTAAGCAAACAATTGGTTGTTTAGAATTAAGCAAACTAAACCAGAATTCTAAGTGAAGAACAAAATTGAATCATCAACAAACATTCAAATCCAATTCAAGAAACTAAACCAGAATTTTAAAGGAGAAGATGAAATTGAATCTACTGCAGAAATTGAAATACGAATTTGAATTGAAATAAACCTCAAAATCCAATGTAAAATCACTCAAGAATCAATCCTCAGAAGTTTAGCCTTCCATGAGAGGAAAAACAGAAAACGAAATTGCAGAAGGAAGAAGAAGAAAAACCAGAGAGAACAAAGAGAGAACAAAGCGTCCCCAAGAATTTCCAATCCGTCCAAAATGAAAGAGTGAAAAATGATGTCCTTAACAGAATCGTAACTGCCTCTCTTTATATTATTTTCCTAAACCACAAGATTAATCTAATGGCAGAGGTAAAATGGGCCCAGACTAACAGGTTTCGGCCCCAAAAATCTAAAACTACTTCAGAAACTACTTGAGAGACTTGTTTTTCCTGCTCAGCTTCAGACAGCTTCTGAACGTCAACCTCAAAATGAAAACTGCTCCTCGTCTCTCAGTGGAATATAGCCATGTATCATATCAAATTGAATCCCCAGAGCTTAGCTTTCCAATGCCACTGGAATCACTCAAATCGGACACCTATAGCTCCAAATATCATCAAAACAAGACAGGTAGGTCAATAGGCTTAAAAATCCGAATTTAAGCAACTTTTACAATTAAAGCCCAAACAAGTCCAATTAAGTAAATTCCAATTAAAATAGTGGATTTAATCACAATTAGAGTCCAAGAAAGCTAAGATTAAATATGCAAAGTGTGAATATAAATGTGCTCATCAAATTCCCCCACACTTGCCCTTTTACACTCCGGGCAAAACACCACATGAAGTTAAAGATTAATTAGGAGCAAGATGCAAATACAAATGACACAGTTATCAAGAGATCCAAGGAATGCATAGGAGTAGGCAAGATACAACATCCGAGGAATCATGGAGTCAAGAAATATATGAATGGAATTCCCAATAATTTAGTAAACAAGAGGGTAGATCAAATCAAAGGGGTGAATGAAGAATGATAGAATCCTTACAAGACAAACTCTCTAACTCTAAAGTATTTAGGATTGTGTATACACTCAAAGCACTCATGTTAGCAAACACTACCATAGGCTTGGCAAGGCTCTAATATCCACAACAATTGAAACACATGCAAGCAAAGATCAAGAGGACTTCAAATAGGATGTAATGGGGCCAAGGTAAAGGTAGGGAAAATGAAGGATAAAAAGCTACAAACCAAAGAGAATAGAGGAGCAATGGGGAATTAATCCATGAATAAATGCAAGAAACATACATCTCAAGATTACAATTAAACTCCTCTCTTCTACCCTTTTTGACCCATTTTTTCAAGTACACTTTATTTCTTTGCTTCTTTTCTTTTTATTAACACTTTTCTTTTTAGCTCTTCTTTATTCTTTCTTCTCTTTTTCTTTTTGCTTTTCTGTCTTTCCTTTTCCATTTTCTTTTGACTAGCCAAGGTCACAATATGATATCCACATGAGGAGATAAGATAAGAAAATGAAGTACACTCCCACACTTACTCAAGAACCTATTCCCAAAACAATTCCAAAGCTCCTTTATCCTCTAAGGTAAGGATAATCATGGTTTTTCACTTTCAAGGCTTGTAATGAGCTTTTAAAAAGAAGAAATGGGATCCATAGGCTCAAAGGGGCTAACAAGTGGAAAATCATCAAGGTAGGCTAATATGGATAGTAGCTCAATTATCAACAAAAATGTCTCAATCATCTCAATTCATGCATGTGAACAATGTTGCAAATCAAAGAGTCAAGCCAAGTTCTAGAGCTCAAGCAAACAAGAGTGTAATCACACAAGAAAAAGAGAGAATGGCATAGAATGGTCCATCCATCAATCAGGCTCAAAATCTCACCAAGGACAACTCTATCACAAAAGATTTAACCCGATAATTATCAAAACCAACTTATTCACCAAATTATTAGGAATCCAATCAAAATAAGTCATGAAACCAATTATTAAGGAATGATTAAAATGCCAACTACCAACACAAATCCTAAAAATCCAATGGAAAACATGCCAAATGTATTTTTCTACTTTTAAAAATTTGTTTTTGCTGTTAAAATAAATTCTAATGTCAATGAAAAATGCTGTCTGAAATTCTGCTGTAAACAGCAGCAGAAAAACACACAAACGACATACAGTAACAATAAACAGCAATTTCAGATCGTAAACAGTAAAATTCAGACAACAGTAGCTACAGAATAGTTACACAACAACTAACAACTTCAAAAACAGCAAATTTCAGCAAGTAGTTTCAGACAGTAAATAGTAAATTTCAACAAACAACAAACAGTAATAGCAGCTTTTTTTAATTTTTTTTTACAGAAACAACAAACAGTTTATATATATTTTTTTTATATAATCCTAAAAATTGCTAACACGAATCAATTAAATCCTAACCACAAACTAATTCCTAAAATCAATTCTAAAGTCCTAAAACTACAATTCTCCTCCCCCACACTTAAATCTCACATTGTCCTCAATGTAAAAATAATCAAATTAGAGAACAAGAGACAGTATAATGAAAAAGTGGGGAAAGATACTCCCTCATCAAGGTGGAAATATTTGCACTTGAGGGAATTGGGGAAGCTCCAAGCCAAGCTCTTCAACCGTCTCATCAACTAAAGTGGGGCTCTCATGAAATAGCTTGAGACAGTGGCCATTGACCTTGAAGGTCTTGTTGGTGGACTCACTTGTCAGCTCTACAACACCATAAGGATAAACATAATTAACAAGAAAAGGTCCATCCCAACGAGAACGAAGCTTACCAGGCATGAGCTTAAGTCTAGAATTGAACAACAAAACCTTTTGGCCTACAACAAACTCTTTTCTAGCAATAGTAAGATCATGAAATTTCTTAGACTTCTCCTTGTAGAACTTAGAGTTCTCATAGGCTTTCAGGCGAATCTCATCAAGCTCCTACAACCGAAGCTTCCTTTGTTCTCCTGCCTAGTAACAATCTAAGTTGCAAGCTCTAACTGCCCAATATGCCTGATGCTCTATCTCCATAGGTAATTGGCATGCCTTACCAAAAACAACTCTGAAGGGAGACTGATAAGTGCCAATTATATGATTTATTCCTGTATTTTTACTTCACTTATCAAGGGTAAAATAGTAATTTATGCCCCAAAATAATCCCTTTTTATTAATAATTGTAATAATTGCGATTATTTAATTTGGATTTGGATTTGATGCTATTTTAATTGAAAATCTGTTGATTTTTGCAGATTTATGAGGGAGATTTAAATGAGAAGAGAAGATAGCATTATTTGAGGATAGATCTGCAAATTTGAAGTTTAAATGAGAGCAAATAAAGATAAGATTAGCAGCCATTTAAACAAGGATTCTGCGAATAACTTCCCCCATTTAAATTCAAAGGCAAGATAAACACAGAATCAAGCCAAAAGAGGGAAACAAGGAAAGCCAAGCAAACAAGGACAAGATCAGGAAGAGATCAAGCTGTTAAAAGAGGAAACAAAGAAAGCTGAAAACGTATTCCATGCTCCACCTGCGCTAAGTGCAGGATGGAGCGCAACATTCTGGAAGTCACGTTTAACTTGCACTTAGCGCAGGTGAAGCGCAGTTACACGAATTTGTTTTAAAGATCAGTTTCAAAACAGATTCCTTCCAGATTTCAGATAGCCTTCCTTCATTTATAAATAGGACCTTTCGTAAAGATAAAAGTAGCCTTTGATAGAGGAGCTTTTGGAGAGACGACAGAGCAGAGCTAAGATTGAAGAAAAGTGTGACAGTTTCTTCATTGGTTTGTATGGCTACCATGCGTAGCTAAACTCTCCAAAAGGGTATGTGAATTCTCTTTATTATTTATGAATCCCTATTCTATGATATCGGTACTTTTATACTTTACTTAGTGCGTAACTTCCGCCTGTGTGCCGGAGTTATAGGTTGTTTTTGTAAAATGCATTGGAAAATGGTTTTGTGAATTCAACAGCGAGTTTGGGGGAGCCTAGAAATAGGAAACTTGAATTCTGATTGGTAAAAGTACTCATAGTAGTCGCTATAGGAATATAGGGCGAATTGATAGTGTTAACGAATGGAAAAGTAGAGCAATCAAGCCGGGGTAATTTGTCGCCTGGGGGAACCCGCATGGATTATCTTCGAGTGTTTTGCTGCTGGTGACTCGGGGTAAAACAATATAGTTTGGCTAGGGTATTATAGAAATATATTCATAAATAATACTGGGATTCACATGCAAAAGGGCTACGATGATACGAAATTCAATCCTGATCCAAGTAACACTATCTTACCTTATCTCTATTATCTCATCTATTTTATGCAATTTACTTTTCACGCAACAATCATCAAAAATGTCTCTTACTTGATAGTCTGATCACTAATAAATACGAAGTGAACCATTCCCTGTGGATACGATACTCTTTACTTACTATTATACTGCTGGAATTTTGGTACGCTTGCCTAAATCCCATTAGAGACATCCCAAGAGGTGTTTTGTAGGCAGTCCTATGAGCCCAAAGAGCATCACGGCGGCTCCAATATTTCCTTTTAGGCTGCACCATCTTCTCAAGAATCCTCTTAATCTCTCTGTTGGAGATCTCAGCCTGTCCATTAGTCTGGGGGTGGTATGGTGTAGAAACTCTATGCACCACCCCATACTTCTTCAGCAAAGCCTCCATGGACCGGTTGCAGAAGTGGGTCCCCTGATCACTAACAATGGCTCGAGGCACTCCAAACCTTCAAAAGATATTAGACCTGACAAAATCCACAACAACTCGAGCATCATTAGTCCTTGTGGCTATAGCCTCCACCCACTTGGAGACATAGTCCACAACAAGCAAGATATATACAAAACCAAAAGAAATAGGAAATAGGCCCATAAAATCAATACCCCATACATCAAAGATCTCACAAAACAGCATAGGCTGCTGGGGCATCTACGGCCTGCTAGAAATGGCCGCTCCTGCTCTCTGACACTGCTCACATGTAGAGGAGACTTTCCAGGCGTCTCTGAAAATAGTAGGCTAATAAAATCCACAATCCAGTACCTTTCGTCCTGTCCTTTGAGGTCCAAGATGTTGTCCAACAGGTGAGGCATGACAGAACTGAAGTACAGACTGTATCTCATGATCTGGAATGCACCTACGAATAACCTGGTCACTGCAAAAACGCCACAAATAAGGGTCATCCCATACATAATACTTGGCATCACTCTTAAGTCTATCTCTCTGAGCTCTAGATGCCAAGGGTGGAAAAACAGATGCGACAAGAAAATTGACAATATCAACAAACCAAGGGGTAAGGGGAGGGGGATGGTAATCATGTAAAACCAATAGTTGCTCATCCGGGAAGTCATCCCGAATAGGAAATGCATCCTCTACCCTCTCAATGCGGCTCAAATGGTCTGCTACTAAATTATGTGCACCACTCCTATCCTGCATATCCAAGTCAAACTCCTGGAGTAGTAGCATCCACCTAATCAACCTGGGTTTGGAATCTGTCTTTTTCAGAAGAAACTTCAGAGCAACATGATCTGTAAAAACAACTACCCTAGAGCCAAGCAAATAAGATCTGAACTTATCCAATGCAAAAACTATTGCTAACAGCTCTTTCTCAGTGGTAGTGTAATTTACCTGTGTTGCATCCAAAGTCCTAGATGCATAGTAAATCACATGAGACAACTTACCAACCCTATGAGCCAAAACAACTCCTAAAGCGTAGTTTGATGCATCACACATCAGCTCGAATGGAAGAGTCCAATCTGGTGGCTAAATAATGGGAGAGGTGGTGAGAGCTCTTTTGAGGCGATCAAATGTCTCTCTACACTGCTCTCCAAAGTCTAATATAGTATCCTTCTAAAGCAAGTTGGATAGTGGAAGGGCTATCTTGCTGAAGTCCTGAATAAACCTGCGGTAGAAACCTGCATGTCCAAGGAAAGATCGTACCTCTCGCACGCAAGAGGGGTAAGGCAAGTGTGAAATAACATCTAATTTAGCAGGATCTACCTCAATGTCCTTCCTAGAGATAATATAACCTAAGACTGTACCATGCTCTACCATGAAATGACACTTTTCAAAATTCAGAACAAGGTTAGTCTCTATGCACCTCTCAAGCACTCTAGTCAAGCTATCCAAACATGCATCAAAGGAGGAGCCATACACACTAAAATAATCCATAAAAACCTCTATGCAATGCTCAAGTAAATCAGCAAATATACTCATCATGCATCTCTGGAAGGTACCAGGAGCATTGCATAGAACAAAAGGCATCCTCCTATAAGCAAAGGTACCAAAAGGATAGGTAAGTGTGGTCTTATGCTGGTCCTCTGGTGCAATAGAAATCTGAAAATAACCAAAGAAACCATCTAAGAAACAGTAGTGTGATTTACCTGCCAGGCGCTCCAGCATCTGATCAATGAAAGGAAGTGGGAAGTGATCCTTTCTGGTCGCCTGGTTGAGCCTCCTATAGTCAATGCAACCTCTCCAGCTATTCTGCACCCTAGTAGGGATCAGCTCATCCTTCTCATTCTTTACAACAATAATCCCAGATTTCTTTGGTACCACCTGTTCCAGGCTCACCCAAGTGCTATCTGAAATGGGATATATGATACCAGCTTTTAGCAACTTGGTGACCTCATTCTTGACCACATCAAGAATCTAGGGATTCAACCTTCTCTGAGGCTGTCTCACAGGTTTAACCTCATCCTCCAACAAGATACGGTGCATACACATGGAGGGGCTAATACCCGGAATATCTGCCAAAGTCCAACCAAGTGCTCTCCTGCGCTCTCTAATAACAAGCAACAACCTCTGCTCCTGATAAGCTGAAAGAGCAGTGGAGATAAACACCGGAAGCTTCTGCTCATCCTCCAAATATGCATACTTGAGGTGAGAGGGAAGTGGCTTCAGCTCCAGTGATGGAGGCTGGACAATGGAAGGCAACAATCTGGTACTGGTAGAAACCTCTGCAACCTGCAAATCAACAAAGTCAGATGTATCTATAATTGTTGTAATCAAGCCTGTGCATTCTGACTCAATTGGCTCTTCTGGTGTTTCAATACCAGAACCTACTGAAAAATCAACATCATCAGAACCTGCTGAAAAATGAACACAATCAGAACTATCGGCAGATATGAACTCATCTATCTCAGCACACATACTACACTTAGAAGAATTAGAACATAAATCACAAGTGTAGACATCACTGAAATCAGACAAGTCAGGAAAACCCAACTCTCCTATAAACTCTGACAGACAATTATCTACAAGTTCAGCAAGCATATCAATGTGGAAAACAAAATGGTCCTCAATGGAATGCTTCATAGCATCTAAAATGTTAAATTGAACCACACTATCTCCAAACTCCATGGTAAGTGTGCCTGGATGAACATCAATCTTAGTCCTTGCTGTCTTCAGGAAGGGCCTGCCTAAGATGATGGAGGCTGCACCAGTGAGTGAATCTCCTCCCTCCATATCCAGTATGTAAAAATCAACAGGGAAAATGAGGTCATTCAAACGAACTAGTACATCCTCTATAAGACTTGTAGGGTGGGCAGTGCTCCTATTTTCCAACTGAATGACAACACCTGTAGCCTGTAAAGAACCAAGGGACAAAGAGGTGAAAACAGATAAAGGCATGACATTAATAGATTCTCCTAAATCAAGCATAGCATTATCAAACTTGTTACTGCCTATAACACAAGGAATAGAAAATGTCCCTGGGTCTTTGCATTTTTCAGGGATAGGAGTAACTGGTCTCTCAATAAGTGCAGAGACATTTCTTCCCATACTTATCCTCTCATTGCCCTTCAGCCGCCTCCTATGGGTGTACAAATCCTTCAGAAACTTGGCATATCTTGGAATTTGCTTTATGGCCTTAAGTTGGGGTATATTGACCTCCACTTTTCTGAAAGTTTCCAAAATTTCCTTGTCAGCTTCTTCCATTTTTTTACTCTTCTGCACAACACTCTGAGGGAATGGAAGAGGAATAGAAGGCTGCACAATGCTTGAGGAACTGGGCTGCTCAAAGGACTAGGACAAGCTCGCTCATGTACAGGGTTGTCTGAAGTTGTACCTGCTGAAATAGTACTTTCTGAAACAGGACCTGCTGAAGATGTACCTGCTGAAGTTGTACCTGCTGAAGCTATACTGTCTGAAGCTGTAATAATCTCATTTTCTTGTTCAGACTATTGCCTTTCAGACACTTGCAGACTCTTACCTGATCTCAAGGTGATTGCACTAACATTCTGCTGAGGGTTGACAACTGTCTGAGCAGGAAGCTTGTATGAACCTTAGGACTGCAGCTTATTAATAGTGGTAGCCATCTGACCAATCTAATTTTCTAGGCTCTGAATAGTGGCTTCTGTCCTTTGCTGGAAATTCGGATTGTTTACTGCCATTTGCCTCATTAATTCTTCCAAGGAAGGCTCACTCTTGGAAGGTGCAGCAGCTGGTGGTGGAGGTTGCTGCTGCTGCTGCTGCAAGTGTGGAGGTTGGTAGGTTCTACTAGGACCAGCAGCATGTGACTGATAGGGTACATAAGACTGTTGTGGTGGCTGTTGCTGCTGAGAAGAATTCCCCCATCTCAAGTTTGGATGATTCCTCCAACTAGGGTTATACCTATTGGAAGAAGGATCCTGATTATATTGTTGCTGCTGAGGGGGTCTGTGAAAACCATATATATTTGCTGCATAAGCCTGAGGAGGAACAACAACAACATCTCCTTCAGACTCATGTAAGGTGGGGCAGACATCAGTGGGATGATCAGCAAATGTACAAATCCCACATAGCTCAGCAACCTTCTGAGACACTGCCATCTGCTTGACCAAGGAAGCCAAATCATCAAGCTTGCTTTCCAACTTCCTATGATCAGCAGCAAAAGTAGTCTCCATCTCATGAACTCCTCTGGTCAAGGCTACTGAATTGCTTCTGGTACTGAACTGTTGATTATTAGAAGCCATATTTTCAATCAATTACCTTACTGCAACTGGAGTTTTATCCACCAAAGCTCCTCCACTGGCTGCATCAATCATCTGCCTATCCATGTTTAGAAGGCCCTCATAGAAATACTGGATGAGAAGTTGCTCATGTATCTGATAATGTGGGCAACTAGCACAAAGCCTCTTAAATCTCTCCCAATACTCATGTAAGTTTTCTCTATCCATTTGCCTTATACCACTGATCTCTTTTCTGATTGATGTCACTCTGGATGAAGGGAAATTTTTTCAAGAAACGTCCTTTTCAGATATTCCCAGCTAGTAATGGATCCAGGTGGAAGGTAGTACAACCAGTCATTTGTTGTATCTTGCAGGGAGAATGGAAATGCCTTCAGCTTAATGTGATCCTCAGGAACTCCAGGTGGTCTCATGGTGGTACAAACAATATGGAACTCCTTGAGCTGTTTATGTGGATCCTCACCTGCAAGACCATGAAACTTGGGCAACAAATGAATCAATCCAGACTTTAGCTCACAAGGTACATCTAAATCCGGATATTGAATGCATAAAGTTTAAATATTAACATTAGGTGTTGCAAGCACTCTCAAGGTCCTCTCAACCATGATATCAGAATTAAAATCAGACTCAAGGAAAGAAGAAGAAGAAAATACAGAAACAGACTCATTATCACAAACAGAAATAGCAGAATACACACTATCAGACAACTCACTATCACTAACAGAATTATGCACAAATGGATTCCTAGACTCTCTAACTAACCTATGGTATGTCCTATCTATTTCAAGGTCAAATGAATGTAGGATACCTCAGTTTGCTCAAGTCATACACCAAATGCACACAAAAATGCACAAAAAGAGGCATACAACAGCATGTTCAACAACTCATGCAATTCAATCTGAATCAAACCAAATCCATTCTAAGATCATCTAAACAATACCTAAACAACATACAATGACTAAACACACTAAAACAATGGCTCAAAACAACACAACTCAAAAACAGAAACTGTTCAGCAAGACGAAATGGTAAATGAGCAAGGTTATGTGTATAACCAGAATCTGAATTATGGAAATTCACTACAAGCTACACAAACCAAACGTTAGATGAACAAAAACATAGTATTAAAATGACTTTAACCTTACAAACGTAAAACAAACACGAACTACACTATACAAAATTGAAAAACTATGAAACAGAAAGTTCAGAAAATTACAAACATAACTGAAAACTGTAAACTGAATTGACTTGAAGCCCCCGGCAACGGCGCCAAATTTGATCGAGGACGTACCCAATCAAATAATATGAATTAAGTGTAGTTAGATAACCCATAGTCGTCTCTCAAGAAATTTAATAACAATTCAGAATATCAAATTTCAAACCAAAAATTCAGAACCAGAACTTCAGATCGAACTTAAGGCAAGTGACTTAAGACGATTTTAAGACTTCAGACGGTCTTAAGACTTTAGATTGTCTTAAGACTTCAGACTGTCTTAAGACAGGGACTGTCTTAACAGTGCAGAATTTTAGAACGTAACAGAAACATGGGTTTTCTGGTTTTTTGTTCAGAAACAGGTTTTGTAAACAAGGAAGTAAGATGTAAAACAATGTAAGAAAAAGAATTGATTCTCTTGTTCATTTACAATTGGATTCTTCATCAGTTAAAATGCATCGTTCTCAATTTCCAGAACAGATTCGAATTAACTGAACAAGCATCAATCAATTCAACAATAATCTCACTCAAGAACTAAGCGAACTTGCGAGACCAGACTAAGCGTACTGGTTATGAGATTTCTAATCCTTTAGCTCCTGAATTAAGCAAACAATTGGTTGTTTAGAATTAAGCAAACTAAACCAAAATTCTAAGTGAAGAACAGAATTGAATCATCAACAAGCGTTCAAATCCAATTCAAGAAACTAAAACAGAATTCTAAAGGAGAAGATGAAATTGAATCTACTGCATAAATTGAAATACGAATTTGAATTGAAATAAACTTCAAAATCCAATGTAAAATCACTCAAGAATCAATCCTCAGAAGTTTAACCTTCCATGAGAGGAAGAACAGAAAATGAAATTGCAGAAGGAAGAAGAAGAAGAAAAACCAGAGAGAAGAAAGAGAGAACAAAGCGTCCCCAAGAATCTCCAATCCGTCCAAAATGAAAGAGTGAAAAATGATGTCCTTAACAGAATCGTAACTTCCTCTCTTTATATTATTCTCCTAAACCACAAGATTAATCTAATGGCAGAGGTAAAATGGGCCCAAACTAACAGGTTTCATCCCCAAAAATCTAAAACTACTTCAGAAACTACTTGAGAGACTTGTTTTTCCTGCTCAGCTTCAGACAACTTCTGAACGTCAACCTCAAACTGAAAACTACTCCTCGTCTCTCAGTGAAATATAGCCATGTATCATATCAAATTAAAGCCCCAGAGCTTAGCTTTCCAATGCCACTGGAATCACTCAAATCGGACACCTATAGCTCCAAATATCATCAAAACAAGACAGGTAGGTCAATAGGCTTAAAAATCCGAATTTAAGCAACTTTTACAATTAAAGCCCAAACAAGTCCAATTAAGTAAATTCCAATTAAAACAGTGGATTTAATCACAATTAGAGTCCAAGAAAGCTAAGATTAAATATGCAAAGTGTGAATAAAAATGTGGTCATCACTGGGACCTTCAACAAAGTCTGCACTCCTAATCTCATGGTGATGTATCACCTGAAGCATGGCATTGCCCTGAATCTTCCCATCCTCATCCTCAAGCATATGGAACATGCCTTCCAAAATCCCAAGATTACTGCTTCTCTATCCTTTGGAATGCTCTCAACAAGAATCATGAAGCATTTCAAGGTGGATCTCAGTGGGTGTGACGAGACGGCAGAGAAGCCTGGGTTTGTAGCGAAATCAAATCTCAAGTCTTTGAACTTGGATGGTAAGTCAATTCCCCCTCCAACTTTTCCTATTTCTGTTCCAACTAATATTCCACCATCTGTGCAAGCATCTCCCTCCTCCAAGATGTCTGAGACACAGGAAAAGAAGAGGAGTGTGAAAGAGACAACTGAGGGGTCTCAAGAGGGATCTGAGATCCCTAGAAAAGAAAAGAAGAGAAAGTCTCAACCTTTTGAGACTGAGATGAAGAAAAAGATAAAGAAGAAGGCTAGAACAGAGCACGTATCATCTGCTCTCATACAACCAGATCCTCATCCTCTCAACACTGAAGAACCTGCTGCAAATGAACAAGGTCTTGTGATGGAAGAACCTGCCCCACAGACTCAACATCAATCCTCCTTCACCACATCAGACGCCATCTCCACCACCATCTCCCAAACACACAACTCAACCAAGCTTTCCATCTCCTATCACCAAGATCGTTGCTGAGACCCTTGCAAGCCTAGATAAGGAAACCGCTGCCTCAACTCCAGAGATCATGCAACAGCAAGGAAATGAAGAAACTGAAAAATTTGGAAGAACCTGCCTCTCAACAAACACCTGTGGAATCTGAACACCATCACTCTTTTTCAGACCTCATTACCCACACCAGGCAAGTTCTTTGTAGATTCAATACTACACAATTCTCCTCAACCTAAATACGATCAATATGCTCCTCCTACTGCACAACCTCAAACACCAACTTCTGAACCATCCATTCCTACTCACATATCTGATTCAATCAACTCCTTCCTCAATCAACTTCATAAAGAGAACCAACAGCACCAACAAGATCTAAAGTCAACAAACAAGCACAATCAGAAGAAAATCCTCAAGCAGCTCAAAAGGCACAAGAAAAGGCAAAAGGCTATCCTCAGTGGGCTTGACACAGTTCTTTAAGCCATGCATCCTTCCAATGAATATCACAGAAAAATGAACCTTCGTCTCTCCAATCTGCCTCCTCTTCCTGAGTTTCCTCTGACTGTGCTGAGACCAGCTACTTCTACTTCAGACTCATCCTCTTCTCCTTCATCCTAGCTTGGCTAGTTTTCACTGTTGATAATGGCAAAAAGGGGGAGAGTTGGTTAGGTTTTACCTAATAAGAGTCTTAAGTAGTTTTGAGTTTAAGAAGTTTTAGTTTAAGATGTTGTTTCGATAAGTTTGAGTGTAAGATGTAATAACATCTTTCTGACTGATGATGAGATGCAATGGCATCATCTCTTGTAAAAAAATTGATCTTTTTAAATTCTGTGATTGCCCAATGATTAATGAAATTACTTCAGTTTGCTTTTCAAATATGTATCAATTTTTTTTCTTCTACTGATTTCTCTTATGATGATTAAAGTTAAAATCAGTTTCAATGAGTCTTAGACTCATGGGGAGCTCAACTCTCAAAGGGATAAGATCCTATAAAAAGAAAAGGTTGTATATCTTAGGGGGAGCTAAGCATTCAAACTCAAACTTAAAATCTGAATCCTTCAAGTTTAAAACATCATGGTTTGCCATCATCAAAAAAGGGGGAGATTGTTAAGACAAACTCACTCTTAAAGTTTTTAATATGCCAAACCATTAAGTTAAGATATGTGTTGAACTATGAAAGAGATGCATCTTGTTATTTTGCTAACTGTGTGCTCAAGTATATGGCATAATTTCTAGACTTTATTTTGCAGAAATTGATCAAGTAAGTGAAGCTCAAAGATCATTTTTGAGGATACAAAGCATAAAAGTCAGAATTAAGAAATGCCAAGATACAAGACTTAAAGCAAAAACAATGAGCAAGAAAGAGATTCAAGGTCAGCTTGAGACGCTGGCTCAAGATCAGATGCAGATTCAAGCATAAGAGGTCATCTCATGCATAAGAAGCAGATTCAGAAATGGTTTGAATATCACTTGCTCAGAGACAGGGTCAGTTGAAATATGAGACTCGGTCTTAAACAAGGAGAAGATCAGAAGCAGTGAAAATAATCTAAGAAGAAACTCCAGATCAGCTTGAGACGCAAGCTCAAGATTAGATGCAAGAGTTGAGAGCCAACCTCAGATGCAAGAGCTGAGAGCCAAACTCAGACGCAAAAGTTGAGACTCAAGTTCAGCTTTAGAAGACATGACAGAAGGTCAACACAGGGTCAAGACAAGTACATCGTACGTTGACACAATGACAACAGACCCAGAAAAGCAAGCATACCCCTCAATAGAAAAGTTCCTCTCACCTGCAACGGCTCTTAACGGCTAGTTGCATTTGAAATAAATGTTGAAGTCTACAGTGAAGAAAGTGTGCGACTATGCTATATATTGAACATCCTTGCATCTCATCATACATCTCAAGTCCACATCTCAAGTCTATCATACTTAAGATCTGATCTCAACTTGAGAACACTTGTAGTCTCAGTTTATTTTCTCTTCTCAGCTCTTAGTCTTTCTACCTGTATAGAAGAGATAAACTCTAGTTAAGCTCACTGTCTATCCATACTTTGTATGATTGTAAGCTAGAACCATCTTATCCTACAAATCATTTGTAACCCGTCTCATCTGAGATAGGAGGAAGCCTAGTCTCAGAGTGAGTGTGAGCGTCCTGAAGAGGCTGTAAGAATACTTGTAATTGGCTATGATTGTCAATAGTGGAAATCTCATGTGTTGTGAGGACTGGACGTAGCCCAAGGAGTGGGTGAACCAGGATAAGATCATTGTGCATCTCTCTTCCCTATCTCTTTACTTTACATTGCTCTTCACTTATCTCAAATTTGTGATTATTTGATTAATTAAATTATACTGAACAAGACCAAAATTGAGTAACTAAAATAATTTATATTTGACCTCAGATAAAACAATTAGTTGAAATTGAAACTGCATCTCATCTAACTTAATTGAGACTCCAAGTTATCAGACTTGAGATCATATCTCAACTTGCAATTTGAGTGTGCAAATTTCAGGAACAAATTTTTAAAGTCTCTATTCAACCCCCCTTCTAGAGACATCCAACCAACTTCACAAGGGAGCCCCATTAGCTCCAAGAAATTACAAGTGCACTTATGTGTCTGAAGATCAACAATGAGCATGTCCCTCCCAACTATGTGTGCTACCTCAAACTTATGGTCCCCTGCCCCAGTAGCACCCCAAACCCCACTAACTTCTACTTCGTTAAGTATCCAGTCTCTTCCTTGGTTTAGGCATGACTTCTCCATCATATCTACCTAGTTTTTCTTTCAATGCAGCAAACTTACCCATCACATATGTTCTAATACACTCTATCCCTCACCAATTCATTTTTACCAAATCTCACTTCTTTGCCATTAAGAATGTTATGCTCACAATTGTCAGCCCCACTAAGAAAGTCTTCACTTTAATACTTGTCCTCCATAGTATTCATGTTTGCCACAGCTGGTGGGGCAAAACCACCAACAATGTCACCAATGTTTTCATTTCCCTCATCCCTATGCATTTCGCTTGTTTCTCCCTTCTTCTTATATAGTCCCTCTCCCTCCCTTTTGACTAGTACCACTCCCTCCACCTTTGTTTTTTTTTTGTTACCTCCAACCTGCTTTTTCATAGGTGACCTTATAGTACATGCACGTTTCACACTCATATTCCTTAACTTTTCATTCAACTATGCCTCATCTTGACTCACTTTGTCATGGCTAAATCCTTCATCACCTCCTAGAGCTCTTTCCTTTTCATTGTCCTCAAAGTGGATATCTGTCACCAAGTCTTCACTGTTGTCACTTTCAGCCCCTTCTTCCTCTGTGTTTGGCTGCACAATTTCATTATTCACTTGCACACTATTCACCTGCTCAACCCCATTTTCACCCTCATTTTCTTGCATTGTTTTACCCTTATTCAATTACACAGTCTCACCTTGATTCACCTGCCCTATTTCAACCAAGTTCATTTTCGCATTTTCACTGATATTCACATGCCCTTTTTTAGTTTCTTGTTTGTCAGTTGTTCAAGGAAAAAGTGCATTCTCTACATTGGCCTCACTGTTAATACTCTAAGTATATCTCCATTTCACATCCCTTACTCTTAGTCACGTTAGCAAGCTCTAGAGCATCAGCATCATATCATAATTCTCGTAGCCCTCACTTAAAAGTAGCCTCTTTCTCCTTCCACCATATCTTATAACCGTCAACATATCATATGTCCTTAGCCTCGAAATATGACCACATGTCTATGTCTAACCTGTTAAAAACATGTTTTTTACCCCCTTTGTAACTAAGTGATGGTTTTTTCACAAAATTTCCCATGTGGTAAAACGCAACAGAGCAACCCATTCCTACAACACGGAATAAAAATACATAATTCTATTAAAAAAAGTGAACCTCATGTCCTAAAATGGAAGAATCAACCAATGATGGACTCACCCATTTTATAAATATACATATATTTGATGCATGTATATCTGTTGGTATCCACAGGTATGAGTATTTTTGTCATCCCAACTCATTTGTCTACTGGTTGGGGTCAAAGAGCAGAGGAAAGGGGGGAAAAGCAGTATCAAAATGCATGGGGCCTGGTATTTGGGGAAACACTGGGGTTCGAGAATGGTTTATGTTGGGAACCAAACATTTTTTTCAGAATGTAGAAGAGATGAAGCCTTGGCAATCGGGTAATGGGGTTTATGCGAATGTGATTGTAATCATGTTCTTGTGCAAGGTCAATTCGCCAGTAAAAAATTCTGAATTTATGACTATGAACAAAAGTCAAGGTCAAACCTTGTCACAAGTTTGTGTGTTTTCACCGAAACTTGTTTTCTCTCATAGCCAACTATAAATTGCAGTGTCAAGGATATCTTCAAAATAGGGTCTCAAGATTTTAATATGTGATGAAAATCTAATTTGTAGTAGAAGCACTACAAGTATTATTTATAAAGAAAGTGATTCAAAAAATTTAATCAATTAGTTTGTGCAATACTTTGTGCATTGCCCTTAGTTTTTTTCCATGTTTTAAAAGAAAAGATTAAGCAATTGTAGTACGGATTGCGGAAGTGGAATTGGGAGTCTTTTGGACATTTGAATGGTAGGATTACTGAGGCTGGAAAGTAGTTGAATTTATTGGACTTAAAGAATGAGGAATCTTCTTTAACGGTTGAGGAAATTCAACAAAGGAAGGAGTGGAAAGTTGAATTGTGTGCTTCTATGCCACTGAAGGATAAGCTATTATTTCAGAAGTCTAGATTGAGTTGGCTTGAAGTAGGGGATGCTAATACAAAGTTCTTTCATACTTGTATTAATAAGAGAAGAATCAGAAACGAAATTAGGAGTTTGAAGGTATCAAATGGGTGACCCATTAGGAATTAAAGAAGCAGTCAGTGGTTTTTTTTAGAGGAACTTTGAGGAGAAGTGTGGTGTTAGACCTTACCTTTCTGATTCATATTTCAAGACTTTGTCAGGTGACAATGCTATTTCCATGATCATTCCCTTTATTGAGGAGGAAGTGAAGAGTACAGTGTGGAATTGTGAGGGTTCCAAAAGCCCAGGACCAAATGGACTCAGTTTTAAATTTATTAAGCAGTTTTGGGGCATTTTGAAAGTTGATTTTATGGCTTTTATTCAGGAATTTCATGCACATGGCAAGCTATTCAAAGGCTCAAATAGCTCTTTTATTGTCCTAGTGCCTAAAGTAGATAACCCTAAAAAAATGGAGGAGTATCGTCCTATCTCCCTCATTGGTTGTATGTATAAGGTCTTGGCGAAACTATTGGTAAATAGATTAATAAAGGTCATTGGAAATGTAATCTCTGAGTCCCAAACAAATTTCCTTAAAGGTAGATTGATTTTTGATAGTGTTGTGGTGGCAAATGAGGTCTTAGAGGAGGCAAAAAGGAGGAACAAGTCATGTTTATTCTTCAAGGTTAATTTTGAAAAAGCTTATGATTCTGTTAACTGGGACTTTTTACAGTTTGTGATGGAGAGAATGGGGTTCCCATTGGTTTGGAGAAGATGGATATCATAGTGTTTATCTACAACTAGAGTCTCAGTTCTTGTTAATGGCAGCCCTTCGAGTGAGTTTGGTGTAGATAGAGGATTGAGGCCAGGAGACCCTTTGGCACCTTTTCTTTTCTTAATAGCTGCAAAAAGGGTTGAATTCGTTGATGACTAAAGCAGTGTAGGAGCATGTCTATACAGGTTATAATGCTGGAAGTGATCAAGTGCTGGTGTGTCATCTTCAATATGCTTATGACACGATTTTTTTAGGAGAACCTTCTGTAAGTAAAGTTTGGGGTATTAAATTTTCCTTACAATTATTTGAATTGGTGGCTGGCTTAAAAGTCAATTTTCATAAAAGCAAACTTTTGGGAATTATTGTTCATTTGGAGTGGTTGAAGTTGATGGCCCAATTCCTTAACTGTAAAGTCGGGTCTTTTCCGTGTTTCTATTTGGGGTTACCTCTTGGTGCCAATCCCAAACGATTGTCAACTTGGTAGTCTTTCATTCAAAAGGTGGACAAGAGATTGTCAAAATGGAAGTGTAAATCCTTGTCCTTCGGTGGTAGACTTGTCCTCTTAAAATCCGTATTACATTCAATCCCGATCTACTTCCTTTCTTTTTTCAAGGCTCCCAAAGGTATCATCTCTAACCTTCATTCTTTATTTAAAAATTTTCTCTGGGGAGGGGTTGATGAGCATAGGAAAATAGCTTAAGTTGTTTGGGATGATGTTTGTAAAGATAAAAAAACATGGAGGGTTAGGCCTAAAGGACTTGAGAGCGTTTAATTTAGCTTTGTTAGGCAAATGGAGGTGGCGACTACTAGCCGAGAGGGGTAGTTTCTGGCATAGAGTATTATCTTCTATATATGGGAGGTCCTCTATGAGCTGGTTGGGGGTGAGGGGTGTTGGAGTTAGGTGGTGGTCTGACTTATGGAGTATAGATGAGGGTGAGCATATATCTTGTGACTGGTTCTATAATTCGTGTGTTAGAGTGGTGGGGAATGGAAGAAATACATCCTTCCGGAGGGATCCTTGGTGTAGTTCAATCCCATTTTGTTAGGGTTATAGTAGATTATTTACTATTGCTACTAACAAAGAGGCGTCTATTGAGGAGATGTTTGCTAGAGATGAGGAAGAAATTAGGTGGAATTGGTGTTGTAGATGGTCTTTATTCGAGTGGGAATTATCCCAATTGTTAACTTCCCTTCAGGAATTAAGTTTGGCACAGGTTTGTGAGAAGGTCGACGATTCTTGGAGGTGGACAGCTGACCCAACTGGCTGTTACTCAGTAAAATCAGCTTACAAAGCAATTGTCAATGACTTTATCTATGCCAAAATGCCTCTTCACAAGTTCATTTGGTGTTCATTGGCTCCGTCAAAGGTGTCTTGTTTTGCTTGGAGGGTGTTGTTAGACAGAATTTCTTCAAAAGCAAACCTAGTTAAAAGGAGACTTCTTCAGTAGCATGAGGCGGATTATGTGTGGTGCCGACAAAGTGTAGAGTCCTCATCTCATATTTTTTTTCTGAGTGTCCATTTGCCTTTCAGATTTGGATGTTATGCTTACAATGGTGTGGTTTGCATTCGGTACTTCACTCCTTTTTTGCTCAATTTGAGCAATTCTTGAGTCTCCCAAACTGTACCACAAAGATGCAATACAAGTGGGCCTTAGTTTGGTTGTCTATCATATGAAGTCTTTGGTTGTCTAGGAATGAAGTTATTTTCTCAAATAATCTGTTAACTCCATCTGAGGTGGTTGGCTTGATAAAATTGAGGTCTTTGAAGTGGCTCAGGGCTAAAGATCATTCTTTTTCATATCCTTTTCTATGTTGGTATGAGCAACCTTCTCTATGCTTGGAATTCAGATCTTTTGGCTGAACAATTTTTCCAGCTGGCTTTTTGTGGAGCATTGCACTTGATAATGGTACCAGTTTATATTATTCATGTGCATGATGTTGTTGATACGACTTTGCCTATTTCTGTGTTGCCATTTATTTAATTGGTTTTGGTATTTTGGTTTTATAGGAGGGGTTGTTTTGTTGTGATTATCTTTTTTGTCAGTTTCTTTTGGGTGGCTTGGCTGGGATTAGTGTTTGTCTTTCAGGTGGGTTATATTTTTGTATTAAGTGTTGGAGTACCCCTTTTACTCCCAATTAATTAATTCTTTTGTTTAGCAAAAAAAATATAATTCTTATTTATCACTGAGTTAATGGATGTGGATGCAGATAACAATGAATTGAATATTATGAATAAATGCATGTGCATCCGACGAGTTGGAAAACTAGAAAACAATAATTTGATGAGTTTTAAAAAAAAAATGAGATCATGATCTTCTAACTAAATTCCCATTATTTAGTTAAAAAAAATTCTAAATATTGATCTTTTAGATGTTTTTCCCTTTAATTAGTCAAAAAAATTCGTTTTGGACGAAATTGGTCAATTTTTAAAATGTTTTTTGTTTGTCAGAAATTGTTAAAATGTTCTATAATCCAAACTAAACAACTTTAATGTATGTGTTGTATATTGGCCCAATAAGACTTAATTCAAACAAAAACACCCTTTTTTTTGTTAAAAAACAACAACACCCTAAACAACCCATGTAATGTATATGAGAGTTCAACACGGCAAGTTAACTGGCCAATTTTAGGATGCACCCTCCATCTTTTGGTTTAGCGTAGACCCATTCGATTTTACCAATGTTTAAAATTAAAAATTACTTTTCATAAAAACTGAGTATTTTAATTTATTATACAAAAGAGTCCCTTTTTTTATTTTTGCCCCTCTCTTCCTTCTTCCCAAATCTTATCCCATGTAGAGCTAAAATCGTTTGTCCATATGGTGGAATCGAACAAGCTTCAACTGTATTTTTCTTTTCTTTTTTGTAATTCATGCCCCCTCTCTTCATCATTCCTGTGTTCTAGCTAAAACTCGTTGGTGCAGTAGTGGGATTGAAGCAAGCCACACACAACATTGAGAGGCAGGATGAAGGAGGGGACACCTTCGATGGTGGTGGGAGTTCAAATGGGGGAGCGACGGTGTTGATCGATGGCTTTCACGGAGATGCAGTGGCAAGCGAAAAAGGAGGCAAGGGGTGTCGCGATTAGAGCAGGGAGAAGGAGATGTTAGATTAGGCGGTGTGGGTATGGGCCTTCAAACGTGGCACCGATGTACTCATCAACGAAGAGGAGAAGGGATGGCAACTCGATGATGATAATGATTGATGAACGAAAGTGGAGAGGATGTGTGTTTTGACCTTCTTTGCTTATGGGTTTTGGTGCGACAGTGATGGTGGAACAGGAGATGATGTTCTAATCACTGTGTGTTTGACATATTTTTTGATACTATGATGGAGTATATGGAAATTGATTTTGTGAGTGGTAAAGTTTGATGGTCAATGGGCTTACTGGTTGCTGGTTATAGGTGAATTTAGGTGATGGTGAGCTTGAGTATGAAGGTGGAGGTGAAGGTTGAAGGCAACCAATTTACCAAAAAAAAAAGGTTGAAGGTCGCAGTGTTGCAATGATCTGAAAGGAATAAATAGAGGTGAAACTATGAATAATAAAAGTTAATTTTATCCTGTTATTATGGTTTGAATCCTCACCGTTTATTAAAAAAAATAATATATCTATGAACTAAATTAAGTGGTTTATCGTAGACCAAAAGATAGAGGGTCTATCCTAAAATTGACCAAGTTAACTACTCTTTTGGGCTCCATGCCTTTAGCCGAGACGCACTACAATTCCATTTTACATGACTCGGAGGTTTATCCACGATCTTCAACAATTACCATCCTTCGTCTCCCATGATGACACGTCCCTGCATATCAAGATATATGGGTGAGTTTGTTTCAAGGTATGTAAACACATTTCCGGGAAAGTAAGGTTAGGAAAATGATATTCCCACGTTTGATTCAAGTTTTAAAAAAACGTTCTCGGGTATTAATGATTCCCGGGAATGTTTTTTAGCCATGACTTGCCCATTTTTTATTCTCATGGTGAGGGGTGGGAATCTTATATTCTCATGGGAATGGAAGTTATTTCTTCCACTTCCACTTCATCCTACAATATTTTTCTATTTTTATTTTTTTAAAATTTTTAAAGTAAATGATGATTTTTAAAAATATTCCCGGGAATATGAAATACATACCAAACATACTTATAAGTTTTACCCGGAAATAACATTCCTGGTAATAGGATTCCCGGGAATGATATTCCCGATAATATGATTTTATACCTTGAAACAATCTTTTTTTAATTATTTTGGTCGAAATCTTTTTTATTTGATTTGCTCCTGAAAGTTTTAATAGTGGGCCGGGAATGTTTAGCCTATTTATCCATTCATTGGTTTTTTAAAATGAGTTTAGAGCTTAATAAAATAGCCTAATAATGTTAGTTCAAGGTAGTGAGTTTCGAACAAAAAAAAAAGGTAGTGAGTTAAAATTCGGGCAAAAAAAAGGCAGTGAATTAAAAGAAGCTAAGGTGCAAAATAAAAGATAAAAATTAAAGAACATTAATAAGAATGCGCGATTTATTGTTGGTTATCTTTAAGTGATTATTTCTGTATTAATTCGTTGAAATATGTTTCTTAAGTTGAATAAGTCATTAAATAAGTAAAAGTTAACGATAAAATCTTAATTTCAAGATTTATGTATCAATCCATAACGATTATCCTTCAAGTGTGGTGAGCATCATAACAACCTACTTGTACTGCAATATCATTCTAAATTCTATAAAATGTGAATTTATGTTGTGATTTTCAACAAAAACCTTCTCTGTAAAGATTCTAAACAAGTACTATAAAGGCACTCGTTAGCAGGACCCTAATAATAAATATCCTAAGTGCATCTAATGAATTTCACACAACAATTCATAAATGTTGTTGGGCACCTCGCTACCTTTAAACTTTAAAGTGGTGTGAACATTGTAAATATAAATTATAAGTTATGTTGGGCAATTCATAAATGTTGTTGGGCACTTCACTACCTTTTTTATTATTTCATTTATTTTATAGCAAAGTCCATGTAAGTTATGTGTAATATGAATTATAATAAAATTCTAGTTTTCAAAAGTCCTCAACTATATGTTTAGATGGAGAAATTTAGAATTTCTAAAATTGTGAAATTAATTACATGTGATTATTAAAAAGATAATCAAATATAAGAGAAATTGTAAATGATAATATAAAGAGTTAAACATAACAAAGAAATATTAAAATTTTCTCTCAAAACGTAATATCTGAAATTACTCATATTTATCATTTGAAATTATTTCTTTTGCTATCCTAATAAATGAAATATAGTAATTCAAAACTACTCTATCCTAACATAAGCTAAAAGAATCCTTTTCAAAAACAATCTTTTTTAAAATTAAAATAAACTAAGTCTTGAGTTGTTTTATTCAAAATTATGTGGCTTTGATTTCTCCACTACACTCTGGGATATATAGGAGTGAGAATCAAAACCGTCAAGCCAAAATAAAGTTTCCTTTTTTCTTTCCTTTCAATATTCATTTTAAAAGATAAAAAGTCCTTTTTAAATTCCCATATATTTTCTTTTCTTTAAAAATAAAAAATGAAAATTATTTTGAATTATTTTTTATTTTAAAAAAAAGTAAAAAAATAATTACTTTTTCAAAATTATCAAATATTGCACAATTACAAATCAAGTTCAATTACTGAAAGGACATTACATATTTTGAAGGGGGGGGGGGGGGGGGGGCGACAATAATTTCGACCCAACTTCCAACATTAGGTACTAACTCATAGTATAAAATGGTAAACCACCAACCACATTAATATTTGACACATTCTTATAGAATACATTTAAGAATAAACGTATCCAATCACAATATAAAACTATTAATTAAAAACACAATCTATGATTATAGTCATGATGTGCATATTATTTACCATGTTGATCTATATAATTAAAAAAAAAAGGTTACAAGATATGGAAAAAATGAAAAATTACTCGAACAACAACATAATTATCCATAATCTTTGTAGTTTTTTACACCATCGCTCGCCTCTAAACCTTGTACTCCCTCCAGACTTGAATATAAGCAAAAAAAATGTTTTCACGCCATTAGTTTTCACTTCATAACACCTCTGCATTGTCTTCGCATTTCTCTACTCGCATTGTCTCAGCCATTTTCATCTTCGCTCTGCCGCCCTCTTTGCCGCTCGCAACTGCTATTTCTCCTGCTGCCACCCGCTGCTGCTAGGGTTTGCGCTGCTGCAGCTGCTACTCGTGCCCTGCCGCTGCTCGTGCTGTTTGGCTGCAGCCCTACCATAGGTTAGGTTTTTTCTGGACACCAATAACATTAAATAATTTATTCTTACATGTTAACTCTAACCTAATAAATTACAAATGCCTTGCTATTTTACATTTTTTAACATTCGGTTGCACCCTTGCCATAGAATGTATTGACTTAAGAAATTATTTGAGTGAGTGTGAGTGATCCATGGCTTTCAATTTCAATTTCAATATAGGATATATGATACAAAGTTAAGAAATTATTGAGTTGTATATATGATACAAAGTTATATTTTGAAGTTGTATATATGATACAAAGTTAAGAAATTATTGAGTGTTGTCATGTTGTAGGATGAAATTCCTTGGAATCTATCTGACTATTTGTGAGATGCTAAAGGCCAAAGGTTGGCTTATATACTGGTACTAAATGGCCAGATGCATGAGAAGAGAAATCTAAATATAAATATAATAGTACTATACTACAGTGTACACGTACGTCCAATCATAATCGTTTGGATGAGGACAGATTCTTGTGTACCTATGTGACATGTGGTATATGCTCTGGCTTAATGTATATCTGAACTAAAGCCAAATATGAAGTCTAGCTAATAATAAACAACATGTAAGAAGCTCCCACATGTACCAAGAAAAAAGACTGATAAATTAGGATAAAGGGGGGGAGAAACACTAGGATTAATCTACATTGTCTTTAGAGCTTTAGTGAATTGAAATTGCATTTAGAGCAATAATTGAAGATGTAGTGAGAATAATTGAAATTGATTTAGAACAGTATGCATAATTATTTCCTGATTAGCATTCAATGAATTTACATAAGAAGCTTGTATACTATATTCTTAATTAGGAAATTATTATTTCTTATTAAGTGTATGTCTTTATAGGAAATATAATTTTTTAAATCTTTTTTTAGAATCTAAAATATAATTATTTTTAAAATAAGCTAAACTGAATATATTGAAGAGTACTAACATGTGTTAGTATGAAAGGAAATTAATTGAATTTCTTAAATATCCATGTGATCTTAAGTCTTAACTTCAATACTTAAATTTTCTAATTCATCTCATAAGAAATAGCTTTATGAGATGTTGGAGAATGACGCCTTTTCTTACTTAAAATTTAAAAGAAACATCGTACTCTGTTAACCAATCTAACTAACAGAACATGTAGCCTGGTGGTTTGATGTTATCATACTAACCTTATTGCTTAACTGAAACTGCAGGCCTTGATTAACAGATACGATGGTGTAATTTTTTAATTCTATTGTTGATGGTGTAGTTTATGGTGTAACTATTTTTCTCAAAAGTCTAGTTTTCATTGGAGTCCCTCTCACTTCCACCAATAATTCAATGTATAAATTTTAGTAATGTTTGAACTTTGAATTTATAAAATTTCAGTCTAGTTTTGATTTTAATTGTATAGTTGATTCAAAGGTGGTGCTTCATTGTGGTAGTTTGACATATTCATCACTCGATACGTGTTGTCAATTGAGGTTAGTGCTCAATATATTTAGATATTTCTTACTTTTATTATGAGTTTTTGTATATATACATGTATATAGTTATGTTTACTTATATTGTTGAAGTTTTATATGTTTTATTTACATAAATATACATGTGTATAGGTACATTTCATTGTATTGGATCTTGAATTGTCCAAGTGGGACAGTTTAGGAAAAAACTTTGTGATCAATTGGTTATTAGTTTGTCATTAAATATTACATGTTATGTTTGATGAAATTTTGGCGTAGTTCATTTCTTTTTTTTCTCTGGGTGCATACTTGATCGAGGATGATATTGCGTAGATTAAGTCATGTAGTTAGAGACCAATGAGAAATGCTACTGAAATTTCATCAAATATAAAATGTAATATTTGATGACAAACTAATAACCAATTGATCACAAAGTTTCTTCTCAAATGGGATAGGGCCATACCAAATTTGATTGAGAGCTGGTGTTTTGAAGTGCAAATGATAATATGAAATTTGTAATGTGCAAGTAACTATGGCTAACAATATTGTTGATAGATTTAGTATGGATCGAAGGTGGATGGCTGCCAATCGTATGTCACAAGAATATATGGAAGGAGTCAAAGAGTTTGTTAAGTTTGTTGTTGATTATGCCAAAGACCGTAATAGAATCATTTGTCCTTGTATAGATTGTTGCAATTCTAGGAAAGTTAGTGAATCTGAATTGCTAGATCACTTAATATGCCAAGGAATTGATGAAAGTTATACATGTTGGACAAGACATGGAGAGATAAGAGCTGAGTCTAGTGGTGTGGGGGATAGTGACAGATATATGTCTGCTGATGTTGAGTCAACTACAAATGACTTTGACCATGTTGAAGAGATCCCGACCGTCATTGAAGATGATCTCCTAGATTGCCCTGAGATGTTTGAGAGGTTGAAAAATGATTCTGAGAAGCCCTTATATGAAGGATGTACTAAATTCACAAGGTTGTCCGCGGTGTTAAAATTATATAACTTAAAGGCGGGCAATGGATGGACCGACAAGAGCTTCACAGACTTACTGGAACTTCTAAAGGATATGCTTCCAGATGATAACGTGCTTCTTAGTCGAACATATAAGGCCAAACAAATGCTATGTTCCATTGGCATGACTTATGAGAAGATACATGCATGTCCTAAAAGTAACGCATCACGACATAAAAAGGAGCGATCATCTCCAATGAAGGTGATGTGGTATTTCCCCATAATATCGCGATTTAGGCGCATGTATTGTAGTGCAAATGATGCCAAGTTATTAACATGGCATGCGGATGAGAGGATTAAAGATGGAAAGCTTTGACACCCAGCAGATTCTCCTCAATGGATTAAAATTGATCATGATTATCCTAATTTCGGGAAGGAAGCAAGGAACTTACGCCTTGCTTTGGCTACTGATGGTATGAACCCGCATGGTATGCAGAATAGCACACATAGTACATGGCCGGTAATTTTGGTGATTTACAACCTTCCTCCGTGGCTTTGAAAAATGCATTTTCAAGTAGCCTCTGCTCATTTCCGTATAGGGATTGATGTTATTGTAATTCTTGTTTTTTGTTTCTTCATGTGTACACATTATGTATAAGATTGTAGTTGAATATGGTTGTACTTTGTTGGATTGGATTTGTTAGAAGTGAGTTCTATATGTTTGATTGGAGCGGTTGAAACTGAATTCTGACAGGTATTTAGCTATTTGGGGAAGCTGAAAATATAGGGGGAACTCTGTCAAAATTTTTGTAGAATTTTTTACAATCCTTGGAACTAATTTTTACCATTAAATGAGTTAGTTACTTACAACTGTATAGATTTAAGTCTTCCATTGTGGTTGTTGTACTTAATTTGTTGGTTCATTGGAATTGCTAGCACTTAGTTCATACAAGTATTTAGCTATTTGGGGAACCTTAAAATATAGGGGAAACTCAGTCAAAATTTTTGTAGAATTTTACTCATTCCTTTACACTAATATTTTCCCATATAAATTAGTTAGTTATTTACAAAGGTTAAACTTTGTTATATTTGTTTGAATCTTAATTTTATGTAACATATTGAATGAAATTTGTTGTCAAATATCAGATACTCATGTATTATCAATAAGAGTTTAGGCATACAAAATTGATGTTATTAGAGGTCAAATTTAGGATAAAAAAGCTACTGCAGAATTTTTTTTAAGAAAAGAAAGGTTTTTATCACGGTTCCTTGACTACAACAACTATGGAATCTTTTTTTTTGCTAGCTTTTTATCACGGTTCATTTTCGGAACCGCGATAGAAAAACTGAACTAATATCGCGGTTCCGAAAAACAACCGCGATAATATCTTTTAATCGCCCAGCGCAGGAACGCGGTTAAAACCGCGTGAAAAAGGCTATTTTGGCATAGTTGTTGGCTTAATTGTCAGTGTCACCCTTAGGATTCGATGGGCTTAACTTCCCATCCCATCCCATGGCGCCTATAATGGGCGCAGCCCCTTAAGTTAGATGCGGCTCTGTGAACCCTTAAGGAAATAAAGTTGCGCCCTTACTAACAGCTATAACTTTTGGCCTAGTGGTAAGCGCTTGATCCAACAAATGGTATCAGAGCAAGGTCATGGGTTCGAATCCCTCGGCTAACACTTGGGGGGAGATTGTTGGCTTAATTGTCAGTGTCACCCTTAGGATTCGATGGGCTTAACATCCCAACCCATGGCGCCTATAATGGGCGTAGCCCGTTAAGCTAGATGCGGCTCTGTGAATCCTTAAGGAAATAAAGTTGCGCCCTTACTAACAGCTATAGCTTTTGTCTTAGTGGTAAGCGCTTGATCCAACAAGTGGTATCAAAGCAAGGTCATGGGTTCGAATCCCCCGGCTGACACTAGGGGGGAGATTGTTGGCTTAATTGTCAGCGTCACCCTTAGGATTCGATGGGCTTAACATCCCAACCCATGGCGCCTATAATGGGCACAACCCCTTAAGCTAGATGTGGCTCTATGAATCCTTAAGGAAATAAAGTTGCGCCCTTGCTAACAACTATAGCTTTTGGCCTAATGGTAAGCGCTTGATCCAACAATAGTGTCTGCCAGTACATGATAGCAAGAACTGGGATAAATGGTACATACAAATGAAAGTCTTGTTTGGATTTCAAGACGTTTTAGAGATTGTGTTGAATGGGTACTAAGAATTGGGTAATAACCCAACTGATGTTCAAAAACAACTTTTAAGGAAGCAAAGGTGAAGGATTGAAAGGCTTTGTTTCCGATTCACCAATGTGTGGATGTTGGCAACTTTGAGAAGATTGTTGCAGCAACCACAACCAAGGAGGCGTGAGATGCGTTGGGGAAATGTTATACTGACGGTGAGAAAATCAAAGAAAGTTCAACTCCAATCTTGGAGAAGGCGGTATGAACTGCTTCATATGGATAATCAAGAGGAGGTGGCAAGCTATTTCACGTGGATAATGAGCCTCACCAACCAAATGAGAAGTTGTGGGGAGAAACTTTCTGATCAGCTCATCATTGAAAAAAATTATGCGCTCTCTTACTCAAAGATTTGACTACATTGTAGTTGCAATTGAGGAGTCAAGAAATGTTGAGAAAATGAAAATTGAAGAACTGCAAGGCTCTTTCGAGGCTCATGAGCTAAGATTGGATGAAAGGAGTGTTGAAAAACTTATTGATCAAGCACTGCAGGCTCAAGTTTTCAAGAAAGGTAATTATGATTACAGGAAACACAAGAAAGGGAAAGGAAGAGACAAATTTAGGAGAGGGGGTGGATTCCCTAATGAAAATCAGCAAGTTGAAACAGATAAGCCCGAAAGTTTAGGTAGTAAAAGGGGTGACAATCTTGGTAGAGGAAAGCATGAAAAGAAATGACTTGATAAGAGAAAGATACAATGTTTTAATTGCCAAAAGTGGGGTCATTTTGTTTTTGATTGTTGTAACATCCCAAAAATCAGGACCTAGAGAATACAATGGAAGTCTTAGGCTGTGAATCCCAACGCAAGAAGGAAGTTAGAAGTAAAATGAGGACTTAGGGGGTTTAGGGGAAAATAAGACAAGAGTTAGGGGAATGGTCAAGTGTTGTGAGTTTTAAGGGAATTGAGAAGGGAAACCAAGCTTTAAGCAAAACATAATTGTAGATTTAACTTAGGAGGAGTCACACCCGAAGGTGGAGAGGCTAGCAAAGTCAAGAGGTGAGGAAGGAAGTAGAGGCTTCGGAACGAGGGAATTGAATTGAAATTGATGATTTACATTATTGTTCACGTGAAGTATACCCCATTGGACTTCAATCAAGGTTGTTGCTTAATTTTGGATTTTAAGCATAATGACCTATGTACACTAGATCGACGATATCTAGAGTTGAAGGTGTCTGATTTAGGTGATTCAACTTGCATTAGAAAGCTCAGATCCAAAGCTTTGGTTTGATATGCAGTACGATAGTATTCCGGTCTGATTTGCATCTCCAAACAGGCTCGTTCTCGTTTAAACGAGAAATCTCCAGCTTGAGCAAGGATATCAGTAGAAACATGAGAATTCACTCTAGTTTTCTCGCCCAAGCTCGCTTGAGCGAGAGTAAGCGAGAAAAAAGAGTTAGAATGGGGCTCTCTGGAGTGAAATTTCGTTCAGACTCGTTTGAGCGCGCCAGAGTGAGAAAGGGGTTCTCACTCGAGCGATAAAGGGGTTCTCGCTCAAGCCAGAGCTTCTCGCTCAAGCGAGAGAGGGCGAGCAGGGCTTCATAAAAACACTATTAGGGCTCTTTTTTTTTACTTTCATTCATTCTTATACTGGAGTGAAATTTTGCTCAGCCTCGTTTGAGTGCGCTCGAATGAGAACACGCAGATTTAGTTTTTAAAACTTATTCATTAGGGCTTTTACCCTCATTCTTTCCCACTTTCAACTTTTAAAGAGATAGCCTAGAAAGAGAGAGAGAAAGAGATCGAAGGAGAAGAAACTTGGATTAAAGTTCCCCCACCATTCAAGGAGCTTGGATCATCACCCTCAACCCCCATCTTCTCTATTTCTTGCTTTGAGGTGAGTGTGGTGAAGTTGGTTGGATGTCTCTAGAAGGGGGGTTGAATAAAGACTTTTAAAATTTGGTTCCTGAAAATCTTAAGATCAAGCTGAGACTTGTTCTCAAGTTTAATAACTTGGAAGCTCAAGAAAGTTAGATAAGACGTTATCTTAACTCAGTATAGTTATCAATTTTGCAAGTGTGAGTCTCAGCAGTTAAGATTCAGTATTTTAGTCAAATATAACTTGTTTTAAATAGATGAATCTCAGGTATTAAAATGTGCAATATAAATGAAGAGATAGAGAGAAGAGATGCACACTGATTTATCCTGGTTCACCCACTCCTTGGGCTACGTCCAATCCTCACAACTTGTGATATTTCCACTAATGACAACCTTGTCAAAGTACAAGTATTCTTGCTGCCTCTTCAGGCTCACCCTCACACCAAGCTTAGGCTCTCCTACCATGGTTGTGATACAAGTATTCTTCAATGGGCCTCTTCAGGCTTCTTATAACTCACACTGAGACTAGGTTCTCTCTTATCTCAGCTAAGACAACTTACAAATATTTGATAGAATGATGAAGGTCCAGCTTACAACATACAAAGTATGGATATACAGTGTGATTTTCTAGGAGTATTCTCTTTACAAATATAAGGAAAATTATGAGCTTGAAAGAGAATAGATGAGACTACAGAATGTGTTCTCAAGTTAAGACTGGATCTGAGATGAGAAGGACTTGAGACTGACTTGAGATGTGGTTGAGATGCAAAGATTTTCAATATTCAACGTAGTCTCTCACTCTTCTTCACTATTGACTTCTGGTACTTATTTCAAATAAAAACTAGCCGTTATGTGGCCGCTTATGACCGTTGCATAGAGAGAAGAGTTTCCTGCCAAAAGGTCCTGTGCGTTCTGCCTTATGTCAGCGTGTGCAATGTCCTTATCTTAAATCTTGTTGACTCTATGTACTCTGTGTTCTAAAGTTGAGTCTGAGTCTTAGGCATTGTCTTAGGGCAGTTTTTTGCATCTGAGTTTTGATCTCAGTCTTGTACTTCCATCTGAGTCTCAGTTCTTTTGTTAAAGCTTGCGTCTGGGTCTTAGTCTTATGCCTGAGTTTGAATCTTGCATCTGAGTTGTGCATCTGAGTCTGACCTTGTGTTTGAGTCTGACTCTGTGTCTCATTTGTTCAGCAACTCTTGTTCTTGTTTTTATCTTGACAAATCTTATTTTGGATTTATACATTGCATGCTTCAAAGAATGACTCTGAGCTGATTATGTTTTTGGCATCATCTTAGCATAAGAGATTCATCCTGCAAATTTGAAGTCTAAAATTCTGCCAAGACTTGAGCAAACAGTTAGTAATAACAAGACACTTAAAATATTTTGCTTTTTATGATCTCTATTCTTTGATGGTTTGTCTTCATTAAAAAACATTTAGAGTGAGTTTGTCTTAACATGTGGTTCACCCACTCACTTTCATTCTTGTATGAAATCCTATGAATGCTCCCTATTCTTACTTCCCTTGCTTATCTTACCTGATTGTGGTTGATTTGATGATGATCCTAGGGTTAGGGATGGTATGATGTGATGATTGTTTGATATTACTCTCACTCTAGGGTCAAAGGTTAGGGTTCCACTTTAGGCTTTTATGATTATGTTTATGCTCTCATTGAATTGTATATTTATGCACATACATGCTAATTATCTATCAATATATCATGCTTTTACACCCCAATCATGTATAAAATCTTTTCATAGGCCTTTGGCCAAGAGAAATTTCATAGGGTCTTTGGACCAAAAGAGTAATCAAGAACTTCAGGGGTCTTCGGACTAAAGAGAGGAATCACTTGGACCTCTCGGCCAAGAGAGACAAGGGATCCTCAATCAGGTGCAAAAAAAGTCATTTGCATTTGTATGACAATAAGACTTAATCAGGGTGTCCAAGGGCGACGGTCTTTGGTCACATGGCCGAGCGCTCAAATCAGATTTAGTGAAAAGACACCCTTGGTGAGGGTTACACACCATCAGGTTCAGTGTGACAGCATGACTGCATGGGTTGTTTTCACCAGAGAAAATATTATGTGCATTGTATGATTGCTTGGTAGAAATTGTGTTGTATACTCATTCATGTCTCTATGTGCATTTATGTTGCATTTCCATTTTCCTGTTCCTCCTACAATGTATACATGATCACATTCACTGGGGCGTAAGTCTCACCACACGTTGTGGACTTCATTTTAGATATGTAGGATTGTTTGGTTGGATGCATGGACGGTGAGTTTGAAGCTCTTTGAGTGGATCATTCCACCTCTAGTTTTTATTTTGAATTCCATGAGGGAAACTGATTGATATGAGTCATACCATGCTGAGTTAGATTAGAAATTATATAATTGTGGATGGTTGTTATTTTGAGCCATTGAGTGCCATATGGATTAGGAGATTCATGATGTATGACTGTTTATATTTGGGCTTATGTAATCGTCGGAGTTACCTAAGCATTTTACGAGTGTGTTTGTTTTCGTTATCTATAATGGCGCAGAAAAATTTCAGGAATTCGTGAATTTTGCTTCCAACGGACATTATTCTTGGATTTAGAAATTATGATGTTACATTATGCTATTAGAGCAGTTCAATCCATTGGACTGTGGTTAGGTTAGTAACTCGTGACTTCCTATAATCCTATAGTACCTCGTACGCCCTATAGGGACTGATCACCTCTATATTGTGTGCGTTGTATGCAGGATTATGGTTAGTGGCTTGAATAGGATGCCTTGGTCAGGGATTTTAGGGTATGTCCCTAATAAGGTTAGTACCAATCGCCTGTTAGGGAGAGAGGAGTTCATAGACATATTCCCTATGGCAAGAAACTTACTCAGGGTACCCTATAGGATCTCACCGCTAGAACCAAGCGAACACAAGCCTCACATAGGAAAACAAACATAGGTAAACTACCTGATGAGTAATGAGGATGAATGTTTGATCATGAGGTTTATGCTCAATTTCGTTGAGTAATGGACAACATATGTTTGGTGTGTGTGTCAAGCATTGTGGATCCTTTGGTTTAAGGTTTAAATGATTTTGGATGTTATTAGAATCGGATAGGATTGAGAAAATTGGTTGGCTTGCAATGTGATACTTGAATTCTCTACATGATTGAATGACATGATTTTTACTATGTGTATGTGGATTGACTTGTAGTTTGATTGAATCACACCCTTTAGAACCTAGTAGAGATAAGACCATAATGGTTGGCATAGATTGAAGCCGAGATTGTATTTGGAGTAGAGTAGTCTTAAATGTAACGAAGAAGGTAGAACTATGGCCTTAAATCTCCTATTCTTCCTCATCCCAAATTTCCTCTTGGTATAGTGACATTGGGGGAGTTATTATTGATTTAGAACCTTTGATTTTGGATTTGAAGTTTACCTATGCCTGAAGTTGCAGGATTAGTGATTAGGGTGACCAATGAGCCATAAAGGGCTTGCCTTGAGATTGGAGGATGGAGACCACGTTAGATGAACTTAGACCACAATTTTTGAACTACTAAGGACCATGATAAGATTCATAGTACAATGAGCAAATAGAGAAGATCTAAGCTTAATGACCTTAAATTAATAACCATTTTATTCTACGTTAAGGCTTCCTTTATTGGTTCAACTACTTATATACAATTATGCTATTAATTTTTTGTTTTTGTCCGGTTATTATTACTTGATCATAATCTCATATTCAGTTTTACTTGAGTTAAGATGTAAATTCAGTAATATGAAGATAGTTGGTGAATCTGAAAACTTGGATGGTTAAGTTTACCTTATGGTTGGTATCACGATTGACTCTTTTAGGTTCTATGTTTACTAACCTAGCTATTAGCACTTAAGGAACAGGGTTCATCGCTTCTACTGTATTGCTATTAAAAAAGAGCATTCTTAGAATCCATGCCTAGTCCATAAATCTCTATACTTATACATTTGGTTCCTACCCTTGATAGTCAGAAGTAATCCTTCGATGTTTTATATGAGGTGTTACAATGGTTTACCTTGGTGCCTCATTTAATCAAGATGAGAATTCTAGCACTTGGTTTTGGTTCCCCTAAGTACAAGCTAATCTCATATTATTGATATCAGTTATTTAGTGTATCCCCCTCACTTGATTGATTGATTTCATGGTTCCTTAGTTTAAAATCAAGCTGAAATCTATCTTAGATTCCCTATTACATCTCGGATTGGTTAATCATGAAGTGTTAAGAATATGGTTGAAAGGATCGTTTAGAAATTTATATTACTGGAAGAGTCCTAGCTAAGCTACCATAAGAAGTAGACTTAGAGCTTCAAGCTAGGAAACCATAGCCAAGTTTTAGGGCCCAGGAAGGGAATGATTTCATTCCCAGTGGGGGTCCCATCCATAAGGGGCGTAGCATCGAGAATGGGCTATAATGGTAGTTTCAGCACGATTTGGGATTTCCAAATAGTTCCAAAATCCTAAATAGATTCTCTTTGTTAAGGATAGGCATACTAGGTGTCTAGACCAAAATTGTTTCTTCGTTAGTCCATGTGTTTTGTATCCTTATACTCCAATTCAAGGGTGGTATGTATGATAATGGGCTATTGTAAGTTCTGGGGTACAACTGAAAATTTTAAATCATATTAGGGTGAAGTTAAGTATCCCAGTACAGGGATAATGCTGGCGTTGACTGGTGCCGCGGTAGTAGAAGGATAATGGGGTGGGTAGATGCCGACTAGAACCACTTGGACCCATGCCGACACCTTAGCAAATACTAGAGTGTCGAAGTTAAGACTTAACTTTAAAGAGTTAGAGCTGTGAGCTTTACACTTAAAGGTTAATCAATCACATTATGAGGTTAGGAAAACTAGGAGTTAATTGTGGATTCAAATTTTAAAATCTTATGCAATCCCATAGGAGTTATGAACTCTTTGTTAGGTAGAAATTACATATTAGAAACCATTTTCAAGACCATAGGGAAGAAATGGTGTTAACATAGTTAGATGATCCTGAGGCGGATAACCCACCGATAGTGGTCCTTACCGACTAGCAGAATCAGGGTGCGCAATGGAAGTCTTGAATGATGATTAATAGGCCACAAGTATAGTAAGGAGAGGAAATTATCTTAGAGGGAGAGAGTGAACATAGGGAGTAAGTCGAACTATAATCTCCTTGATGATAAGCTCTCCAAAGATTGGATTTCTTCCTTTCAAGTATTCCATAGAATAGAGTTTCCCACATTAGTTGTTGCCATGACACCCTATATAGGGCACTCTATAGGACACCTCCAAGTAGGGAAGATAAAACCCTGTTTAGATGGGTAAAGAGAGTAAAAGAAACCCTTGGGGACAGTAGTTGGTCTAAGAGATTAAGTATTTAGTGCAGATATATGAAGGAGGGTTGAATGGAACGTCTAGCAGGTAGTAGAACATACTCACTTCGGGATGTCTAGAGTTAAGGGAGTGATGATTGGATCCTCTTATGGGAAGCCTATATTTTGGGGAAGTTAGGAATTAGCGGAAACTTGAGGTTTTCACCCTCGGGGTTGAAGAGTGAAGAAAGGGAAATTAGAGGTTAAACCTTGTCCGCAACTTTACCACTGTGGCTTAATAGGACGGACGCTGCAATAAGATTATAGCCTTGGGGTTATGCTTAAAGGATTAGGGGTGAGAAATACGATTTTTGACCCAGGCGGGAGTTGTTGGGATGGGAGTAAAATGATATAGAGACGGGGAGTTGATGGTGAAACTAGAGAATAGTGTTCGTGGATACCTTAGAATCCCAATAAACGTCTCAAAGTTGGGTTAGAACGGACAAGTCCAGCTAGTTAGGTCAGGACCTGAATCATGTGAAACTAGTTGGTTGGCAATCGTGGAGGTCGTATGTTCCCGAGAAGCATGCAGAGATTAGTTTGTCAGACTCGTAATACAATAAGGTCATTGCCTATTAAAACCTGTTGATTAGTGTGGCAAATTTTAGGGACAAAATTTATTTAAGAGGGCGTAGAATTGCAAAATCCAAAAATCAGGACCTAGAGAATACAGTGGAAGTCTTAGGTTGTGAATCCCAACGCAAAAAGGAAGTTAGAAGTAAAATGAGGACTTGGGGGTTTGAGGGGAAAATAAGACAAAAGTTAGGGGATTGGTCAAGAGTTGTGAGTTTTAAGGGAATTGAGAAGGGAAACTAAGTATTAAGCCAAACATAATTGTAGATTTAACTTAGGAGGAGTCACACCCGAAGGTGGAGAGGCTAGCAAGGTCAAGAGGTGAGGAAGGAAGTAAAGGCTTCGGAATGAGGGAATTGGATTGAATGGATGATTTAAATCATTATTCACGTGAAGTGTACCCCATTGGACTTCAATCAAGGTTGTTGCTTAATTTTGGATTTTAAGCCTAATGACCTTTGTGCACTAATTCGATGATATCTAGAGTTGTAGATGTCCGATTTAGGGAATTCAACTACATTCGAAAGCTAAGACCCGATGCTTAAGTTTGATATGCAATATGATAGTATTCCGGTTTCATTTGCACCTCCAAATAGATTCGTTCTCATTCAAGCGAGAAATCTCTAGCTTGAGCGAGGATATCAGCAGAAACAGCTGGTGAATTTACTCTTGTTTTCTCGCCCAATCTCGCTTGAGCGAGAGTAAGCGAGAAAAAAAGTAAGAATGGGGCTCTCTGGTGTGAAATTTCGCTCAACCTCGCTTGAGCGCGCCCGAGCGAGAAAGGGGTTCTCGCTCAAGCGAGAACGCGCAAATTCAGTTGTTAAAACATATTCATTAGGGCTTTTACCCTCATTCTTTCCCACTTTCCACTTTTAGAGAGAGAACCTAGAGAGAGAAAGAGATCGGAGGAGAATAATCCGTTTGGTTTACAGTTGAGTAGAATTGATTCTAGAAATGAATGGTTGAGATGAATGATGCACGCTTTACGAAGTACGTTGGACGGAAGTGATTTAAAATCAATTTTCAAAACCATGGTTTTGTTGAACTAGAATTTAAAGCAAACAGGCTATAAGTTTGGATTGAAGCCCCCACTCCGTTCAAGGAGCTTGGATCATCACCTGCAACCCCCATATTCTCTATTTATTGCTTTGAGGTGAGTGTGGTTCACCCACTCACTTTCATTCTTGTGTGAGATCCTATGAGTGCTCCATATTCTTACTTCCCTTGATTATCTTACCTGATTGTGGTTGATTTGATGATTATCCTAGGGTTAGGGATGGTATGATGTGATGATTGTTTGATATTTCTCTCACTCTAGGGTTAAAGGTTAGGGTTCCACTTTAGGCTTTTATGATTATGTCCCTGCTCTCATGGAATTGTATATTCATGCACATACATGCTCATTATCTATCAATATATCTTTTGCACCCCAATCATGTATAAAATCTTTTCATGGGCCTTTGGCCAAGAGAAATTTCACGGGGTCTTCGGACCAAAAGAGTAATCAAGAACTTCAAGGGTCTTCGGACCAAAGAAAGGAATCACCTGGACCTCTCAGCCAATAAGGACAAGGGATCCTCAATCAGGTTAATAAAAAGTCATTTGCATTTGTATGATAATAAGATTTAATCAGGGTGTCCAAGGGCGACGGTCCTTGGTCACATGGTCAAGCGCTCAAATCAGGTTCAGTGAAAAGACACCCCCGGTGAGGGTTACACACCATCAGGTTCAGTGTGACTACATGATTGCATGGATTGTTTTCACCAGAGAAAATATTTTGTGTATTGTATGATTCCTTGGTAGAAATTGTGATGCATACTCAAACATATCTCTATGTGCATTTATGTTGCATTTCCATTTGCATGTTCCTCCTACACTGTATGTATGATCACATTCACTAAGACATAAGTCTCACCACACGTTGTGGATTTCATTTTAGATATGCATGATTGTCTGGCTGCATGCATGGACGGAGATTTTGAAACTCTTTGAGTGGATCATTCCATCTCTAGTTTTTATTTTGAATTCCATGAGGAAAATTGATGTATATGAGTTATACCATGCTGAGTTAGATTAGAAATTATGTAGTTGTGGATGTTTGTTATTTTGAGCCACTGAGTGGCATATGGATTAGGAGATTCATGATGTACGACTGTTTATATTTTGGCTTATGTAATCGTTGGAGTTACCTAAGCATTTTACGAGTGTGTTTGTTGTCGATATCGATAATGGACGAAATAATTTCAGGAATTCGGGAATTTTGCTTCCAACGGGCATTATTCTCGGATTTAGAAATTAGGACACTACAATTGTTGGCTCAGGAAAGGAAAGAACAAAAAGGAAAATGATGATGAAGCATTCTTGGCTCATGATGATTCTGATTCAAACCTAATTATTTTGATGGTGACCACAAGTGATGATATTGTAAAGAATGAAAATTGGTATATTGATACCGGATGTTCAAACCATATGACGAGTGAAAAGGAATGGTTGACTGAGATAGATATGAGCAAAAAGAACAAATTTAGATTTGCAGATAGTAGAACAGTGGCAGCCAAAGGTGTTGGCAATGCTTTGATTGAGATCAAAGATGGAAGAACAGCAGTGATTGAGAATGTTTTATTTGTACCAAATATGAAGTGTAACCTGTTGAGTGTGGGGAAGCTAGTTGAGAAAGGATTTTCTGCAATCATGCATCATGAGTGCCTTGAGTTGTATGATCCAGACCAAAGATTGATTTTTAAGACTCATATTTCAAAGAATAGGACATTCCAAGCCAACCTTCAAACTATTGAGACACTGTGTTTGGGAGCAGCACGCAGCTAATGTTGAGGAAAGTTGGTTGTGGCATTGAAGGTTTGGGCACTTAAATTTCAAGATCTTGAAACATTTGGCTTTTAAGAAGCTGGTTGGAGGATTACCACACATTTTCATAGCAATCAAGATGTGTGAAGCCTGGATGATTGGAAAATAGCCAAGGAAGCCATTAAAGTCTCATCTTCTAATGAGAGACGCCGAACTTTTACATGTTGTCCATTCAAATGTGTGTGGACCCTTTGATGTGGTTATATCTCATTAAGACCAAAGAAAAAACACTTCAAGCTCTTGAGAAATTTAAAGCCATGGCTGAAAAACAAAGTGGCAAAGCCATCAAAGTGCTAAGAACTGGTGGGGGTGGTGGAGAGTTCACTTCCAAAGATTTTGAAAGGTTCTGTATACAACATGGAATACAACATAAGGTAACAGCCCCCTACACTCCTCAACACAATGGTTTAGCGGAGAAGAGGAATAGAAATTTTCTTGACATGGCCAAAAGTATGTTGAAACATAAAAGGCTGCAACATTCATTTTGGGGAGAGGCAGTTACAAGTGCTACGTATATTCTTAATAAGTGTCCAACCAAAAGATTAAAGAATAAAGTACCTGAAGCAGTGTGGAATGGTATGGAGCCTACTGGAAGTCATTTCAGGATATTTTGATTCTTGCGTTATCCACACATACCTAATGAAAGAAGAAGAAAGCTTTAGGACAAAAGTGAAACAATTATTTTAGTGAGATATCATCCCACATATGCCTACAAGATTTATGATCCAATCAAACAGAAAATATGTATCAGTAGGGATGTGTTAGTGTGTGAAGATGAAGCATGGGTCCGAACCAGTGGCCATAAATTTGTGGGTTCTACACTGATACATGTTGATTTGAACAGTGGAAAGGAAGGGCAAACAACAGTTGATAATCTACAACAAGTTCATAAACCACAGAGACAAAGAAATCTTCCATCCAGATTTGCTGATTTTGAAATGTATCCTGATCATGTAGTTACTGCGAAGGGAGATTTGGTGCACTTTACACTACTAGAAGATGTTGAACTGATTAACTTTGAAGAAGCAATTTCCTCACAAGAATGGAAAGCATCAACAATAAATGAGCTAAAGTCAATTGAGAAAAATAATACTTGGGAACTAGCTGAATTGCCTCATAATAAACAACCAATAGGGGTCAAGATTAGTAGCGAAAGGTTTTCTGCAAAGACATGGGCTGAATTACATAGAAATGTTTGCATTGGTGGGAAGAATTGAGACTGATAGACTTGTGGTTGCCTTAGCAAGTGGAAAGGATTAGCCATTAATATAGTTAGATGTGAAATCGGCTTTCTTGAATGGGTCCTTTGAGGAAGAAGTGTATGTGACACAGCGACCTGATTTTGAAATTCAATGAAGTGAGGAGAAGGTTTATAGGTTGAAGAAAGCCTTATATGGATTAAAGCAAGCCCCTCGGGCTTGGAATAGAAGAATTAACTCATTTCTACTTGACAACAGATTTGTCAAGTGTACTGTGGAGCATGGTATCTACGTTAAAGTTTTAGATAATGGAAGAATGTTGTTGATATGTCTCTATGTTGATTATATGTTGATCACTGGCAATAATTTGAGAGAAATTGAGGTCAAATTAGGATTGATGTTAGAATTTGAGATGATAGATCTTGGTAGACTTTCATACTTCCTTGGTCTGGAATTTTTTAACACTACCAAAGGAACATTGTTGTACCAGAAGAAGTATGGTACTAAGGTACTTAGGAGATTTGAAATGAATGATTGTAATGCTGCTACAACTCATGCTGAAATGAATGTTAAGCTCAAGAGAGGTGGTGAAGAAGAGAGTGTTGATGGCACCTTATTCAAATAAATTGTTGGAATCTTGAGGTATCTTTGCCACAGTAGACCTGATCTATGCTATTTTGTCCGGCTAATATTAATTAGACGGTTCATGAATGATCCTAAAAATTTAAACGTACTAGTAGCCAAGAGGCTACTAAGGTATCTAAAAGGTGTTAGAACCACAGGAAACACTAGAAGGGGGGTTGAATAGTGTTTTAAGCTTTTCGTGTCAATCTTGTAAATCTTTTATTTAAATCATGAAGATGAATAATGTTTAAAATGAATCTTAAGATCAGAGATAATTAAAACGTGCGGAAGATAAGAAAAATAAAGTTTCTTTTAAGTCTTAAGATTATTTTAAACAGATACTTCTCAAGATATCTTCTGAAGATTATTACATTGAATGTTTTTCAAAACTGTTTTTGAAATACTTTAGATGACAATAGGTTGCCTGAAGTCTGTTCCAGATTTCTGAACTGAGGTCTTTCCAGACTCACTTCAGATAATTGTTTCAGAAGTAATTCAAAAGACATTCTTTGTAATGCTTCAAGTGATATGAGAAACATCTCATGTTTTGTTCTTATGAAAGATCATTTTATTGAAATCGTTGTGTTAAGTTTGTTATGAAAATAACTTTTCAATCCCCAACATAAATATGAAAACTGTAAATAAAGAGATTAAGGGAAAGAGAACTTAGGCACAGAATTTATCCTGGTTCACCCACAAACCTGTGAGCTACATCCAGTCCCAGAGGCAAACAACCACTGGATTTTCCACTATCTGAACTCAGATACAAGTATTATTCACAGCCTCTTCAGGCCAACACAATGAGTATTCTTTCATTTTCAACTGCCTCTCCAGGCAACTCATGCAGTATTCTTTTTCAGGCAAGCCTCTCCAAGCTCTACCGAGTACCGTCTCTCCAGACATCACGGGTACAGTCTCTCCAGACATCACGAGTACAGTCTCTCCAGACATCACGAGTACAGTCTCTCCAGACAACACCAAGTATTCCTTTGTTTTCAATTGCCTCTCCAGGCAACTTATGCAGTATTCTTTTTCAGTCTAGCCTCTCCAGGCTTTACGACTAAGTATTCTTTTGTTTTCAACTGCCTCTCCAGGCAACATATGCAGTATTCTTTTTCAGTCTAACCTCTCCAGGCTTTGCAACTAAGTATTCTTTCTTCCACCAAGCCTCTCCAGGCTCTCTGACACATAAAGTGTTTACAATTTGAACTAAGTTTAAGTTTCCACGAAACATAAACTTAATTTCTTCCTGTACTAGAGGTTAACTGAGTACTACTCAGGATACAATGGTTGAATTCTAAGTACAAGGTTAAGACAGTGATACAAGTGTATAAGTTAGGTACAATCCTGTCTCTGATGTGAGGCATGACATCCTCTGAGAATTGGCTAGATAGATACTGGATTTGAGCTTCAGCCTTGTTCTCCAACCATTGGTTTCCATGGGCTACATTCTCACCTGTATCATTGGAATAACCAAGGTATACTTGCGGCTTCAAACCATTCTTGGTTCATTTGAGATTAAGTACAGCCTGGTTGGTTGTTCTTCCGAACAATCTTTGACTAACTGACCAATAGGTCAGCAGTATGGTTGATTCTCTTTCAACCTTTTCAACCTGGTTGATTCAAGTAAACATGGTCAACAACCAATAAGGTTTTTCTGATACATCTTGATCAACTGATTGAACCAAGTGAATGAGTTCAACATCTTCAAATTCTTCCTTGAGGCTATTTATATGTTCTGTTGGAATATAGTCGTTTGAAGATGATTCATAATACCTTTGAGATGTTTGATGATGTGGCTCATATAGCCGTTGTGTAGTAATGTCTCAAACGGTTGCTTCTCCTTAAGCAAATAAGTGTTCAGATAGTCCTGTTCTGACACTTCTGTAGATGAGCTCTTTAGAGAGATTTTCTTGATATTATTTTGCATGTTCTCTCTCTTGATTTCCTTTTGCTTTTCTTCAGCTATCTTCTGATTTCTTCTGCGTTCCTCAGCTGACTTTTGATTTCTTCTGCTTTTCTTAGGAGTGTATATGAGGAGATATCCGTTGGATTTGTCCTTTTGCTTATTTTGTATATGCTCCTTTTCTGTTTGCTTCCTGACACCATTTCTTCTTTCTTCTTTGAGTGAGGTGTCTTGTCGAATAGCTGTTGTTGCAGTTTCTTCTCTGTATTGATTTCCTCAATGTTGAAATCTGTTCCATGCACTTAGAGAGCTTATATGTTCAGACAATTAATTTCTTCACATATACTCAAATGCTTGCTTTTATCTCATTGTAATTTTATCAGCTTCAACATGTGCTCATCTTATATAATTGTTTCAAGCTTATGTTAATTCTCCAGCTTGAGATGCTTTCAATAAGCTCTTTTCTTCAGATAATATATTTCTTCTTTTCTTCAGACGATTGCTGCTTTGTTCTTCTTTGCATTTCCTTCTTCTGAGATATAGATGAATAAAGATGTTGAATCAATTGTATTTTATTCAAACATCTTTCTGGTTGCTTTTTCTCAGTCTTCTTATCAGTTCTAGGCTGCCAGCAGGTGCAGGTGCAAGTGTAGTAGGTCTGCGCACACAAAAATACCTTTTGTTGCAGGTGCACCAGGCTTTGCAGAAAGTCTTTGCAGAGTTTCCTTATTTGTGCAAGACTTTGATCGAGGCATAAAAGCATGTTTAGCTTTTATACTGATATAAGTGTACTCCATTTTGGTAGAGTGTGCTTTACACTTTAGCAACGTCTTCAAGAGATAAATTCTTGATTCTGTTTGTAGGCTTCTTCAGATAGTCTTCACGTCTTCATACGGTCTTCACGTCTTCAGATGGTCTTCACGTCTTCAGACGGCTTGCGCACTTCAGACAGCTTCAGCACTTCAGACGGCTTGCGCACTTCAGACAGCTTCAGTACTTTAGACGGCTTGCGTTCTTCAGACAGCTTTTATGCTTCAGACGAGTTGCGTTCTTCAGACAGCTTCTATGCTTCAGACGAATTGCTTACTTCAAACAGCTTCTGCACTTCAGATGAGTTGCTTTACTTCAGACAACCTTTATATTAAATCCTGCATTTGTTCTTCCGATCCTTATCTTCTGATTCTGATTTTGTTCATCAAATCTTCTTCTTCTTCTAATGAATATTTCAACCTGAAACACAATCAACAAACCAATACCTTTCTCAGTAGAATCTGTTTATATAATCTTATTTGTTCTTATTATACTCTTATTTGTTAATCATTAAAACTAAAGGATATTAAGTCTTTGAGTCAAGTTTGAATGCTCAAACTGATTAATAGACTTCACAATTTATGGATCAAGCGCTTACCATCAGGCCAAAAGCTATAACTGATAGCAAGGGCGTAACTTTATTTCCTTAAGGGATAGACCCGCATTTAGCTTAAGGGGTTGCGCCCGTTTAGAGGCGCCATAGGTTGGGATGTTAAGCCCATCGAATCCTAAGGGTGACGCTGACAATTAAAGCCAACAATCTCCCCCCCCCCCCCAGTGTCAGCCGGGGGATTCGAACCCATGACCTTGCTCTGATACCACTTTATGGATCAAGCGCTTACCATCAGGCCAAAATCTATAGCTGATAGCAAGGGCGCAACTTTATTTCCTTAAGGGATAGAGCCGCATTTAGCTCAAGGGGTTGCGCCCGTTTAGAGGCGCCATGGGTTGGGATGTTAAGCCCCTCGAATCCTAAGGGTGACGCTGACAATTAAAGCCAACAAAAGGAACATTAGACTATGGTGTTCTATTTCCCTTTGAATGTGATCAGAATTTGAATGAGTTGTTGGGATTCTCTCACTCAGATTGGAGTGGAGATGAAGATAAAAGGAAGATAACTACATGGTACTTGTTCATATTTCTAGGAGAACCAATCTCTTGGTGCTCTAAGAAATAACCTGTGGTTGCATTGTCATCATGTGAGGCTGAATATATAGCTAGTTCCTATTCTTCTTGTCAGGAAATTTGTCTTGAATCTCTTTTTAAAGATTTGATGATTCAGGTGTATAATCCTATGAAGTTGCTAGTGGATAATAGATATGCTATTGATTTAGCCAAAAATCATGTATCTCATGGTAGAAGTAAACACAGAGAAACACGATTCCACTTTTTCAGAGATCAAGTCAACAAAGGGAAACTTGAAATGGTTTACTGCAATACAAATGATCAAGTATTTGATGCTTGATAAGTGTTAGAATTAAGTAAATTTCTAGGCAAATTACAACACTTATTGATAAAGAATTGTTGAATTTATAACTCAATTTCACCCTTCTTAGCTTAAATTGTGGCTTTTGTATTTATCGAAATTAAATCTGAACTTGATGCTATTTTGATAAAGAATCTGTTGATTTTTACAGATAAAAAGCTAAAGTACAAATGAAGCATCAAGAGAACAGTGAGCAAGGACAGGAACAACATAGAACAAGCTTCAAAGGAGGACAATTCAGAGGAACCAGTTGCAGTTTCCTGCGCTCCACCTGCGCTGAGCGCAGGAAACGTAACCTAATTTTTAATGGGCCATGAGCAGAGTCTAAAAAGCCCGTCAGAATAGTTTTTAAAGAGACTTTTAGGGATGGAGACGACAGACAGAGACGTACGGAGTTTTGGGCAAATACAGAGCTAGAGAAAAGTGTGACAGTCTCTAGTTTGTATGTAATGGCTACCATGAGTAGCTAAACCTCTTTTTAGGATTGAACGTAATCGATTCAATCCCCGATTGTATTTTGGATCTTTGTTTTTTAGGAATCTCTATTTTTATAATATTGGTGTTTTTATTTCTGTTCTTAATGCTTAACTTTTGTCATTGTACCGGAGTTATGGTGTGATTTATTGAATTAGCTGGGAAGCAGTTTTCTAAGTCTGATTTGGGTAAAAACACTCAATAGGTTGAATACCTAGGAATGGGGTTCAATTTATTAATAGCTTTTAACAACTGATCTTAAAGCTAGGCAATTTGTTAAATAGCCAAGGAATTGGTGTTTAGGGAATTGTTCTAAGAATTTCATACTTGAGGAATCAATGTGAATGAAATTTATTTGGGCTTCAATATTTATAATTATAAATTCCTAGATATCATTGATTTTCAAAATACAAGAGGGGTGCGATAGACGAAGTTCAATCCTAGTTTCTCTTTATTGTTCAATCTCATCCATATTCTCTTTGTCTCATATTTTCTTTATTTTATTACTATAATCTTCACAAACATATTCAACCAATCTAAATCTCTCTTACTCAATAAGTGTGAGTCCTGAGAATTTAAATTGTACCGTTCCTCGTGGGTACGACAACCCTTACTTTCAAACTATTATACTGCTGCGATATTGGTATGCTTGCCAAGATCTCAACAATGTTTTAACCAAGCCACGGAAGAAGGATCAATTTGAAGAACTAAGAAAGTTTATGGGTGTTTTCTCCTTGAAGAATTTGAATTAAGGGGGAGTTTTGTGTGATAATTCAAATTGAGAAGCTAGCTAGTTAGAAGTTATTTGATGAAAAGTTGTTAATATGAGTTAGTAGTGTTAAGAATAGACATGTGTGTAGACTATATAAAGGACAATACAATATAATCATTTAAGAAGTTTTAAATGAATTATTTTCTGTATTTTTCCCTATTCTGTGTGCATTTCTATACTGTGAGTTTTATCCCAACAAACATTATACATATGCATTTTCTTTAATGACCTTATTATGTTGTATTTTATTTTAGTTAAATGGGTCTGTTTGTAATATTTCAAAATTAGATTTGGATGATGTTTTATGGCAACAACCTCTAGTGTTAATCTTACAACGTGCAAGTCAACTAACTGCAAACCTAGAGAAACTAATTTTTGGTCAATATATTTAGTAGCTAGTAAGCATGTTTAGGGGTCAAGTTAACAAAACACATGACTGTTAAATAGGATTTGGAAATTTAGGGAATAAGACGAGTGGTAGAGCAGAAAAGCTACGAAAATCTTTGAGAGGCTTAGCGTGAATATAGATACAATGGATGATTGTAAATGTCAATTATAAAAATGTTAACTATAACTTAATATAGTGGAAACAAAATATCTAGGTGACATTGTTTGATTGGAAAAATAAGGGACCAGACAAGTTTTGTCTTGATTTTTAACGTTACATGGCAAGGTTAGTGTTGTTTGATGTAGATGGCATAAAAGTGATAGCTCTAAGTTTGTTCAGGTTAATAAAGAAAGATGATTGGTTGATTTTTAGTTAAAGGAATAAGAAAATAACTTAAACTATAAAATAGAAAATTAATCGTTTAGATAAAGGTGTGGAACTTAATTAAAACAAAAGTTTTAAATTAAGGTGAGAGAGATTTATCACAAAGTAATAAGCGAATCCAAATCTATGAGCTGCTTACATACGTACTTTCGTTGATATGGAATAAAGTAAGTATATACAAATTCTATGTATATTTATATACAAGTTTAGAGATTATGACATCTAAAAATGCTTTTCATCTCTAATAATTTCCATCTACTGCTAGAATTATTTTAATTGTTGTCTCCCTAATCATTTACAGAATATGGACGCAAGACAGGGACATTGGGCACTGCCCTAAGCCTTGTTCATCTTACAAGGAGCATGCCCTGTCAAAGTGAATGTAGAAAACAATAAAAAGTTGGTAAGACCATCTTCCCCACCACCAGTTTCTTCACCTTCATCTTCTAATATGGTCTCTAGCTTGGGAGTATTGGAGGGCTTCCAAGGGAATTCCAGAAGTGAAGGTGCAACCTCAATCCAAGGCTTCATCGTGTGCCTTAGCTCTCTTTCCATTGTAGTTTATTTATATGAATACAATCCAATGGATCTAAATGAAATGCTTGATGGCAATGACCGGGGGGTTATGATAGTTTTATTATTATATGTCAATCTCTCTCTCTCTCTATGTTCTTGAATAAAACACAGAGAGAGGATGCAAAACAAAAAAAGGACTCTTGGAAAGCTAACCTGAAAGTTTCTTTTGGAGATATTTATTGAAATATAATGATTGATTGAATGAATCAACAACAAAAAATTGAGAGCACTATATATACTTATGTGTCATGGTTGGGGCTACGGTTGTAAATCAAAGGAGAAGAGAAAATTATGCAACAAACATTGAGGGGGCCTCTAGCTTCAAAACCAACAATAAAGAACAAACATTGAGGCTTTTTTAAGATAGAAAGGAAATGATGGTGAGGAAAATTCTCCCTCAGTTTGTAGCACATTAAAAAGAACAGGAAATAATATGGTGCGACAAAATTTACATGGGCTCACTTTTATTTCAATTTACTTATACGAATTTGAATTCCTTTCATTTATAAAATGAGACAAAAAAATGCATTTTTTTCATTAATTAACACCATATAAAATAAGCAAAAACTTCTCTACAGAAAAAAGAATAAATTTAAATCACATCTAAAAAGGTTTGAATTGAAGAAATATATGGCCTTATCAAACAAGCATGGTCCATCCATCTAAAGGAGATGGCCATACATTGTTAGATGCTAATCAATTCTCATATGAACTCGTTTTGCCATTTACTTCACACAATTACCAACTCTAACCTAATACCCACCATTTCACATATACAATCACTTTATATTGTCTTTACTAAAAATCCAATAAGAAAAATCAACATAAAAAAAATCCTAAACCAGGAAAATTAAGCAGTTTACTAACCCACATTTGGGGGTATACTTTCCCCTACACTTCATTTTCTATACCATGTTCAAAACCTTTTGTGGCAAAAAAAAAGTATAAAAAGTACTCTAGTGTGATATACAAATGTACATAAAATGAGGTATAATAATACCATTGTTGTTTCATTAATTGGAATCTAATTATTTCCATGATTTAGTGTGCAAATGTAAAGGTTTGGCTTCGATGTTTTATTTTGTTTCTTTAAAGTACTCAATCCGATTCTAAGAAATAAATAGGTGATTTTTTTGTTCTAAATATAAAAAATATGATACCATTTTCAGTTATATTAATTTTTAATTGTGAGTCGTTAACAAGATACTCATCTTTTTCCCATGAGAATGGATGTACTAAAGGAGAGTTATTGGTGGGGAAACGATGGCTTTAACTAGGAGTAATTATGTCACTATCGTTAAATGTGTAAACCACAATTTCAAAAGTTTAATTCTAAGATTATTTTTGAATTTAAACTTATAATATTATTGGCTACAATTAACTGATTTCAATACTTTTTTTTGATATTAATGATTTAATCATGTGTTTATTGTGAAATGACAAGAGAGAGTATGTTTCTAGATATTGTAATAAACCGGCTAACTTATTAGAAAAAAAAAAACTATTTATTGGGGGATATAGTATGGATAAAGGATGGGCTTCCTAATGTTCTAGACTTAGCCATATTGAATGTACTACCTTATTATTTTTCCTTAATTGATTGAAAGCTATGTTTTACACCCTTAAAAAATCCTAGAGAGACTATATAAAGATATACACCTAGACATGTGTTAATATTCACATTGGCTAAGAGTCCATACTAATGATATGCATATTAGTGTGCGTTACTAATATTAAAAATTCAAATACATGAGAAAAATACTCTTATAACAAACAATCTTAATATAGTTGATGCATGTCATCAGAAAAACCAATAAAAACAACATATTATATGTATGTACCTATGCATACATAACATATATATGCCATATATTATATCTTAATTATTTTATTTTTTATACAAAATTTACTTAAATATATATTAAAAATTACAGTATTCAATATTGTATTCATAACAACATTTTTCCATCTTTATGGAAAAGCTTATCTTCAATGTGATCTTGGATACTTGTCGCAATTTAAACTGTGAAACAGACAACAATGTACCATACATTGTACTCAAAGTGGTTAATATTGATCACAATAAAAAGAAATTGTAATTTTAGTCACATGAATTTTATTTATAATATTGAGTATAAATTTTATATCAATACCACTTTTTTAACGAAGGAGACTTTAAGGATTGAATCTAGGATCTCATGCAAGTTATTTAAACTCCCAACACTAAACTAACCCTACTGGATTAGTCGTCTGTTTATTACTCAATTATATTTTTATAAAATCGATTATATTGGAATCTCAAGTCACGTTGTAACGTCCTAATTACTGAATTCAAGAATAATACCTGTTGGAAGCAAACCCAAATAAATTCCCAAAATCGATGCAAGCCATGAAATCCTCAATTCTACCAAACTCAAATAAATTCCCAAAATCGATCAAATCATACCCCATGAAATTCACAATCCATTACGTATGCATAACACAAATCATATTACCCAACTACTCAAAGAAACTAAGCATCAAACCTCAAGATCAACAAACATTCTCATCACTCATCAGGTAGCTTACTTAAGTTGGCCCTTTTATGTGAGGATTATGTTTACTAGGCCTTTAAGACGAAATCCTAGAGGGTACCTTGGATAAGGGTCCTGTTCTTGGAAATATGTTTATGTTATCCTCTCCCCTTATCAGGTGGGCAGTACTATCCTTGTTAGAGGGGGCAATCTAAACTCTCTGACCAAGCTTTCCTATTAAAATCACTAACCATAATCATGCATACAACGCACACAATATAGGGGTGATCAATCCTTATAAGGAGTACGAGATACTACAGGATCATATGAAGTCACAGGAAACATACCTAACCATAGTCCAATGGATTGAACTACTCTGATACCATAATGTAACATCCTAATCCCTGAATTCAAGAATAATACCCGTTGGAAGCAAAAATCTCTAATTTATGAAATTATTTCGCGCCATTATCGATATCGTTACATACACAAATCACTCCATGCTTAGGTAATCCAACACTACTTAAGCTTTACGCATATACATGAACTGAGTCAATATATATAAATGTCATCAGTGGCTCAGAATAACAATGTCAAATATACATAATTATAACTGGGATACCACCATACATGCGCTCTCATCAAAATAGAAGAGCCCGAAGGCTACACATGTACAGTGATATCCCATTAAAGAATAGGAGGCCATAGTACTAAATATATCAAGTTATGGGGTACTAGATACAACAAAACATAATATAATCCCCCAAGCATCAACATCCTCAATGTCCAGCCTAAAGGGACCCTGTGCATCTAAACAAGAGCCACAAAATGTGTGGTGAGACTAGTGCCTCAGTGAGCATAACTATATAAACAAGCAGTGTAGGAAGGCCAAACATATGATATGCAACAAACACAAGATAATTTCATCAAAACAAAACTGCACATGACCTGCTTTTAACCCGATAGAAGGGGTCTTTTCACTATTTCTAAGGCTAGACCTAAGCTCAGACTATGAGGAACGTTTTCCTTGGGTATTAAACACTGCCATTATTTGAGACCAAAGTAAAGTTTTAATACAAGATTAATTGGGCCGAAGCCATTATTCACCATCTAGGCCAAAGCCAAATAATATGGGCCGAAGCCAAACTCGTTTTCATTTTATTTTGAACCGAAGTCAAGCTTAATTATCTTAGGGTTTGCTAGGTCAAGGAAAAATTCATTTTTTTATGATAACTAGGGTTGAACCCAAAAACATTTGACACTAACAAGGCTATTTGAATCAAAATCGATCATAAGCAAACAATGCATAAGCAATGATTTGGGTAAAAACCCTAAATTCACAATAACCCTACTCATCTCTCTAACCAATACAACTATACAAATGAGTATTATAGAGGACAACCATCAAACAATCACATACAACACAAGAGAAGGGGAGTAAGAGAATAGGGTTCATTGGAAGATTCAAGCAAGAATGGGTAAGAGTGTGTGAGTTATACTCACCTAAACCAAGCTCAAAAAGAAGAGAAAGGGGTGGTGAGGTGAGGGAATTAGTGCTCTTATCCTCCTCCTTCTCCTCCTCCTTCACTCCAAGGGATTGGGCGCTCGAATCTGGTTTTTTTAAAAACGGATTTCTAGGGAAAGGCCCTCATTCATTACACATTTATTTCACTCTAGAGAGAGGAATTAGAGAGATGAGCTCTCCACCAAGGCTTGGACTGAAGAAGGAGAAGGATTTGCTCACCCCTTATCATAACCACCTCTTCCACCCTTCTCTCTTGGTCTTGTGTTTGGTGAGTAAGGTGCACACACTTCACCCCCATCTTGTATGAGAATCTCATCTATGAACCCTATCCTCTTCCATCCCTCTTTTTTGCTTGTGATCGAGTTATTTGGCTTGATTATGGTTCAAAGTTGTGGCGTGCCCTAGTTATTCCCTTTACCTAGGTTATTATGCTTAAAATGACACTTCGTGCTAGGGTTTGGTATTATGGGGATTCTAGGGTTTATAGGGACTTTATGTTGTATGGATTTCCATAGGGCAATTACATATTCATGATTTTTGTTAATTCCAATTAAAGACACTCATGTATCATGTTATCAAGTAACTCAAAGATCAATAATTTCATGTTAGGCTTCAGTCATCACGGGTCTAGGACCATCAGGTTAAATGTATAAGATTAGGCTTTGGCCTTCAGGTAACGGTGACGATTTTATGTCCCCAAGGGAGATATCCATTGTAGTCTGAGCTTAGGTCTAGCTGCATGAAAGTGATAAGACCCCTACTGCTGGGTTAGCAGTTCATGTTAAGTCAAGTTTCAAGTTATCATTATTCATGTGATGCAAATCTCATTTTCAATGTCATGTTTGTACTGTTGCATATCATTTGCTTGTACCCTACACATACATGCTTAGCCTTGCTCACTGAGGCATTAGTCTCACCACATATTTGTGGCTTTACATTTTAGACTCCCGAGATCCTGCCCAGGCTAGTCGTTGAGGGCGAAGGAGCTGTTGGAGTTTATGGATGCATCTAGCTTATGGAGCTGTATTTGTTCAATTATATTTTGTTGAATATTGTTATGTATATTCTATTGATGGATATTTAGTACATGTGTTGCCCATGTTGGGATTCTCTTTTGTTAGGACATATGTATTATAATATCCATACCATTATGATGTATGTAACTACCCAGATTATGTTTAATTAAACGTTGGATTAATTAAACCAATCGTTATCATGTTTTATCGATATCATTAATTTCACGAAAAATATTTCCCTAAATTTGGGTCTTATGTCTCCAACAGGCATAAATCCTAAGTTTTCGGAATTAGGACGTTACATTCATGGGCATAAATTAAAAATTAAATAATTTTTATATTTTTATTTAAGTTTTGTAGAACAAAATCTATTTAAAAAAATGCTTAAAAATGTTTTTAGTCCCTCCAAAATATACTTGTTTTTTATTTTAGTCACCCTAATTTTTTTAGCTTTTCATCCTCACAAAAATCATTCCTTTTCAAATTAGTCCCCGCCGTTAGACTAGCTTAAAGTTTGTTGATGTGGTTGTTATCATGTTAGCTGACGTGAAAATCTTCTTCTTTAACCCCATTTTCCTGAGCTAAGACATAAAGTCTGCCATTTTTTATTAGATCTATGTCTATTCTTCCAACTCTTAACAACCCTAAAACTCCATTGTTACTCATCTAAGCTAGGTGGACCTGACCTCAATCAAAGATTGCACTTCCTATTAAAAAGGTGAATCCCTTTCACACTGTTATCATTATCAGAACCCCCATCATCACCCTCCCCAATATTATCGTCACCCTCAACACCCTAACTAATGCTACTCTCATTTACAGTTCCAATCCTATTACCTTATTCCATATCACTTATACCACCCTCCTCATCCTCTATATATACAATGACCATACCCTTAATTCTAGCAAATCTAGCACACGTTGTGACATGCACATCAGAAGTCAGTGGGTTGAATTTACCCTTATTACCCTTCCACCAAACCTTAAAGTTTCCTCTATGCCCTAAGTCCTCTATCAAAATCTTTATCCACCAGTTCTCCTTCAACACCACCGAAGCTCTTATCCGTGGCTTCACACACACCGTAAGTGCCTCCACACTCCGTCACACAAGCATAGTAAGCACAACAGGCAGAGATTTAGGACAACATAAATGATGGTTCCTAAGAGATGATGAACGGTGTTAAAAAGGGGAGTTTTGTCCGAAAAGTGTAGATTTTTTTATTTTTTAGGTGAAAAACTATTTTTCATTTATCATGTAATTTAATAAATTATTAAAAAAATGACAAATCACTATGCCAAAAAAGGCCTTCAAGGGCGCTCCTGTGCAGCATTAAAGGGCGCTTCCGTGCGCACTAATAGAAACTGCTCTAGTTTGGTCATTAAAAGGAGGGCGTGCAGAGGAACGCCCTGACAGAAGCCAAAATAGGGGGCTCCAAAAAAAAACACGGAAGCGCCCTCGTGAAGCGTCTTCAGGGGAGGGCGCTTCCTTGAAGCGCCCTTGTTTTAAACAACAAGGGCGCTTTCCTGGAGCGCCCTCCTTAAGCACAGGAGCGCCCTCCTTTTATTTTTTATTTTTTTCATTTTTTTGTTTTTTTACCCCACCTTAACCTACATATTTATTTCAGTCTGATCCCAATGGCTTAGTCCAAAACCACGCATATTAATTCCTTAACATTCAAACACTTAGTCATTCTATGAAGAACCCTTTAATTTCATTTACACATTAAACAACACACATATCTACTTCAAATGAAGAATTCAAACTTGTCATACTTTGAATACTTTCCTATGCATGCTATAAAGTGTGGTGAAAGTATGAAGTACCTATACAACTATATAGAAATAACCAAAATACATAACATCTCACAATACTCAACTCAATTGGTAAATATACATGCATCTCATATGCTTAACAACTCTAGTCATCTAAACTACAAAAATTTTAGCAGAGTTTCCTCTGTTTATTCAACATTTCCCAATTTATCAAACAGCTGTAAAAATCCATAACAGCAGCCAGAATTCATCAGTCAAAGAGTTATTACCAGTCAGGAATTTAATATGAAAAGGTACACAATTTACATAACTTGTCATTAATATACAACTTTGTTCAACATTTTCACATTATGTACATGTTTACTTACCCTCATAATGTATAAATCAATTACAAACAAGTGGTTACTACATGTTTTGCCCATTCTTCTCGAACCCCATCAAGCTGCTCCGTTGTGTGAGTTGAGCTTCGGTACTGAGCAAAGTACTGTAAAAGGCAAAAATTGATTTCAATAAATAAACTAGTAAATGAGGGTTAAAAAAACTTAATTGCTATCACAAGTTATAATTACCTCTTTAGGTATTATTAGTGTGTTTTGATCAATGATCTCCTTCATAAAACGCATTATAAAGAGCCCACAGTCGTCACTGTTTGTTTGGGTTGGACACTACAAGTATAATTAATTTAAAATCAAAAACACTTATACGCTTAGTTATAAAGAAACACAATGTCCAAATCTGAAATATATTACCTTAATGCGGTACCATTTGGGATCAGGGATAATCATATTCCTTGATTGCGGGAAACCACTCAACTTTCTATATTCTTTAAATGATCTAAACCAATATGACAAATAAATTGTATAAGAGCTCTTAACAATGTATGTGTGATATTATAGGTTATTTGGACATGGAATACTTACTTATCAATCATTGTCTTCATGGGTTCATAATGTTTTGGATCATTATGCAAAGAGTCCAAAAAGTTAACCTGGCCAAAATCCTTAAGACTCAATGCAAGAAGAACCCAATGTCGCCTACAACCACAATGTAAGATATGTCAAATATATAGTCTTTTAAAAACAAGAATATTGAGATATAAACATATACTACACATACCCGGCATAATTGTATGGAACCAGGAACAATTTGTCTTGCCCGCGTCTATTGTACAACACATCTCCCACTAACTTATGTTGCTTGTCATTCACATTGAATGTTATGGTGCGTTGTGGAGATATGAAAACATATCGATCCGTGCGGGAAGATGGAGCTAAGACTGAATGATATAAATAACTATACAAAAAAATGTAGATAATATCAAAGCAAGATAAAAAATGAGATAAACAAACTATGAGATGCTTTGAATTGAAATTACCTGCAATAGATATCAATCACAGTGCCATCCAACCACTCACAGTACAAAACCGAATGAATACAATTGGGATCGATCCATGCAGTCATTTCATCAGGAGTAACAATGCCTGCACCTATCGTGCAACTAATCATAGCACCACTTACTTGCATCTTTTCAGAGTAGTACATATCCAATGTTTGCAACGATGTTCTGGTAGGTGCAAGCATTGAAGTCACCACCTTTGCAGGGCATTCACGAACGGGAGACTTCCGCATAGTTGAGTGTTGTGAATAACGAGTCTCCACATGTGGTCCCATCGCGGAAGATTGTGGAGTCTAGAAATTCCACAATTTGAATAATTAATATTTGTAGTTGAAATAATAAAAATGCACTTTTGGCACAAATAAAATACAGACATACCAGTGCATCCAATCCAACATGTGAACATGGCCATGCGACGAAACAACCCAATACATCACCAACAGTGCTCAGTTCCCCGTAAGCGTCAAGGCATGGAAGCGCAGCATGGGGTTCAATAGCAATTTGAACCATCACCTTCATTGAGTTGGATGGAAGTGGGGAATTGTGTAAATCCTGCCCTGGGAGATTCCATGCTTGTCCCTTACCCACTACTCGTAACACCGAGTCTCCCAAGTACAGTATACATTGAAATAGACCCTATACAATTAACACAAGTAAAGATGTTTATGGATAACTAGTGCCAAAAAAACATAACTGTTAAGAAGTAAAAAAATACCTCAGGCAAGCCAGGTCTAGTAAAAGAGGTAGAATCTCTGAAGCTTCGTTCTCTCCTAACTTCGTTAAGCTCTCTTTTTATTTCATCAAGTTGTTGTTTCATGTCCAAGTATCCGGCTTTCATTTCCTTCATTTCCGCAATGATGTCCTGATAGTCTTCAGAGACTACCTTTGGTTGGGGTTTAGGAGCATTATAATATTGTCCGGGATATACACCAAAGCCCATACCCCGAACACGTCCCCTATACACATCCTTCTTCAGAACTTGGTCAAGAACTTTTCTATCATCAGAGGTACCACTCTCATCAGCTTGAGACAATATTTCCTCCTAATAAGACAAGGGCAAAAGTATAAACTCCACGATCAATAAATACATGAAATTTAACACACAATAATAGTAACTATATACTTTCACATTGTGTGAAGACCTCTTCGACTCCTTCATTATTCGCATCTTTTTTCCTGTTAATCCTAGCGGCTTTCCACAACATATGTCTTGAAAGTTCAGATATTTCATCTCCCGCTTGTTCTAACTGTAAAGTATTATTGAGACATAATCAATACTAAAAAAATACTAAATTGGGATTTTATGTTAACGACAATAATTACCAGTTGTTGCTCAAGTCTAGCATAACCCATACGTGAACCTCTATATGGGTATTGAGGATTAGAAGCTCTAGCCTTGTTTTTTTTCACTTATTTCCTGGAATAACACATGGTAAATATATTCAAGCAGTTATTCAACGTGTAAAAATATTCGTTAACTTGAAAAGGTTTAAAAAAAACTATGTATGAATAAATATAGTACCTTGAAATGTTCTTGTGAACGTGGGGCAACAAAATAATCTCATTGCTCCTGTGAGATTACCTCCTCATATCTCTTAGGAGGATGTGGGATGAGATCGCCATTTTCATCAAAAAGAAAATGGGTGGATAATGTTGACCTAAAAGCTCTATGTCTTTTAGCAGCCAACATAAAAATATATCTTTTATGGCATTCTTCAACATCAAATGCGGACTACATATAAAACAAAACATAACACAATAATGAGTTAGGCATGTGCCTTTATGTCCTCCCATTCTTATTAATAAATAAAAAGGACATAGTACATACCTTTATGTCCTCCCATATCATATCCTTGTATCCTTTGCAATTCTCGTCCTTCCATTGCCTAATTGTAATTGGTACCCTTTGACGAACAACGACACCAATGTAACATCTCCTTCAACAATGTGAGTAACTCTGTTAAACTCTTGTCAGACCATCCATTTGTTGCTTTTAAATTATACATCTTCAACACAGCTGACAACCTAGTGTACTTGGTGCACCCGTTGTACAGTGGCTTCTCAGCATCACTAGCTAGGGTATCAAACATTTGGGGACAATCTCTGAGGTCCTCTTCAACCACCTTTCGAATCTCATCAATTATGTCACAATCCTCCCACCCGGTCCCAAAGTCATCATCACTTGGTTCTACGTTGACATTATTCTCTCCCATACCACTATGTTCACTCCTAATCTCACCATGAAATGCCCAACATGTGTAACTCTGATCAATTCCAAAACAGAAAAGATGGTTCCTCAACTCTGATTCACTAACTCGCTTAGAACAAAAATATTTCGTACAAGGACACACAATTCTGCTAGGATTTGTTGCATGGTCAATGGAAAACTTTATAAACATCTCCACTCCTTCCTCATACTCATTTGTCAAACGGTTTGCAAACATCCAAGAACGACCCATATTCTATCAACATAACATGAAATCATTTATAATTAACTCGAAAAGTATATATGACTTTCTTTACAAATAATGACTAACTACGTGCTTAATTATCACCTATAACATACTAATTAACAAAGGTTGAGGTTCCTATCCTATCTAGATTTTTCAAATTCGCATCATATTATTTTATGACTTTTGTTCCTAGTCTATGAAAATTTCAGCAGCATTTCCCCTTGGTTCTCCAAGCACACACGACATAACCTATGAATTATGTTTCACATAGATTATATATGTATGAACTCGGAGAACAAGAGGAAAAACTTACTGAAATGAATCTTAGACCAAAAACAATTCATAAAGTAATATATTTAATACGAATTTACAAATCCAGACTGTCCAACCATGGACAATTTAAGAATAAATTGTATATTATGTCAGCCATAATATACAATTTCTTCTTAAATAGGAAACTAAGGTTAATGCATGTACATACAAATAACCTAATAATTATAGTTGAAAGAAAAAGGATAATATGATAAAGGATATACCTAATTAAAGTCAAACACCAATAAGCAGTGTTGAATTATCAGCAGTTAGGAAACAATACCTGAAAAAAAAAGTCAAGTCATAAAATTTACTAGTTAAAAAAATTAATAGTACTCAAAATTTGAGCATCATTTCATCTATTTCATTAACATTCCCAAATTAATCAGGTACCAGCTACCAGTCCAAAAGAGATCAATATGAGTAATATATATTTATATATTACTAAATCTAATGTAATATATGACAACCTATATACTTAAAACCTAAATCATTATAAAATATATCCTTAACATCAAATCATTATAAACTTTAATACTAATGTTCAATGTTATCTAACCATAATAACACAAAAACAGTTCAGATAGCAAAACAGGGGTGCAGGTAGCAAAAAAAACCATGTGCAGGAAAAAAAAAGTGCAACAGCAACAAAAAGGGGTGCAGATAGCAAAAAATGGCAATGTTGGAGTCTCCCTTACCCTAATTGTCGCCGCGAAGTGACAGAGGAAAGGGGAAGGAGAGCGCCGCCGCGAAGTGAGAGAGGAAAGGGGAAGGAGAGCGCCGCTCACGGTTGGGAAGGAGTTCCCTTACTCTACTTGCAGCCGCGAAGGGAGAGAGGAGAAGGGAAGGACCGCGCCGTGGAGGAAGAAGGGAAGAAGAAGCTTGCTCAAGCTTGCTCACGGAAGAAGACGGACGTAGACGGAGGAGAAGGGACGGAGGAGCTAGCTTGCGCACGGAGGAGACGGAGAAAGAAGGGAGGAGGATGAGAACGGAGACGACGCGGGTAAAGGAAACGTGAGAGACACGGGATGAGAAGTGAAAATAAACTGCAGTGTCCCTAATTTAAGTATCAAGGAGGGCGCTCCTGAAAAAATTTAAAAAAAATAAAGGAGGGCGCTTTAAAAAAAGAAAAATCATGCTGGGAACGAGGGCGCTCCAAGAGCGCCCTCAATTCCATAGAATTTTGAAAAAACAAAAAAAAATCATGTTGGGAACGAGGGCGCTCCCAGGAGCGCCCTCAACTTTACAAAAAAAACTAACATTGATAACAAGGGCACACAGATGGAGCGCCCTCAATTTTACCTGTAAGGGCGCTCGCGCCCAAATTTTAAGCGCCCTGAATTTAAAATGATCATTTTGGGCACTAACCAACACGGGAGCGCCCTAAAGTCAGTGCTCTAATATCCTAAAATTGGCGTAGTGAATCTAATGCCACATAAGAATGAAAAAGTCATATCAGCTTATACACTAACAGACACATCAGCAAGGTTAACAACAACTCTAATGGTAAGAACTATTTTGAAAAAGAATAATTAACAACAACTCTAATGGTAAGAACTATTTTGAAAAAGAATAATTTTGTGAGGACGAAAAACTAAAATTTATTTTAGGGGAACTAAGATAAAAATGAATGTATTTTGGAGGGACTAAAACATATTTAATTCTTAAAAAAATGTAACATGGCTTATTAAATTATCCTTTATATACGAAGAGGAATTTCTATACTCCTTCCACTCTTTGTCTGTCTCTAAAAGAATCATTAGCTATAGGCATGCATGAGGTTAATGATGTACATGTTTTATGAGATCTAGATTTAGATGCCTTTGTTTTTTCTATAAATATTAAAAGCTAGCTCTAATGTGTAGTACTCATGATACTAAAACCCACTAGTCAAAAGGATAAAATATATATATTATATAGTAACCTTTTCCTTTTTGAGAGCTGATTCCAAAATTAGCACACAAATTAAAGGATGTGAATATTAATTGTATACAGCAAAGCGCGTGAATTTTTATTTTAGTTAAATAAAAACTCCAATCGTTTATAAGTTCAATATGTTTGTTAGGTACGTACGTAACGCACATTATTACAGATAAATTAAATGGATATAAATCTAAATTAAACTTTAATCACTGTAATCAATGTATATAATAACTTAGAAATTCTTAATTAGGATAAAGTTAATGGTAAGCTAGGATATGAGATCACAAATTTAATCATCGTCCCCATCATCATATATAATCATATATTATATGTGTGTACGTATAATGACTTATTAGTTTTTTTTTTTTAATTTACCGTATCTCTTATCCGTCAAAAGTTGGAAGTGAATAGAAAGGGACACAAATCATATAGAATTTTGAAACGACTGCACCATATGCAGTTTGTGATCCAATGATTAAAATTTTATTATCAAATCTTACCTTTTTATATAATAACATGAAAATAAGATTCTTAATGGAAATTTTTCTTTTTTAAAAAAATAAATACTGCAGAGCATCTCAATTCAATAGAATGTTATCTATTTCTTTGTAAAGTTCTGTTTTTGTAAATTTCTTTTAAGCATAATATTTTTTACTATCAACTATTTATCTATATCTATCTATTTATATATTATTCATTACATCGTATCATTGTTTTTTTTGGTGAAGTATCATTGTTTAAAGACCAAATTAAAGTGATGCTATTTTTCAAAAAAAAAAAAAGGAAAAGTTGATATCCGAGTTTCGTAAATTATTCATTATAGTACATCGTATCATTGTTTTTAAAGACCAAAAGTGATGCTATTTAAAAAAAAAAAAAAAGGAAAAGTGGATATGCGAGTTTCATAAATTGATTTGAGTATAAGTTGTCAGTGCAATAAGTTTATTTTTCATGTTATTATATTCCTTTTAGGTTAGCTAGTTATACAAATACAAAGTAAGACATTCTTAATGCACCCACTTGCAAATTGCAATTAAAAGTAAAGCAGTAGATACGCCATTAGAAATACATTAATTAACAAAAAGAAAATCTACTATCTATATGTGTACTTTCGATTGCGACTCAAACTTTGCGAGACTAATAAAGTGGATATGAGATGAGATGCTTTTAAATTATGATTAATATATTATTGTGCTGTCATGTGATATATAAGCTAATTTAAATATTATGTACCTCAGAATCACTACAAAATTAGGACAAAGATTTGAGCTGGATATAACAAAAGTCACATGTTAACTATATTTTTTTATTTGTTAGTTAAGGACAACGAACTCAAGTAATTGCTAGCAGCTGGCTGCTAACAATGGCAAACAAATTATATAGGGCCGGGTATGATAATTAATCTTGCATGATTGATATTTATTTGCCATGAACAATACATGACTGCATGGTACTGAATATGATTAGCATGACATTAATGATTAATTAATCCTTGATTCCGACGACGCCTTAGTAAAAAATCTAGGGGAAAATATGTGTGAGTGTACATGTGACTTAATAATGGGTTGGACAAATTAAGTTCATCTTAAACAAAATTTACCTATTTTACTCCTAACATTTAAGTTGAATTTTTTTTTTTTAAGGATTCTATTAATGAGTGTTCTAAGTATGGATGATAATTGAGCTTGAGCTCTATGCGTCTCGCAAGTTTTCACGGGACATGCAATTGGCAGAGTAAAAACCCGTTAAGCAGGTACGAGAACGGAGACATGCTTTTATCCGCAAGTTTTCACAGGGATGGACGCGGATATAGGCACTATAGTACCCAACCTAGGGATGTCAATGGGGCGGGGGCGGATAGTGCCTACCCGTATGTATACCCGCTAAAATTAACGGGTACCCATGCAGGCAACGGGTATTAGCGGGTATTCACAGGTACCCATTAATGTTTAAGAATTTAAATTTTATAAAAAAAAGAGAGGAAATATTATATAATAATTATAATATCATACTATATAAATAAATAATCATTATATATATAATACCATTACGTGTTAATATATTAAGAATATCATAAAAAAGTGATATAAAATAAATTATATCTCATCATAAAATAATAAAAAATCCTAACATTCAACTATATTTAATAGAAAAATATGTTTTAATGAGTACGCGGGTACCCGCGGGGCGGGTAGTATAATATTCGTCCTCATCCATTATATAAATATGCATCTACTCATTGCGGGTATACCCGCGAATACCCATGGGTACAGGTTTTTTTTTTACATCCCTCCCGGCCTATCCCAAGCCCCCCACACATATATTGAATAAATAATATCATACATAAATTTATATATTAATATTAATATATTTTAACCGCATATCTAATATATTTGTATATTTTTAAAACTCATAACAAATATTTATAAATAAAAAATTGATAGGTAATGTGATATTAATAATGATGATTATGCTAATCATATTTTAGATAAATTCGATATTCATATGTACGTAATTTTAGAGTAGATATTTATTTATATTTTAAAAAAATATTATTCGTTAAATTGAAGTGATTTAATGAAACATCAAATAATTTTAAGTTTAATAAAATTTTTGTAAGCTTGATCTACCTAATGAAAACTTTTAATCAGATGGTTAAATTGATAAAATTCAATGTTTATAAAAAGTTATTAAATAGAGTAAATTTACCAAAAGTTACTCTTAAAATAAGTTATTTCCCAATAAATATATATATATATATATATATATATATAATGTTGATATAGCACTTATATTCTCACACTGTAATACAAATAAAATAAAGGATTTTGGTTGACAATTTTTTTTATGTTTTTGGTCTTCTCATTTATTTTATTATACTAAATCTAGTATATGTAGATGGTTTTTCCATAGCACTCTTATATTCTCCCACTGTAATATAAATAAAAAAGGATTAATTATATTTTTTGCTCACAATTTTTTCATGTTTTTGGTATTTCCATTTTTTAATTATACTAAATCTAATTCCACAATTAAGTTCATTTAATAGTTAACAAATTTTATTGATATCACACCATTAATCATATTTTACCAAGTATGAAACTCATAAATAGAGCGTGAAAGGAATTAATGATCACACATTGTGATGGATATATATTATTATACATCACGAATTTGGGGTGTGGAGGTGGAAAAAAAGGGATAGAAAGAATTAAAAAGTGATAGATATGGTCCAATTTGGATACATTTTTTTAGAAAAACTCTTAGAAGAAAAAAAATAGAATGAATCAAAGAGGTAAAATAAATCCAACTTTTTCCATAAATTAAAATTAATTACTTATGAAAAGGTTAAATGAGAGAATTAAGTTTTGGAGAAGTTGAATTGCAAAGACTATTGTCAACTTATTCCAGAAGTTGAATTCATATTAATCACTCATTATATTTTCTTGATATGATGTGAAAGGTAAAGATGAAAAAATGGAGGGGGGGGGGAATTATAAATATATAAACAATTTTTTTAACTTGTGCAATATTGTACATGATAATAAACCAAAAGTGAAAAGTTTTTATTGGGAATTACAACTATCACAACATGCAATGCATTGTTAATATATTATATGTTACAATTTTCAATAAAAACTTCTCACTTGATTTATTATTTTGTGTAATATTGCACATGTTGAAAAATTTTGATATATAAATATCATGACTGGCTATTAAAAATCTTAATATGAATAGTTCAATATTCACTCCAATCCTATTTATAAGACTCCATTTTATCCAAACACGCATATTAACAAAACATGTTTTGATGCATTGATTTTTAGAAATTTCTTCTAATTATCAAATTTACCCCGATTTAAATTAAACTTCATTCAATTCCCGACACTAACCAGCTCTTGATAACTACAAATGTTCATTAATATGAATGATAAAGATGGAAAGAACTAATATATAAATTCTTCTAAAACTTTATAAATAATATTATAAAAGGATCAAAATAAAATTCTAAGGGGATTTTATAAAAAAAGGACAGGAATGAGTGTAACGCCCTAATTTTCTACTTCAGGATTTAGTCCGTTGGAAACCAAACCCCGAATTTCGAAAATTAACCGTGCCATTTTGAATATCGAATACATTCACAACTTGTTAAGGAACCAACGATAACTTAAACCATTTGTGAAACTCAAACTATTATATACATAATATATACATATACTTTGGCTCGAAGGCTACAATTCTCAACTTCTCAAAGATAATTATACATATATACATGTGTACAACTAGCAAAACTAGAAGACTAAGTCTTTAACTCAAGGCCGGACTCCTGCTCCCAAATCAAGGATCCATACGAGGCGGTACCTGCACACCTAGATTGTGTCCACAGAATGTGTGGTGAGACAATTGTCTCAGTGAAGTACAACTATGCAAATGCAGTGTAGGTACAATAATTAAATGATATGCAACAGTTATAACATAAGCATGTACATAACAATCAACCCAAATAAATGCAACTTATGATGCAACTCATTGTTGTGCCCAGCAGGCATGATCTTATCACTTAAACTGGAATTAGAACTGAGCTCAAACTACGGAGAACGTCTCCTCCGGGGACGGATTCCACCCATTACTGGACTGAAGTCAAGTTTTCACATAATTACTCATTTTAACTCACGGCCGGAGCCGGCTTAAATTAACTCACGATAGAAACCGGCTTAAATTAACTTAATGCTCATAATCTCAATGAATTAACAACTAATCATAATCATATAACAAAACATTAAATTTCGTAAGTTCCGTAACCTAGGGTTCCACATCATTAATAGATAATTCTTCCTAATTCTCCCAATACATGCAATCCTTAACAATTAACATTTTAAGCATAAAGAAGGGGAATTAAGAGAATTGAGCTCATGCTCAAAGTTTACAACTGTAGAAAGTGGAAGTGTGTGAGTTGTACTCACCTATACTCGACAATCGAAGGAAGAAGATCGGATTAAGGTGGATCACTTGATAATTCCTTGCCCCAAAACCCCTCTTCGAGCTTCAATTCAAGCTTCCTCTCTCTAAGACTCAGAGTCTCTCTCTCTAAACTAGAAGAAGAAGGAGAACGAAAGTTGAATTCTGATTCTAAATTAAGGGTTTAGTGCCTATAAGTGAATTCTCGCTCAAGCGAGATATTCTCGCTTGGGCGAGCGTGTCGGTTGCATGCTTTTCCTTCACATTCTCGCTCAAGTGAAACTGTCTTGCTCAAGCGAGAATGATCCAGAAAAGACCCCCTCTCTAGACGATTCTTGCTTAAGCGAGCCGAGCCCTTCTCGCTTAAGCGAAAATTGTCTAGAGAGCCTCCCAAAAGTTCCCCAGTATCTTGCTGGCTCGCTCAAGCAAGATATGCAAAAACTCAAACTTACCCCTTTTTGCTGCATAATTCGCTCAAGCGAGATTCTAGCTTGAGCGAGAGTACTGAAACTTTCAAACTTAGTTTTTATTCTAAATCTTTCTTCTTAAATCATTTTTACCCTTTACTCAATGCCATTCTTAAAAATCAATATCTTATTCTCTTAATTAGTCTTAATTATCGGGATGTTATAATGAGTACTATTTTTTTCATTCTCCATTTTACATTTATTTATCACCCGCTAATTTTTAGGTGTGAAAGAAATTATTTTTAGTGGACATTTTTTATTATCACTCAACTTAATATTTAATTTTTTTTATGAATCATATGTATTATTTATAGAAAACAATCTTAATTGAGTCAAGAACATTCACATTTTGATAAAATTAATTTTTTTATCGGGATTTTTTTATTCAAAGAACTCGAATTCAATACTTTACTTAAATTAATATTATATGTTACATTTTTATTTAGGATTGCGTGACGGGACCTTTCGTCTTTTATAATCATTTTTTAAATAGTACTCCCTCCGTCCCTATTTATAAAACCCCTTCTAGAAGAATTAGATGTCCCTTAATATAAGACCCTTTGCAGATTTTTAGGTAAATTAATTATTTTTTCCATATTTGTCCTTCATTAATATTCAACTCTTTTTATCCCTCATATATTGATGAGTTTGAATAATTAATGAAGTGCTCAACTACCACATTGGAAAGTGAATTTTGGAGTCTTCCACCATGTCACCATTAATGTTTCTAAAATATAGTGACTTTTAAATAGGTATATTTGGAATGCTACTCCCTTCGTCCCTTATTATAAGACCATTTCAACCGTTTCACACAGTTTAAGAAAAGTTGGCTAATGTATTGATCTTTTAAAAAAAATAATAACATTCCAAATATACTCCTATTTAAAAGTCACTATATTTTAGAGACATTAATTGTGACATAGTGGAAGACAACAAAAGTCACTTTCCAATGGTGTAGTTGGACATGTAGATAAAACTTCATTAATTATTCACACTTATCAATGTATGGGAAATAAAAAGAGTTGAATATTAATGAAGGGCAAGTATGGAAAAAATTATTGTTTTACCTAAAAATTTGCAAATGGTCTTATATTAAGGGACACTCAATTCTTCTAGAAGGGGTCTTATAAATAGGGACGGATGGAGTATTATTTTTTTTAAAAGACCAATACATTAACCAACTTTTCTTAAATTGTGTGAAACGATTGAGAGGATCTTGTAACAAGGGACGGAGGGTGTATAAAAAATGGGAACTGAAATAGAAAAGGAAAACTAGAAAAAGACAAGGAAATGACCAAACAAGAGGCCAGATGGCTCCTTGTTTTTGTTGTGTCAAATCTGCAAGGATAATTTTGGAGTTTGAGAAGATAAATAGGTGAGATTATTGCATGTCGCGTTTGAGAGGACAATTGATATCCACTATCCAGTTAGGACTCAGCTGGCGCCTGGCAAGAAGGAAGGAAGGAAGAACTGCGCACTGGATCCGAGTGAGGGCCCTCCTTCACGTGCTTTCATGCCCCCCTTCCCCCTCCCACGAAACCTCCACTTCACACGTGTCATCATCCTCGAACGTCTCAACAGGACCACTTTTGTCTTCTTTTCTTCATCAGGTGGAGTGGAGGACATACAACCCCATAGGCTATCTCCTCGTAAGAAAGACCACAATTCACTTTATCAAATTTACCCTCCTCCACCTCTTCCCACTCACCGTAAACCCAGGGGTCTATTCGTAAATTAAAACACTCCCTTACCCTTATCCAAATGATTATGCAAACAAAACCCCAACCCCTTTTGTTTTTTTCCAAAAAGAAAGCTAAGCTAAACTTTATAAAAGCACATCAAAGGGGAAAGGTTTTGATCAACCAAAACAGAGTAGAAAGGAAGGGGAAATTCACCAGTAACGAACTCTGAATTTTGCTGAGTTCAATTCAAAACCGAAAAGGCGCGATTGTTCATGGCGACCACGAGTAAAGGCCACATTGGTGGTAGACCAACCTATCGCTTCCTTCCTTCCATGGACAGGGATTATTCCCTTTCCGATTCCACCTTCGAGTTCGACGAATCCGAACTCTACAACAACTCAGCCCGCGGTAATTCCCCCGAGTTTCGTAAATCCCTTCGCGCTTCTCGGTTTCACAACAACTCCTCTTCCTCCGGCGGCCGTGTCGGTGCTCCGGCGTCACTGCCGGTTAACGTTCCGGACTGGTCCAAGATCCTAGGCGACGAGTACAGGCAGAGCCGCAGGAGGAATAACGACGACGATGAAGATGAGGATGATGAATTCCACGGCGGTGACGGTGACGGAGGTGGCAGAGTGCCTCCGCACGAGTTTCTGGCCAGGACGAGGATCGCTTCATTTTCAGTGCACGAAGGAATTGGCAGGACTCTCAAAGGACGCGATCTCAGTAGGGTCCGAAACGCGATTTGGGCTAAAACCGGTTTCCAAGACTAGACCCGACCCGCACCGATGATTATAGGATTCATGAGTTGATTAACTATCACCAAATGAGATTCTCTAAAACCAGTATTCTTCTTCTCTGCGTTGGCGGGTCTTTTTTTTTTTTTTTTTTCCATTTTTGCGGAGTCCTAATTTTGTTTCACGATGGTCATCTACATGTATTATTTTATCAGATCGAAATCTGATATTTTGAATTCGCATCGTGAGAGGTTTATTTTCAACAGTGTTACTGTCATAATATCATTCATTTACGTTTTGTACCTAACGATTCTATTTTTTGGTTAACTTCCTTCAAGTTTCCACAATTGGACCGTCTCTTTGTCCTGATCAAAATCTGAGAATGGTAAAATGGTGGACCCTTTGTAGGAGTAGCAGTGGTTCAATGATTGGTGAGGTTTGGGTTTTAGCGTAGTTGATGTGGTTGGGGCCTAGGACCCTATGTCCGATAGTAATTGACAAAGACCCCTTAACTAATCAAAACAACTTTTTTGGCCGAAATTTGCCAATATTTCTTTTTTTTTTGGTTAAATTTGCCAATATTACTTATTTTTGTGGCGAGGAGGAAAAATAATGAGTTGGTAATAAATACTAAAACGTAGAAATCGTGACTTGGTCCTTCTGTCAGGCACTCAATATCTTTTATTGTTGAATTTAGGGAGTGCCAGTGGGGACCAACTCCTAGAGGTGAAGGTGCTCAAAAAGGCCCACTACACTTTAACAACTTTCTGTCCAACTGATAATAAATAAAAATAAGTATTTTGCTTTGTTTTTATGAATGGTAGAAGGTTTTTGTTAATTAAAAATAAATAAGAACTACGATTTAATATTTCAAAAACTAAACTAATATTAATGTATTTTTAAAATAGTTATAATAAATAAAATTTACTATTTTAAATTTTTAAACACGTCCTAAAAAATAATCAAAATCTAGCTAATAAAAAACACAAAAAAGCAAATCAAAGTACCTTAAGTCTTTCTTTGGCAGTAAAGAGGTAGGGGAGAAATAGAGAGGGGGAGAGAAATAAGAGAGAAGTTGACAACTTCTCTTGTTTGGTGGAGGAGAGAAGTAGGGGAAAAATGTCAAAAAACTGTGGGTCCCACCAACTTTTTATTTCTCTTCAAATTTGTAGAGAGATAGGAGAGAAATGCATTACTCTCTTAAATATTCTCACATATTTCTCTTTTATTTCACACTCATTTCTCTCACACCAAACAACTTAAAAATATATTTCTCTTTTATTTCATACATATTTTTCTCACACCAAACAACCTAATAATCTCTTCTATCTCTTTCCTATTTCTCTCTTTCCTATTTCTCACTTCCCTATTTCCCTAATACTACCAAACAAAGTATAAAGCTTTAAAAGTGAGGGAAATCTTATAATTTATGACGAGACCCCTAGTTTGGTATACCATTATGGTGCCAATAATAACAGTCTCCCTAAAAAAAATTGGTGCCTAAACACGTGGAGAGTTGTTTGAAGCATGGTTTTAGAAACTTGGACTCGCTAGTTCGATCGGTCCGATCGGGAACCGGCCCAGTAATCAATCTATTAATCTCTAAAAATCAGTGATCTTTAAAATCGATGAGAACTGGTCAAGAACTGGTCAAATCAATACCAGAAAACTAGTTGAACTTATCATTTTCTAAAATTTTCAATTTTTAAATTTTTTTATTTAATTTAAAATGTTTTAAAATAAATAAAGATATATGTTTAAGGATTACACATAGATATATATTATTTTATCAATTATTATAATTTTTTTTGTCTTATTATTATTTAAAAATTTAGATAATATTTAAAATATATATAGATATACTGGTTCAACTATTGAACTGTGAACCAGTAACTTCATTGGTCCGATTTTTAAAACATTAATAAAAAGAGTGCTAATTATGAGTCTAATTCAAACTAGACATATACCATTTTTTAAGGGTCATGCTAACGAGTGTCTTAAGAGCATTGATTAAGGATTCATATATCAAAGGTTTTTATTGGAAATCACAACAATGATTATGTCTATAACATTAAATTTTACACACTCCAATAAAAATTGTCTATATTTGGTTCCTTAACAAGTGCTCCAAGAACACTCATTAGCATTTTCTTTTTTTTTTTTAATAATCCATAGGTATCATATAAGGGCTATCCTTCACAAACTAGAAAGGTCCCTATTATAATGGGATTAACCCTTTCCATGAAATTTTATATATATACAAAATTTAAGCTTGACAAGTTTAAGGAGGAGAATTATATATATATATATATATCTTGAATTAATTACACATTGATAAACTTGATGTAAATCTGCGCTAAATTGCGTAGATTGATAATAAAAATTATGTTAAATTTGATTGTGGTTTGTAAAAAGTATATATACTATAATTATTATAAATTTCATTAAGTTCTTGAAAATAGATTTTTTTTTCTTTTTAAGAAAAATAAAAATAAAGTTTGGCCATAAACATATTCCTTTTGAGTTAATTATAGAAGATTAAAATAACAATCTTTGACATTCAACACGATGTTAGACACGGTTGATGAATCAAGGAGGCTGTAGTAATAATATAAAGCAAGCCTATTTTTTCACCTATCAAGAACTTTTATCCTTGTTTTAATAGCCATGTTAATTTGTTTTAACAGGCTTAACTGGGATTTCCTTATTGATACCCTGCGTGCAATTGGGTTTGAGGATCATTTCTGTAAGCTTGTTCACTACTGTATTTCCTCTTGTTCAATGCAAGTTGTGGTCAATGGTGAGCGATCTGTTTCTTTTTCTACTTCTAGGGGTATCCGTCAGGGTGATCCCCTATCCCCCTATCTGTTTGTGCTTTCCATGGAGAGGTTGGGGCATATTATTGAGGATTCTCGCCTTAATGGGAGTTGGAAGCCTATTTTTCTTAGCCTAGAGGGTCCCCCGATCACTCATCTTTTCTTTGCTGATGATCTTCTCTTATTCGGGAAAGCGTCCATGGCTCAACTAGATGTTATGATGGACTGTTTGGATGTTTTCTGTACTGCCTCAGGTGAAAAGGTGAGCACTCAAAAGACTAGAATATTTGTTTCCAAGAATGTGCACTCTTCTCGGGCTCAAGCTTTCTGTGATCGATCTGGATATACTCTATCAGCTGATCTTGGTAAATACCTGGGTATTCCTCTTCTTCATGAGAGACAATGCATGAGAACTTATGATCATCTTCTCCAACATGTTCAGAGAAGACTGAGTATGTGGAAGGCGGAGGCTCTCTCCTTTGCAGGGCGTATCACCCTATCCCAAACTGTTCTTGCTGCCCTTCCATGTTATTCGATGCAATCTACCCTTTTACCTAAAGGAATTTGTGCTAGATTTGAAAGGCACTGTAGGGAATTTATCTGGGGAGACAAACCTAATAAGAGAGTTTGGCATACGGTCCCGTGGGATGACTTTTCTCTTCCTAAGAAAATGGGTGGTTGGGGTTTCAAGGATCTTTATAGCTTTAATAAAGCTATGCTTATGAAACTTAGCTGGGGCCTTATCCATAAACCTGAGGAGCTTTGGGTTCGTGTTTTGAGAAGTATCAATGTGGTTCGGGTCTTATTCCCTGTGTCAGCTCTAAGACTAATTGCTCAAATGTTTGGAAGGGAATTGTTGCTACATGGCCGGAGTTTTTGAAGGGAATTAGATGGAACATAGGCAATGGTTCGGACACCTTTTTCTGGCACGATAAATGGCTCCCTTCTAACATGGTCCTTGGTGAGGTGAGCTTGGGTGATATACCCACTGCATTCAATGAGCTTTCTGTGCCTCACTTTTCCCATGATGGCCTCACTTGGCATCTACAAGGTATTGATCACTTGCTTCCTAATTCAGTTAAACAAGAAATTCTGGGGATCCCTCCTTCTGCACCTAATTTGGGGAGTGATTCTGTTAGCTGGTCGCTTACAAGTGATGGTGCCTTCACTACTCGATCAGCCTATGACCTTCTGGTTGAGCAGGGCCTTGAGGATGGTAATTCTAGAGTGTGGAAAGCTATTTGGGCCATGAAAATTCCGCAACGTGTGAAAAGTTTTCTCTGGCTAGTGCTTAAGGGTGGTCTTAAAACAAATGCCAAGAGGTTTGCTTGTAATATGGCTCCTACTGATGTTTGCCCTCTGTGTAGTGCAGCCTCCGAAACAGAACTCCATGTTTTGCGGGACTGTTTGTTTGCTAAACAAGTCTGGGACAGAGCTCTTAATTCTATCTGTGCCAATTGCAGTGACACGGACTTGTGGACGTGGCTGAGTGACATTGTGCTTGAGAGATCTCGCATTCCCAATCATGGATTATTCTTTATTCTCATGTGGAATATCTGGAAGGCCCGGAACGACTTTGTTTTTAACAATAATGTTCCCAAGGTGGATGATGTTATATGGAGCTCTCGGAGTCTTGCTCAGGAGTCTTCCCACTCTGTTGTTTGGTTGAAGCATGCGTCCGATCAGTAGGACATAGTGCAGGTGCGTTGGGTGCCTCCCCCTGAAGGTTGGTTGGAGTTCAATACAGATGGGTCTGTGCTTAGGAATAATCACTTGGCTGCTTGTGGGGGAGTCCTGAGAGACCACCTCTGTAGATGGATTGTTGGTTTCCAGCAGGATTTGGGCACATCCTCTGTCCTTATGTCAGAGTTTAGAGGCATTCATAATGCTCTGGAGATTGCTTGGAATCTTCAGGTTAGAAAACTTTGGATTGAAAGTGACTCCCAAGTAGCTATTCGGCTCATTTCGAGTGGTACATCCCCCAACCATCCTTATCATTTTATTGTGCAGAAAATTAAGGTGCTACTAAGTCATCCTTGGGATGTCAAATTGTCTCATGTGTGGAGAGAAGGGAACTCTGTGGCTGATGCTCTCGCCTCCTCAGTTCATCTGCCTCATAGTGATCTTTGCATTCTTAATAGGCCTCCTGTTAGTATTTCTATTTGTCTTTATAATGATGTCATTGCGAGTTGTATTCCCAGAGTAGTTTCTGTGTAGTTCTTTTCGGCGTTTCTGCCTCCGTTTATCCAAAAAAAAAAAAGAGAGAATGAAAAATGAATTCATTCAATGAAAGTTACAAGTTCTCAAAGAAGAAAATAGATTTATATACAAAACAGAAAACTACATAAAATAACTAATATGAAATTGCTAACTACTTTTAACATACTAACTAATTGTAATTCTTATCCTGTGAGAACTCATCAAATGTTAAAACGTTAGATATCATACTCTTTTATGGTTTCTATTGTTAATGTTGTTTTAGGTGTTGTTAATGTTGTTTTAGGTGGTGCATAAACTACTATGTCAAGTTGTCAATTCAAAATTTGCAAAATTGTTAAGAGTGCATGTGTTTATGGTAGCTAATCTAACTCAATTTGATAGATCACGTGCTTCAATAATTACATGAAAAAAGATATTTTTTTATTTCACATCCCAAAAACTAAGATATTGAATCATATTTATATGTCAATTGTCTTATAAATATTAGTAAAGAATATAATAAGGAATATGAAAATAATAACAGTTGAGTCCTTTTAGTTAGGTAGTTGAAATATTAACATTGGAAAGATAAAAAAATGAAATTGAAAAAATTACCCATAAAATAATTTGTTAATGTGACCAAATCATAATTGAGGTGTTGAGCTTCAAATTTAATATATTATTATAGTTTGTAGATTATTATATTTCACCTAAAAATTTGTGCAGGTTTTTCCAATGGAATAACTTTAATAAAAAAATACCACAATGGTACAACTTTAAAAATATTATCAAATAAAACAAGTCAAAAATTGCGTTTACAACTTGTAAAAAGTGAAATCACAATTGACAAAGTAGGGATTTACCTTTTAAATAAGTCATGCATAGCATTCCTGACTCACTTTTTTTTTTACTAGTGTCCAACCCGTGTGATGCACGAATTATAATGTTTAAATAGATGTTATATTCATTGATATAGCTATAGTGACATTGAAAAACAACTGATGTAGTTATATATTATGTATAATATATGGTTGATTTTGACTACCAAAAAGTACCTTATTATGACCTCTTGCATAATAAGAGTTATACTTATTAAAGATAGTTACATATATGAAAAATAAATATGACAAACATTATCTTCTAACAACAAAATTAGAGGGGCCAAAATATTCAGAATATTCATACAAAAAGTTTACGTAGATTTGGAAGAATACATAATATATTTTACAACCTCAGAATCCACCAAAGACCATCTCAATAGAGAAAGCATTAGATGGATTATCAGTTGCACAAAATGGCCATAGCCTAACCACGCGGACTTTAGGTCTCCAGGCCTCTCTACCAGGAAATATAGTCTTAATAGGATCAAAGGCTCCACACACAACAAACATTTTTTATAAACTCAGTAGTTAGACTCTTGCAAAGGTGGTGTAAAGTGATGAAAAGTGATGAACCCGGAAATCATAAGGGAACAAAAAGTTGTATACATAGACTCTTGCAAAGGTGGTGTAAAGTGATGAAGTGATGAACCCTATTTATAGAGATTTAGATGGACTACATCAGTTGAAACTAAACAAGTTTACCCGCCGAAAAGACCTATTTGAATTTCAAACCTTGTTCATCCACACTTTAAAAAATATCAAAATAAAATATATAAAATATAGACCCGGAAATCATATGGAGTTAAACATAAGTGATTCAAACAGCTATAGTATGGATAAAGTAAATTATGAATGAGCCTGTGTTAGTAACAGTAATAGGATATCATTATGAAATTTATTTGGTATGACATATCACACTATAACTATAAAAATAGTTAGCTTCAACTTAGCATCAAAATAATATCTTTAACTGTAAATAAAAAACAAAACATAGACAACATGCATCTTTCCAATAAGTCACCCACCCAATAAAATAATTATGAAGGAGCCACCAAAAAAAGATCATATACAAAATAGCTTAAGATTGATTATACCTGTAAAAGTAAAGAATAGGATTACTGAATTGCTTGAGGAGAAATACCTCAGCAGCTGCATATTTATATACATGATTTACACTCACTAATAAAGGAAACATAGGAAATATAATCTGTACAAAATAAGGAAACATAGACCTATACAAAAATAAGGAAATACAGCTATACAAATCAACACTTAATGTAGTTTCCTAGTTTCCTTAAATACATTTATTCTATTCTAATTTCCCTAAATAGGAGATATTCTCTAACACTCCCCCTCAAGCTGGAGCATACAAATCATATGCACTAAGCTTGCCACAAAGAAATTGCATTCGAGGACCTCGAAGGGACTTTGTCAAAATGTCTGCTAGTTGGTCATTAGAGTTAACAAACTCAATGACAACTTCCTTGGAAAGAACCTTTTCCCTGATAAAGTGACAGTCAATCTCTATATGCTTTGTTCTTTCATGAAAGACTGGGTTGGACGCAATGTGGAGTGCAGCTTGGTTATCACAATATAACTTCATCTCGTTAATGTTACCAAACTTCAACTCCCTAAGCAACTGTTTTACCCAGATGAGTTCACAAGTAACCAATGCCATAGCACGATATTCAGCCTCAGCACTTGATCGAGCAACAACTTGTTGTTTCTTACTCTTCCAAGATATGAGATTTCCACCTACAAAGACACAATAACCTGAAGTGGAGCATCTATCAATGGGAGAACCAACCCAGTCTGCATCTGAATATCCGACAACATGAGTGTTTCCTTTGTCTTCATAAACCAAATCTTGACCAGGAGCATTTTTAATATATCTCAGAATTCGAGTCACTGCATTCCAGTGATCAACACAAGGGGATTGCATGAACTGACTTACTACACTGATTGCAAAAGAGATATCTGGTCTGGTTATAGTAAGATAGTTTAGTTTCCCAATTACCTTTCTATACCTGCCAGGATCTGGATAGAGCTCCCCCTAATCTGGTAACAACTTGCTATTTGGATCCATAGGAGTGTCAACAGGCTTACAATTTATCATTCTTGTTTCCTCCAATATATCTAAAGCATACTTCCTTTGTGAAACTGTAATACCACTTCTAGATTGAGCAACCTCCAAACCAAGAAAGTAATTTAGTTTACCCAAATCTTTGGTTTGAAAATGATCAAACAAATGTTTCTTTAACCGAGATATTCCCTCATGATCATCACATGTAATGACTATATCATCCACATAAACCACGAGATAAATACACCTACCAACTGAATTATGTTGATAAAACACTGAATGATCAACTTCACTGCGATTCATACCAAACCTTTGTAGCACTGTGCTAAACTTCCCGAACCAAGCTCGGGGAGACTGTTTTAGACCATAAAGAGATCTCTTCAACTTACACACCAAGCCAGACTCCCCCTGAACAACAAATCCAGGTGGTTGCTCCATATAGATTTCTTCTGCAAGGTCTCCATGAAGGAATGCATTCTTGATGTCAAGTTGAAGTAACGGCCAATGGCGAATGGCTGCCATGGCAAGAAGAAGGCGAACAGAAGCCATCTTAGCAACAGGAGAGAATGTGTCGCTATAATCAAGCCCATATGTTTGAGTGTATCCCTTAGCAACCAAGCGAGCTTTAAGACGATCGATACAACCAATTGAATCAACTTTCACAGCATATACCCATTTGCATCCTACAACTTTCTTCCCCGGAGGAAGGTGAACAAGATCCTATGTGCCACTATGCTCAAGAGCTGTTATTTCATCAATCATAGCTTTCCTCCATCCCAAATGAGAAAGTGCCTCACTGTCACTTTTAGGAATAGAAACAGAGGACAAAGAATATACAAAGGCATAATATGATGGTGATAAACGATGAAAACTGAGAAAGTTGTAGATGGGATGAGGATTTTGAGTGGATCGAGTACCTTTCCGGAGAGCAATGGGAGGACTTGATTGGGAGGACTTTGGCGGGGTCGTGATAGGAGAAGTCGTTGGAGTTGGACATGAATCACTAGGATCTTCTATTATGTTTTCTGTTGGTGGAAGAACTTGTTGTGTTCTTTGTTGATATGTGATGATAGGGTGCTGCAAAGTACCAGACTGAGTCTCTTCGGGCTGGATAGAACCAGGTGACGAAACCTGGAAAGGAGACAGAGGTGGACCAAAATAGAGAATTGGTAATACATCAGAGATTGTATTAGACTCAACGGAAGAGGTGACGTATGGTGTTTCTTCAAAGAACGTGACATCTGCAGAAATATACCAACGATGTGAGGAAGGACAATAACACCGATACCCTTTTTGTAGCCTGGAATAGCCGACAGAGACACATTTGATAGCACGAGGAGACAATTTGTCTGTACCTGGAGAGAGGTTATAAACAAAACAAGTACAACCAAACACACGAGGAGGGACAACATATAGAGACTTTATGGGAAATAATAATTTGTGAGGTACCTGGTTGTTAATAACAGAAGAAGGCATACGATTGATGAGATAACAAGCTGTTAAAACAGCATCCCCCCAAAAATGTAGAGGCATATTTGTATGTAATAACAAAGTTCTGACAGTCTCAATAAGATGACGATTTTTTCTTTCAGCCACACCATTTTGTTGAGGGGTGTGGGGACATGTAGAATGATGTAGAATGCCATGAGATGACATAAACGATGAAAACTCGTGAGAGAAATATTCTTTGGCATCGTCACTCCTTAAAATCTTAATTGATTTACCAAATTGATTTTGTATCTCAATATAGAATGACTTGAATATAGAAAATAACTCAGACCGTTCTTTCATTAGAAACAACCAAGAAAACCTAGAAAAGTCATCTATAAAGGTGACAAAATACCTAAATCCTAATGAATTAGAGACGCGACTAGGACCCCATATATCAGAATGAATAACAGAAAAAGGTTCTATTTGATTTTGAACCTGAGTAGGAAAGGAAGAACGAACATGCTTCCCAAGTTGACATGACTCACAATCTAGGGACTTCAATTTTACAAGACATGGAACCATAAGTTGAAGTTTCTGTAAACTGGGATGACCAAGACGTTGATGAAGAAGATGGGGAGACTCAGTAGCAGCACATACTGTTGGGACGTGGTCTTCAAATAGTAGAGTCCTTGTGATTCATGTCTTATGCCAATCGTCTTCCCCGTACCGCGATCCTGAATAATGAAAGAGTTAGAATCAAAGGTGATTGAGCAATTAAGTGAATGGGTGAGCTGACTCAAAGAAATCAAATTAAAGGGACACTCAGGCATAAATAGTACAGATTTTAATGAGAGAGATTGAGTGGGAGAAACATGACCAATGCCTTGGACAGGTACTTTAGTACCATTAGCAAGAGTAATAGAGCGAGAAATCTCAAGTAAAGGAGAAGAAAACAATGATCGATTACCAGACACATGGTCAGAAGCACCAGAATCAATAATCCAAGATGTCAGATTATGACCAGTATGAGATAGACAAACTGTAGGATTACCGGTATGAGCAATTGTAGTTGTGGCTGACTGATCCTGTTTGGCTGCCTTTCACTGCATATACTCTTGGATTTCATCTTCAGAAAAAGACATAAGTTGCTTTCCTGTCATAAATTCATGCTGCCTACTATCCTCTTGTATAGGCATAGACTGAGTAAGGTTGACCATTTTCTCAGGAAAACCATGAATAGAATAACATGTCTCCTGAGTGTGACCTGGTCTCTTGCAATAAGTGCAATAGGGACGATTGCCCCCTCGGCCTCCACGACCTCCTCGACTACCTCTTCCTCCACGGTTTGCACGTCCTCCATGAAAACCTGAAGTGGTCATCATTGTAGATCCATCAGTTGTGTTAAGATGAGAATCGGAGGTTTTGGGTGGAGGGACTCTCAACAGGCGAGTGATAAGATTTTCCATGGTAGGAACGTCTTGTGCGGTAAAAATTTGATCACGAAGAAGGTCAAAGTCGGGATGCATGGCTCGTAAGGCCATTACCACATACAAATTTTCTAATTTGTTCTGGAGGCCCTGAAGAGTGTCTGCTTGCAAGAACATCTTCAATTATTCTACGGCTGCCTGTAATTGTGGAACAAATGTTGACATATCATGATCCGTTTGCTTGAGGGATGCCAATTTTTTAGCAGAGTCATACAGACGCTAAATATCATTGGTAAATAGATTCCGAGCCTTGCTCCAAAAGGTGAAACATGTTTTAAAGGCCCTGAGATTTATCAAAGTAGTGGATTCCACAGATTGCCATAACAGGGCACACACTTGATAATCTAACTTTTTCCATTGACTCTGATTTTCCAAAGGAATTTCAGACACTGACATCTCTAGGTGATCAACAAGACCCTAACCTAGAAACCAAAGTTCAACAGAAGCTGACCAAGCTAGGTAATTCTTTCCATTCAGCTTTTTAGAGGTGATTGTAGGAGTACTTGAGAAGCTATAGGAGATGGAAGAATTTTGAGCTGTTGGCTGAACCTGAAGTGGATCGACATGCTGAACAGGATCGTCATGCTCAGAATCGGACGTGGATGACGCCATGATGATGACTGCAAAGAAGACCGACGGGACTGAGATCTAGCTTTTGGGGTATTTGACCCCCAAAACGGACAGAGGAAGCCTGGACGAAGCTGACGGGACCGACGGCGGAGCAAACGGAGGCCTGGAAGGCGGCGTGTGGCTTACACGCGCCGACAAGGACAGCGGACAGTGGCGGCGCGTGCGGAAGCGGACGGCGACGCTGTTTTTGGGGATTAATAGATCGACTCCTTCTGTGTCTGTTGCTGACGTTTCGGTTGCCGGACGGTGACTGTAGGTGGCCGGATGTTTCTGGACAGTGCTGGACAGTGGACTGTTAGAGAGGGAAAGGGACAACGGACAGGGGACTAGGATTCTGAGGACGGACAGCGGACTAGGATTCTGACTTTTATCAAGCCCACAAGAAGTGAGCTCTTGATACGATGTAATGACTATATCATCCAATATATCTAAAGCATACTTCCTTTATGAAACTCTAATACCACTTCTAGATTGAGCAACCTCCAAACCAAGAACCAGGCTCTGATACCATATTAGATTTTGGACCGGGCCTAACTCAACCCCAAAAGCTAGCTTGTAGGGTGAGGAAATTTGGCCTTATCTCTAGGCAATGTGGGACTCTAACACACCCCCTCACGCCCACGACTGGACATCTGGAACGTGGACAACTATACGGGTGGCGGCCCAACAACAACGAATCATCTAGGATAGGCTCTGATACCATGTAAAAGTATAGAATAAGATTACTGAATTGCTTGAGGGGAAATACCTCAGTAGCTGCATATTTATATACATGATTTACACTCACTAATAAAGAAAACATAAGAAATATAATTTGTACAAAATAAGGAAACATAGACCTATACAAAAATAAGGAAATACAGCTATACAAATCAACACTTAATGTAGTTTCCTAGTTTCCTTAAATACATTTATTATATTCTAATTTCCCTAAATAGAAGATATTCTCTAACAGTACCCTTAAATATAGGGATTAAAACTCCAACAAATTTTTTATTAAAGATATATAATTTTTATATTAATTAAATTATTACATGTAAAAACAAAAGAGAATAAGCAACACCTTATACTATTAAAATTACATTACTTAAATTGCTATGCAAACAACTAAGAATTTTTTTTAACTACATATACCACATATAAATCTTGATGCTGTGAAAATAAGCAAATTCACAACATGAACTAAAAATATCATAATATATACATACAAATTTTCTAAGATCATTAAAAACATAGTAGGTGTCATCTTTTATTCCATTTAACTTTGTCATAGATTCAGTTGTCCACTTTGTTATTTTAAATTATAATAACGTAGGTAAAATTCATAGACAACATCTAAAACAATAATAAGTCAGTAAATACCAAAGAGATGAATGAACCTAAAGTACATAAAACATATTCAAAAGGACAAAATGAAATTTGTAACACGTGATAAAGATATTTGAAATATATATATCACATATCCCAACGTAACTAATATGAATAGAGAAAAGGATAAATCCAAGAGCTACTGAAGTAGGAATAAAGAGCTAGAGACAAAATTTACCCTGAAATATACAAATGAACATAAAGTACATCAAACAAATCCATCTTCTCAATTTACTGTTCCATGCTCAATAGAATAAACAGAACTAAGAAATTTTATGATATGATGACCTTGGAATAGTGATATTTTCTATACAAATCGGCCCACATGATTTCCCTATGCAAAAAAGAAAACAACAATTCCTTAAATAAAAGGTAAATTTGAAACAAAATTTGTGAACAAAAATTTGCTGATAAAATAAATATTAATTACACCATAACCTTATTACATGTAAACTAAATTTAGAATTTTTTTCTGGCTATCCAATAAACCTATGTATAGAATCCAGTATCAGGAAAAAAGGTGTTAATGGTCCTTTCATCTGTATTCACATCACCTCAACATGAACACATCATTGTAAAAAACAATGGTCAATATCAATGTAAATCTGAGAAAAGTAAAGAAAATGAAATTCAAAATGGGATCAGAAACCTGCCATTTTCTAAACAAATTAGCCATACGAAAACCATTTACCAAGAAACAAATAAACTTTTCCTATGTAGAATAGATTTTTAGTTTAAAATGGAGAGCAAGCATGTAGGATGACAAAGTGGTTTACAGATGAGTAGATATCCTAATCAATATTAAAGTTATTTATAAAAAATGTTAACAAATTCTACCAAGATGAAGAGGTCAAGACATAATTCACCTTTGCACCCCCTATGTATAATGGATATCCTAATCGATATTAAAGTTATTTATAGAAAATGTTAACAAATTCTACCAAGATGAAGAGGTCAAGACAGAATTCACCTCTGCACCTAAGTCAATTCAAAATCACATCACCTCAATAGAAAGCACAACATTGGAAAAAAACAGTGGGCAAGAAAAATTAGGCAAGGATTTTGCCAAGTAACACTCAATCATGTGTAGACCGACCTTCTCTTTGGTTTTCATGGATTCATTAGTTTTAAATGCACAGCTAGACTTTCTAGTTGCAACTAAGGATTCAAAATATTATAATAAGGTTTTTCTTCTTCTCAATAGCTCGTTGCTAGGAACTATGAAGCTCACTTGAGCGCATTCTAGCATTACCATCAATCAATTACAACTTTAATTATAAAAATACTTCAAAGAAAAAAGAAAGCATAATGTACAGGGGCAAAGCTAGAAAAATTTTCTTAAGGTGGCAAGTAAATGATTTTCGTTGCTAGGAACTATGAAGTTCACTTGAGTGCATTCTAGCATTACCATCAATCAATTACAACTTCAATTATAAGAATCCTTCAGAAAAAAGAAAGTATAATGTACAGGGGCAAAGCTAGAAAAATTTTCTTGGTGGCAAGTAAATGATTTTATGTATTGTTTCAAAAAGAAATTACTTTTTTCTTCCCACTTTTTATTTGAGGGGCAGGGGCGGAGATGCTCCCTCTACAATAACCTCACTGTTTGCCCCTGGCACTGCAAATTGGTCCTAGTATATTGTGAAGTAACATTGGAGCCAATTCTCTATTATATGTTCAGTTTTATCTAAACATTGTTCTTATATTTTGAAGTTTGAAGTCCTTTATAAAAGGAGTAATGCTAAATCCTTCTAAAAATCAATAGGGTTATAATCTTGTCACAAAAATCATATGAATATGCTAGGCAGATTTCATATAATTTGATTTCTGATACAAAAATGGTTTTTAAGAGCAAGAAGAAGAAGAAGAGGTACCTTGAGGCCAAGTAGTTTGATAGGAGTCATCTGACCAGGTACGATACATTCAGGACCAGCTGCTTCCACTATAGCCTCCTCACCTAACCCACCCCCTATAGGGTCTCAGTGTTGCAAAACCCCAAAAAATAAAAATGAAAACTTGGTTAATGAATAACCACTATAGGATGCAACAAAAACATCGATGAGAGAGAGAGAAAGAGACCCTCATGACAGAGATGGCATAATCGGAAAAGGGTGTCTGTCCATGTACAAAATATGCAACTTGTCATTTTATAAAACTATTTAGCCTTACCAAAACCATTTACCCAGGAACAAAAAACCTTTCCTATGTAGTATGTACAATAGGTTTGCAGTTTAAAAAGGAGAGCAAACAAATAGGATGGCAAAGTGGTTTACAGAAGAGTAGATATTTATTCCCTATGTAAAATCATTACTCATCAATATGAAAGGTAATTATAAATTCTTTTTAACAAATTATACCAAGAATAAAGAATTCTAGACCGAATTTAGCTTTCCACCTAAGTCATTTAAAATACAAAAGATCCCTATAATTGTCAAAGCATAGATATAACATAACTTCACTGGCTTATTTGAAAGTAAAATATATAAGTGAATGACAAAATATGTTCTACATTAAAAATTCAACACAGAGAAGAAGAAATTTTGACATTCATAATATTAAAATAAATACTCATGACCTATATACAAATATCCCAACATGTATTTTACTTTTGGAAAAAAGGACCATTCCACCAAGAAAAAGGAACAGTTGAAAACAAAATTAACGAAACACAAATGGCAAGAAAACAAATCTTCATTACAATATAACCTTATTACTGGTAATCTCCTTTTAGTGTTGTTGTGGTTGTCCAACAAACCTCTTTATAGGGTGTGATATCAGAGAAAAAGAGGTGATAATGGTCTTGTCGTCTTTACAACTCAGCTCGCATTACCTCAACACAAAGAACAACATTGGATAAAAAAGTGGTCAGTATAATTTTAAAGAAGAGAAAAGTAAGGTAAAGAGATTCAAATATGAACACACATAGGTTACCTAAAAAAATAATTAATAGATTCCTACAATTAGTTAGGTATGAAAAATCAAATTACAAACTTCATACAGTGTCAAAACTGTTTAATAACTAAATAGTCTAGGTACAAACAGAATAGAATTCGGTAATGGTCCATAACTACAGAACAGTCATGAATGGTGTACCACAGATGGAGGCATTTAGTTTGATCTAATCTATAAATTACAATCCAAATTAATTAAAATTGGGATATATTAAAGGAACAAAGAATAACATGCCTTTTTCTAAATCAAATTAGGCAAACCAAAACCATGGACCCAAAAAAGGAAAACCTAACCTACACCCCACACGTTTTCAGTTAAAATGAATTTAACAAATAAATACCAAATACACAAAAGAATCAACGTTAATGGAGTCTAGGATGCTATAAAGGAAACGATACTCTCCAAATATGCAGAACAAAACCTAACGAAATTGTTGTTCAGAAAATATTTTCAAACAACACAATCCATCGAATCAGTTGATCGAAAGAGATTGGTCCATTGGTGTTGAGACTACACAATTACCTGATATGGATTTATAGTGTGGATAGACCATTGTTTCGATGACGTGGTACTGCACGCGTCTCGCCCAAAATCGCGCTCTTCTTTATACGAACAGAGCCTCCACTGCTGCGATGATGTCTCCTCACACGCATCTCCCTCCTATAATCTGTGTGAGATGACTCCCCTATTAAAATAGACACAATGTGCAAAAATGAAGCCAAAAACCTATAACCTAAATCGGTGGGATTCCAGGTCATGGTGATCGAATGGCCATGCATAATCCTTACACCTACTGAACCGCATCGACAGAACCTATATCTCTCACCCTGGAAGAATCGCGGCCTGCAAATGACCACCTTAAACCTCACCCAATGAGTCACACACTTCACAACCCTTAACCCACAAGGACCGCAAGACATAATAGACAGACGGAGGCCTAGAACACATGAGGCCCGCGAAGCAACAAAAAAATTTCTCCTGAACAGTACGCAAACATCTGAACAAATTTAATATTATAGATTTCTAAATTTATTTGGTGGAAGTCGTACATACCATCGTAGACTTCTATGTATTTATCAAGTCTCTATATTGTAATTTTGAGACCTCACTTTAGATAGTGAGGTACTCATTCATCATACTCATCCTCTCAATGATTTTTGATATTCTCTCTTTTTTTCTTATTCGAGGTTGAATTTCATTCACACTTATGAGAGTGAGATTCTCCCTCTCAATCATTAAATTTTGAATTTTTAAATGTTAATTTTAAATTTTGAAATTAATTAAAATTCAAAATTTTATCCTATTATTTTTAAATTCAATCTTTTTTTAATATATAAATCTTTATTCTTATCTTTATGATTTTAATATTTTATTATATCTTATTATCAAATAATAATGTAAATTAGATTTTAATAGTAAAAGATAATATATTATTAGAATTTAAAGTTAAAAAATTATCCAAAGTTATTTTATTTTTTTACAATTTTAAAAATATTAATTTATTATAATTTTAATTTTAATTAGATAAAATTATATATTTATCCGTGTATTACACAAGTTAATATACTAGTTTGTTATAGAAATAGGAACTCAACAATGACATATGACTGAAAAAAAAAGAGTTTATAATTAGAAAAAAAAAAGTAAATCATGAATGTCATGCAAAATTTGCTCAAAAAGTAAATTTTTATACCGTCAATTATTACTTCAACTTTTTTTATGTGGAGAAGGACCTAAACAGGTCAAAAGAAAATAACACTAAACTACTGACCCCTTAAGGCATACGCCTCAGACTAGTCAAATACATATCTCAACACTGCAAAGTTTGGAATATCATCAAAAGCTTTATAACTCTCTGAAGCTTCAAGACCATAGCTTGCAAAGCTCTCAGCAAGATAATTTGCCTCTCTTATGTGCCTCCATGATACTTCATCAAAATTCTTTTCCAACTCTTTGATTTTCTTCACCAGCGAAGAGGATTGGTGACTATATGGGCAACCTTCTTTTATTAGATTTATAACTAACAGAGTCAGCTTCCACAATCACTTTCCTAAACCCTTTCTGTTGAGCCAGCGTCATACCTCTGTATATACCCCAAATTTCAGTTTGAAGCACCGAACACACCCCCCAAATTATTTACAAACCCCGTAAGAAATTTTCCCCAATGGTCCCTGAGAACTCCACCACAAGCAACCACATTCTTCCCCTGAAGCTCCATCCGAGTTTAATTTCACCCATCCCCATGGAGGGGGATTCCATCTAATTGATAGTGTTCTACTGATTGCCGAATTCATAACTCGTCTCCCTTCACTTCTGAAAGCTCTAATTGTCGATCCCACCTGAGAAATGATGCCAAATTTAAGGGAATCGAACAAAGCTCTATAACTATTGAAGATGATGTCATTGAGGAACCTCCAGATAACTTTCACCGTGTAGCCGAAAGTTAGGTCACGCCTAAGTACGTCTCCATCATTTGGCTTGCTAGATAGCACCTTGAATAACCAGGTATTTACTGATTGTGGTTGAAAAAAACTATTTAGGTAATCTTCTGAGAAAAAAGTTGTCCACAGAGGTCTGATTACATTGCAATCTCTGAATAGGTGTAGTTTTGTTTCCATAGCATCAGTACACAAAGGGCAATCTCCATCCGTTGAAAGGTGTCTTCTGACACGTTCTTCATTTATAAGGAGACCATGTGAAGCCATCTTCCATATTAGAACTCTGATCCTCTGAGGCCCAGGCCAATGCCATATTTTCTTCATCAGAGAATTTGGGGCTAACAACCTTATTGAGGTGATGTACTTATGCTAAGTTAATAGTAAACCATCCATCAGCTGAACCTTTCCATGCAATTATATCATGCCCTGCATTCTAGTCAGGGGGAGTGATGAGCTTCTGGCAAGCGTACCAAAATTTCAGCAGTATAATAGTAAGTATGAGTTTATCGTATCCACAGGGAACGGTTCGCTTCGTATTTACTCGTGATCAGACTATCAAGTAGAAAACGGTATTTGAGATTTTTATGGTGAGGAAAGTAAATTTGCATAAAAGAAAGAGACAATTGAGAGAAGATAAAATACTTTACTTGGATCAGGATTGAACTTCGTATCATCGCACCCCTTATGCATGTGAATCCCAATATTATTTATGAATATATTTTTATAATACCTTAGCCAAACTATGTTATCCCCTGCCGGTGTCCTATATCACGAGATACTCAAAAGTAATTCATGCGTGTTCTCCCAAACGAAAAATTACCCTGGCTAGATTGCTCTATCTTTTCGTTCGTTAACACTATCAATTCGCCCTATAGACCCATAGTGTCACTTATCAAGAGATTGCCTACTTATTCTTCAATGATAACTTTCTCCTATGACCCTATAGTAACTACTATGAGTACTTTTACCAATCAGAATTTTAGGTGTCCTATGTCTAGACTTTCCCAAACTCACTGTTAATTTTATAGAAACATCTGTCACTTGAATCCTAAAATTAACCTATAACTCCGGCACACAGGCGGAAGCTACGCATTAAACAAAGATAAAAATATCGAGATTATAAAACAGGGATTCATAAATAAATACGAGAATTCACATACACTTTGGGGATTGAATTAACTACATTCAATCCTATTGAGACGTTTAGCTATACATGGTAGCCCTTACAACCCAATGGAGAAGCTATCACCTTGCTCCAATCCTAGCTCTGCCTTTGTCGTCTCTCTAATCTCCTTCCTAAATGCTCCTTTGCTAACCTCCGTCGACCCCCTAAAAGCCCCCACAAAGGATTCTATTTATAAACTAAGGAAAGCTATCTTGAATCTGGAAGAAATCTGATTTGAAAATAGATCTGAAAATGGATCTAAAACTAATCCGCGCAACTGCGCTTCATCTGCGCTCAGCGCATCTGCAACGCAGGAATCAGTGAACAAATTCTGAATCTGTGCTTCACTTGCGCTAAGCGCGAGTGAAGCGTGGAACGCGTAACTGATTGCTCTGTTTCTTCTTTTAACAGTTTGATCTCTTCCTGATCTTATCCTTGTTTGCTTGGCTTTCCTTGTTTCCCTCTTTTTGATCTGATTCTGTGTTTATTCTGCTTTTGAATTTAAACTGGAAAGTTATCTGCAGAATCCTTGTTTAAATGGCAGCTAATCTTATCTTTATTTGCTCTGATTTAAACTTCAAATTCCCATATCCTCTCCTTAAATAATACTATATTCTTTCCTTATTCAAATCTTCCTCATAAATCTGCAAAATTAACAGATTTTCTATTAAAATAGCATCAAATTCAAATTCAAATCAAATAAACACAATTATTACAATTATTACTAAAAAAGGATTATTTTGGGGCATAAATTACTATTTTACCCTTGATAAGTGCAGTAAAAATACAAATATTTATCTTATAATTTGCACTTATCAAATACCCCCTACTTAACTTCTTGCTTGTCCTCAAGCAAGAAACCTCTTTGTAAGCAAAAATCAATTCAATCCCCCTATACAATTCTCAAAAATAAGGACAAATTTTTCATCATCTCTTTATTGGGCAGAAGTCACTTTCCAAATATCAGGAAAAAAAATCAGAATTAAGAGATGTTATCAATCCTCAATCAGAACAGAACACAATCAATAGTTAAACTTTCTCAAAAGTAGCAATTAAAGCAATAAATGATAAACCAAGGAATTCTCTCATGCTCACGGGTAACTGTTTCCCTCAATTTTTCCACCACAGTTGAACAACTAAAATTGATAGTCGTTTCTAGTTCCTAAACATGCTTATGGTCAATATGGATCAAAAGGTCTTTTTATGGTTGTAATGAGGCTAGGTTATCAAGAAATCATGGTTTTTCTGGATAAGCAATAAACACTTAGAATAGAGAGCATCTTTTGATTCTTCTTGAACTTTGAATTTCTCTCCATTCTCCATCTCATTCTTAATTTGTATCATTCCTTTGCTGACCTCTTTCTTTGTTTGAAGATGCACTCCCCCCAACTTATTCAATTCATGCACTTTTTCTTTTTGATTTTTGAGGGAGTGCTCTTCTTTTACTTTCTTGTGCCTGCTCTTTGTATTTCCTTTGCCTTTCAAGTAACCAACCTTTTTTCCCATTATTTCAAGTTGCACCTTGCTCTCTATCCTAAGTGTGTAAGGGACAGGATATAGACATTAATTATAGTTGGGGTGCATAAGAAAAAACATTAAAGCTCAAATGGGTTACCAACAAAATTGGAAAATTTTTAACAAGGGTTGGCTTTTTGGCACTGAGCAAATAATATAATCAACAAAAATTGCCTTTATCACTTCCATATTTTCCACATGCAGAATAAAATCCAAAAACTCAATCAATAACAATTGACAAGCAATGGTGAAAACTCTCAATTTAAGTGTTTGGACTCACAACTCACCGGCTTTTGGCTAAATTCCTTGATAAAACACTTATTGGTTTTAATTAACTACTCTGATAGGTTCTCCTGGGAAGTATCCTAATCCTAACTGATTATGGAATTAATCACAAAACCCTTTCTTCTTTCCTAATCTGGTTAGTTAAACTGCCTAATTTAGAGAATTTTGAAAAATTTTCCTTCAAATCCTAATTCCTAAAATCCTAAAAATTTTAAAAATCCTAAAAATAAAAAGAAAAACAAAGAAAATGCTGAAAATGCACTGCATAACAAAATGATGTATCAGTGGAGTATATATATAATACATATCCAGAATATAAAAAGAGAAATAAAGAAAATGAAAATGAAAAAGAAAAAGAAAAGAAAAGCACCAAATCAAAATAAAATCAGCCCCCTTGGTCCATGTCAGTTGCTCCACCCTCCCGTGGAAGAATAGGCCTGTCCCCAGGCCACTGTAAATAATCTCTGAACTGATCAAGGTGCATGCCTGGGTATGGATCTGAGCGAGTCTGATAATGTAGATCCTGAAAATGGACTGCTGCTCAGTGGAGACTAGACAACTGGGCATGCATATGTGTGCTCTGGGCAAGGAGCTGTTGAGCCCAGACTGGGGTCTGCATGTTTGCTACTGGTGGTGGTGGTGCCTCTGGCTGCTGCTACTCATCCTGCTCCTTATCCTCCATGGGGATGCAGTGGGCCTCTATATATCCTTTAGTCATGGGTCTCAAGATGCGTACCGAACGGACTACCTCAATACTCCTAAACTCACATAGGGAAGTGATGAGTGATGGGAAACCTAGACTGATCCTGGAAGTTTCATTGCGCTGCTCTACAGAAGATATAAAATCTATTATCTTCTGTGAGATGACACTGGCGATGTCAATGTCTGCGCCAGTAATGATGCTGTAGAGGAGGTGTGCTACTGGCATGATGACATCTGAAACATGACCTGTAGGGGTGATGTTGGCTAGTACCAATACTGTCCACATCCGTGTGATTGCTGTTATGTCTCGCCTAAGAATGCGAGCAGCCTCTCTATATGCATTCCTCTCGAAGGAACGACCTCGCAGGCATAGACACTCTGTGGTCTGAATATCCAGGGAATCATTGCCGTGTATCCCCACAGCTCTCATCCTCTCACGGTGATGGCATGCCCTAAGTCCTCTATCCTCGGGCTATGGGAACTGTAACAGAGCATTGATCTCAATGTGACCATAAGAAATCACCCGCCCTCAAACATAAGACTCCCGCCTAGTATAAATGCCATTGGCCTCAATAGCATTCGCATAAAATTCCCTAACAATGTTAGGGTCAAAGTAATCATCTGGGCGGCTGAGGCGGACCCAGTTCCTTCTGACTATCTCCGCTCTGAAGTCCTCATACTCATCAGGCTCCAAAGCTACCGACCTCTCCTTAATAAAGTTACAGTTCATCAGTGAACTGTAAGCTTCAAAGGCTTCAACGTTCTTGAAACGTTGAGCGTCGAATTCAGGATCCTCTTGGGGTGTTTGCCTAGCTCTCTCGGCACCCCTCTTTACTCTACTGGAGGTGCCTGCTCCCTTACTAACTTTGGTGCGAGCCATCTGCAACAATTTTAAACCAAGATTATTTCTATGCAAATCATAGATTGCTCATAATTAAAGAAATAAGTGGCCAAATTAATTCAAAACTCAAAGCAATCATTAAATCAAGCACTGGTGCACACAATCTTGATTTTTAAGTTACCAATATGCCAAATAATTAATTTATTAAGAGCATGCTAAAGTGATCAATTAAAGCAGTCCTAATTAATTTTAAAGAACATGGCATAACAGATTGGTAACAAAAATTAAGCTAAAAAATCATGTTATTAGTAACATGCAATAAGGCACAATTATTCATGCATGTGCATGCAAAAATATAAAACAATCTAAGCCTACATGCTCCAAACAGATCAACTTGCAAAAATTCATTGAGCACTTCAAAAACTACCACCTAAGTACACCAACATATACCAATAAACATACCAAAGCAACAAACATACTAAACAAAGACTCTATTAACAAATGTCTTAATTTAAAAAGGTCCTAAGAGCCTAAGTTTTCTAACCTAAGGTTTTGCTCAAATAAATGAAAAACTGAAAATCTCAATCGGTGCAAACTAACTAAAACTATAAAAACATACCTGGTGTAGCCTCAGAAACTGAAAAGAAGTGGATATGGAAGTGAAAAGGTCAGAGAAAAGGATGAGATTTCAGAGAAAATGGGAGTTTAAGAGTTGAGGAAAGGTTGAAATGACCTTTCCTCTTTTCAAATTTCAAATTTTATGGTGCAGCGCGCGCTTGCGCTACACTCTCGCTGACGCGAGAGTGCAGCGCGTACTTCACAAGAATATAAAGCGTGCCACTGCGCTTCACCAACGCTTAGCGCAGGTGAAGCGTAGAAAACAGAGAGCAGTTTGATATTTATGCGTTTTACCTTCGCTTAGCGAGAGTAAAGCACAGAAAACAGAGACTATTTTTCAAATTTGCGCTTCACCTGCGCTAAGCGAGTGTGCGCTAAGCGAGGGTGAAGCGCAGAAAACAGAGTTAAAATTCTATTTTCTGTTTTCTACTGCTTCCTAACTCCAATTGTTTTTCATCCTTTACTCATTGAAATCAATCCAATTTCTAACAATTTCTTAATATACACGGGTATTGATTCTAAACAAAAAAAAAACAAAATCAAAGAAAAAGTTAAAAACAAAAAATGTTGGGTTGCCTCCCAGGAAGCGCTTGTTTAACGTCTGATAGCTCGACGCCTGGTCACTTAGAAATTTATGGTGGCCTCAATTGGAGGATGATGGTTGACTCTGTTCCAGTTCTTCCTTTAAATTCCCATCCTCCATGCCAATTCCTTGTTTTCTCATCATCATTGTCTTCACTAACTTCTTCTAATGCTGCCCTTTTTCTCTTTTTAAATCTGAACTCCAACATGTTTTCTGGTTGCTTAACTCTTATTCTTGGCTTCCTCGGAAATCCAGAAACCTTTTTCTTCTTTTGATTCACAATGTCTGGAGCTTCTTTCTTTCTCACCTTTGGCAATTGTGCTCTGGATTCAGATTTATAGACCCCATCAGTAGGATCCATTTTTAACTTTTCTGGGTTTTTCTGTAGTTTGGGGATTCCTCTGTCAATGTGAAACACAATGCTCTCATCTTTAGAGCTTAATTGATATTTTCCCCGATCAACATCCACTATTGCCTTGGCAGCTTTCATGAAGGGTCTTCCCAAAATTAAGTGGACATCAGTATCCTCCTCTTCTGTCTCTGCAATATAAAAGTCAACAAAATACACAAACTTGTCCACTTTAACTGGTAAATCTTCAACCTTCCCATATGGGCTTTGAGTGGACTTATTTGCAAGTTGTAACTTTACGTTGGCAGACTTGACCTTCAAAATTCCCAGCTTGTTAAAATACGATAGCGTCATCAAGTTGATGCTCGCTCCAAGATCCAATAAAGCATAAGTAGCTGGTTGATTACCTATAGAAAGAGGTACAATGAACTTACCTGGGTCAAGTGACTTGCCTGTGGTGTAGACCTCTTCTGGTTCTCCTTCTTCTTTTTGCAAAATCTCTTCTGGCTTCTCCTCTAATTGAACACTCTCCTTGACAATCTCCTCTTTGGGCACTTGTTCTTCAAATGTGATGCTTTCTTCTATATCGCTTTCCTCTGACTTGATGCCATCAGTAGCATTCAAGTTGCAGTTTATGTTCTGCCATCTCTTTTGCTATCTGGCCCACTTGACTTTCTAATGCTTTGATTGATACTTCTGTGTTTTTCTTGAATCCATCAAATCCTTGTATTAATGCATCAATATTCTCTTCCAACCTGTTCAATCTGTCATACGTTGATGGTTGCTGTTGGTATGGTGTCTGTCTATTCCCTTCATTCTGCCCCCATCCAGAGTTGTTTTGGTTATTCCTCCATCCTTGTGAGTACTGGTTGTTATTGTTGGAGAAATTTCCTTGCCTCCCCTGGTTACCCATAAAGTTGACTTGTTCGGCTTGGTTTTCTTGATACGAGCATTGACCATTGGGATGGTCGCCTCCGCAAACGTCACAGATCAAAGGTTGGGCTTGAATAGGTTGAGATTGGACAGCTTTTAACTGTTGAGGAAGTGCTTTCAACTGTTCTATGAATGCTTCTATCTGTCTCTTGATAAGTTTGTTTCCTGCTAGAATAACATCACTATTGTTGAGTTCCAACACTCATTTCTTCTGTATTTGAGTTAGTTGTCGTCCACACTGAGCTTGCTGATCATTCTGAGCAAAGTTATCAGTGATTGAGATTGCTCGCTTTGCATCCACGAATAAGATAGTTCCTCCTGCTGCAGCATCTATGAAAGATTTGGAATCAGATCTGAGTCCCTTATAGAAAATGTTGAGTTGGGCAATGTCATCATAGCCATGATTGGGACATTTGCGCAACATAGATTTGTATCTCTCCCAAGCTTCACATAATGGTTCATCTGATCCTTGACTGAGTGTGGAGATATCTGCTTTGGCTTGTATGTGTTTCCCTGGTGGGAAAAATCTTGTCAGAAATTTTTCTTCAACCACATCCCAGTTGTTTAAACTTTGGTTTGGATGCGACTTCAACCACTCCTTAGCTTTTCCTATCAATGAAAAGGAAACAAGCGTAAGTATACAGATTCTAAATCACCTTCCTCAAAACCCATAGTGCCTATTAATTCATAAAAGTTTGAAAGATGTGTATTTGGATCCTCATGATCCAATCCTGCGAATTGATTGGCACTGATAAGATTGAGGTGAGCAGCCTTCAACTCCAAGGACTTCGCTGTTGTTGGTAGAACAATGCTTGAATAATGGCGAGGTCCTTGATGCATGACATATTCTCCCAAGGTTCTTCTTCTTAGTTGTTGTTCTGCCATATTTTTGGGTTCTTCCTCAAATATCCTTCTTCTCCTTCTCATGTTTCTACTTTTGATCTTCCTTGATGTCCTTTCTATTTCTGGATCAAATTGTAACTGATTTGGGGACACCTGGCCTCTCAAAAGCATAAACAAGAAAACTTGAAACGAGTAAGTGTGGAAGAGAATTTTAAAAATAAAATTAGAAATAAAAATAAAAGAGAAATTCCTAAAATTTCCTAAAAATAAAAATCTAATCCTAAGATAGAGTATATACAACTTGATAATTAGACCTCCTAAGTTTATACGAATTAATACACCGTTCCCCGGCAACGGCGCCAAAAATACTTGATGAGATTCTGGCAAGTGTACCAGAATTTCAGCAGTATAATAGTAAGTATGAGTTTATCGTATCCACAGGGAACGGTTTGCTTCGTATTTACTCGTGATCAGAATATCAAGTAGAAAACGGTATTTGAGATTTTATGGTGAGGAAAGTAAATTTGCATAAAAGAAAGAGACGATTGAGAGAAGATAAAATACTTTACTTGGATCAGGATTGAACTTCGTATCATCTCACCCCTTATGCATGTGAATCCCAATATTATTTATGAATATATTTTTATAATACCTTAGCCAAACTGTTATCCCCTGCCGGTGTCCCATATCACGAGATACTCAAAAGTAATTCATGCGAGTTCTCCCAAGCGACAAATTACCCTGGCTTGATTACTCTATCTTTCCATTCGTTAACACTATCAATTCACCCTATGGACCCATAGTGTCAGCTATGAAGAGATTGTCTACTTCTTCTTCAATGATCACTTTCTCCTATGACCCTATAGTAACTACTATGAGTACTTTTACCAATCAGAATTTTAGTTGTCCTATGTCTAGGCTTTCCCAAATTCACTGTTAATTTTATAGAGACATGTGTCACCTGAATCCTAAAATTAACCTATAACTCCGGCACACAGGCGGAAGCTACGCATTAAGCAAAGATAAAAATACCGATATTATAAAACAGGGATTCATAAATAAATGCGAGAATTCACATACACTTTGGGGATTGAATTAACTACATTCAATCATATTGAGACGTTTAGCTACGCATGGTAGCCATTACAACCCAATGGAGAAGCTATCACCTTGCTCCAATCCTAGCTCTGCCTTTGTCGTCTCTCTAATCTCCTTCCTAAATGCTCCTTTGCTAGCCTCCGTCGACCCCCTAAAAGCCCCCACAAAGGGTTCTATTTATAGACTAAGGAAAGTTATCTTGAATCTGGAAGAAATCTGATTTGAAAATAGATCTAAAAACAGATCTAAAACTAATCCGCGCAACTGCGCTTCATCTGCGCTCAGCGCATCTGCAGTGTAGGAATAAGTGAGCAAATTCTGAATCTGCACTTCACTTGCGCTAAGCGCGAGTGAAGCGTGGAATGCGTAACTGATTACTCTGTTTCTTCTTTTAACAGCTTGACCTCTTCCTGATCTTATCCTTGTTTGCTTGGCTTTCCTTGTTTCCCTCTTTTTGGTCTGATTCTGTGTTTATTCTGCTTTTGAATTTAAACTGGAAAGTTATCTGCAGAATCCTTGTTTAAATGGCAGCTGATCTTATCTTTATTTGCTCTGATTTAAACTTTAAATTTGCAGATCCTCTCCTTAAATAATGCTATCTTCTTTCCTCATTCAAATTTTCCTCATAAGTCTGCAAAATTAACAGATTTTCTATTAAAATAGCATCAAATTCAAATTCAAATCAAATAAACACAATTATTACAATTATTACTAAAAAGGGATTATTTTGGGGCATAAATTACTATTTTACCCTTGATAAGTGCAGTAAAAATACAAGAATTTATCATATAATTTGCACTTATCAGGGAGCTACTCCACTGATCAAATTACAAATATTGTTTAGTAGTATAGTTCTTAAACTTTGGGTATCCCATTCTCCATCTTGCTGAACAAACTTGACAACCATATCATTATTGTCTATTTCGGAGATTAGTTGGAGAGCATATTGACTGAGAGGGCCCACGTTGTTCAACCAATCATGGTTCCAGAAGTTGACAGACTCTCCATTGCGCACTCTCTAGGTACAATTTTCTGAAAACTCCTTCCACACCACACACACTCCATGCCATAGATTTGAAGCACTATTCTTAGGCTTTATATTTGGTATTTGATTGTTGCCACAATTATACTTTGCTCCGAGGACTTATACCCACAACTCTTGTGGGTGATGAATTAGCGCCCAACATACTTTCATCATGTAGGCTTTGTTATTTTCTCTAGTCTTCCTTAGGCCAAGTCCTCCCATTAACTTAGGACTACATACTTTATCCCATCCAATCATGTGAACTCTTCTTATATCCTTTGTGTCTCCCCATAGGAAATCTCTACACATTTTATCTAGAGACTCATATGTAGATGCATAAAGGTAAGCAGTTTGCATCAGGTATGTTGGAATTGCATTTAACACAGATTGAGAGAGTGTTAGTCTACCCGCGAAAGATAGAGTCTTTGCCTTCCATCTAGATAATCTGTTTCTGACTCTAGATGTCACAGAACAAAAAGTAGACATTGTGACTCTGCCATTTATTATAGGAACTCCAAGATATTTCCCTAAATTATTTGTTCTTTGAAATCCTAAAGCTGTTGAGATTTCCTCTCTAACCTGAAAACAAACATTGTTAGAAAAAAATACGAGTTTTCTCCTTACTTACCTTCTGACTCGAGTTTGAACAAAATAAATCCAATATAGTATTGATTATCTCAACCTGTTCAAGACTTGCTTCAGCAAACATAATGAGATCATCTGCAAAAGCTAATTGAGAAATTTTTGGGCCCCTTCTACCAACTTTAAAAGGTTTCCAAAACTTATGGTCAAGAGCTAAATTAATTAAATGGAAAAGACGTTCAATACATAAAACAAATATAAAAGGAGATATAGGGTCTCCTTGCCTAATACCTCTCGAAGGGGTAAAAGGAGCAAGAGTCTCCCCATTAAACAGAATCTGCATTCTAGAAGTAGATATACAAGCTTTTATGACTTCTCTTATTTGCTCCAGAATCTCAATTTCTTTCATAGTATCGTATATGAAATCCCAATTAAGTCTATCATAGACCTTTTCTAAATCAATTTTAATAGCCATCCATCCCTTCTTGCCTTTTTTTTTTTATTTTGCCTCATAGAGTGAATTATTTCTCAAATAATAATAATATTGTCCCTACTTTATTTACCAGGAGTAAAACTGCTTTGATTAATGCCAACAAGATGGTTCAAGACATTCCTAAGGCGTTGGGAAATTAATTTTATAACTATTTTTAAAGTTCTCTAACCTGACATCATTTATAACGACTTATTTTTTTTTGGTCGAATGAAGTTTAACCATTGCCATGAATTTTTGTTGAAATTACCCCGTAGATTAAAAGACAATTGTATTAAATACTCACAAAAAGAATTTTACTCTCAATAAAGGTCTCCTTCTTACCCAACTTGAAGGAAAAAAAGATCTCATGCACTAGAATAGATGGAATTTTTGTTAATTACCTCTTTTTAAACAAAAAAGAAATATAGCGTCAGTTCTTTTTTTTTTGGGCTTGGGCAATGGGCCATGAGAAATATGTTACCCAGTCTGCAGATGGCAGAGCGTGGGAAGCGTGGCAGGTTGAACACTGGACGCATCACTCAGACTCCGCCAAAAGCAAAGCAACGCAACAAAGTACCAGCGACTCAAACGCTCTCTCTTGTCACAATTCAATTGCAATGAGTGAGACGAGTTCACCAGAGACGCCGCACCACTCCACCTCCGATCATGGCCCTGGCCCTCCAATCCAACTCCAATTGCCTCCTCTCTCACTCAGTCTCTTCGACGCCGAGCCATCATCGCATCAAGAACCAAACGGCATCGTTCACGGATCTGCCCCCCAACCCTCATCCGAACCCTCGAGCCCTTGTAGCAGCAGCGGTTACGCCGCCGAAAGGGGTAGCAGCACTGCCACAAGTGTGTCCCAGATTGAGGAGGTCGTTCACCACGAAATTGAAGAGATGAGGATCCATGATGATTCCCAAACCGTCTCTAATGATTCCCAGTCCTCCTGGTTTCCTGGGAAACGACATCTCGATGAGGTATATATGCTGAATCGCAATTTGTTTATAGTGTTGGTGCCATTCGCTTACTATTATGAACAACCGATAGTGATTAGTGATTACAGTTACGCGGAGAACTGTGTGACCATTGCGGTTGATCCCGTGATAATACTAATACTTGTAATCTAATGTAAACTGTAATGCCATTGACTGTTGCCCACCCTTGAAATCCTGTTGCAGTAATGTCAAGCTTGTTCTCTTGTGAATTGGTATATAGGATTAACGGGGTTTCATTTCATTATTTATTTAGTGTTTATTTTGAGCATTTGAAAACCTAAATTTGGGTTGTTCCTGAAGCTACTGGTTATTTTAAAGACATGCTTGCCTTCATATGGAATATGGATCACTATTCACTATAATGAGCTAGTCTTTGATGAATGATTTTGAAATTCCAGTCGTAGATTTAGAAGTTAAAAAGACTCATATATTCAAACTTCCCTTCTTTGTGTTTAATTTTTCCGTAAGATATATTTGATGAAGATTAAGTGTGAGAGTGCCACAAAACAATTCCATTTTCAAATTTAAAATCACTCAACTTTCTGTGGTGAATCTATGATGATCAAGATTTTGAATTTATTAGATAAATATAACCTGAATATAAATAAGCATTAGTGTAGAATCCTTAGTGCGTAATGGGGGATTGTGTGGGGGCGGGTAGCACATCTGAGAATGTTCTGTTGTTAGGATTCTGGATGCAAGGCACAAGTAAATGCTTGAGTAAAAATGAAAATGAAAAGAAGTGGCATAGGAAAATGGGAAATGAAGCTGCATCCTATCTTCAACCATGAACAATATAGTTTGGGTTTCAAGCATTAACTTCTAAACCCCAATCAACTGTGGTAGATAATATGAGCTATCTGACAGTTCTGTATATTGCATATATGGACATTTATTTTCATATTCATGCCTTGTGAGGCATTACTCTGAAGATACCTGTAATATCATATTCTGTTTGATTAATGAATAAAGTGCAGGATGATGCTTCAATTTCATGGAGGAAAAGGAAGAAGCATTTTTTTGTTCTGAGTCATTCTGGCAAACCAATATATTCTAGGTTAGTGTTTATCAACTCCTCAGACGAGCTTCCCTCAATTGCTGTTAATATCACTTTCTAGGATTTCTGCCTTGAACTTCTTGTCCCGTTCCTCTATTTCTTGTTTGACACTTTTTGTTCCCTCCAGGTATGGAGATGAACACAAGCTTGCTGGTTTTTCAGCAACGTTGCAAGCAATCATTTCCTTTGTGGAGAATGGGTATTGTAACTGTCTTTGTTCTGGTTAATTATTTCCTGATAGCTTCTAATTACAGCAATATTCCTAAATATATTTGATTCATTATCTGGATATAATTTGAGAGGGATTTTTCAAACATTTTTTTATGTTTTCAGGGGTGACCGTGTCAAATTGGTGAGGGCTGGAAAGCATCAGGTTTGTTCATACACTTTTCTCTTGTAAAAGATTTTGTTCATGAATATACGGTTTCATTTGAGCATTCTTTCCTTATGAGCCAGCACTTCAAGCCCTCATAAATATTATGTTATGCAAAAACAATATTTTAACCCTTTCATATCTCTTTAAAGTGTATGTTAGAGTTAGAGATACTGGACATTTGTTTTGCTTTTTGATTGCTGAGCTGCTCATCTTATGTTTATTAATTATTGATGTTTTAGAGAAAGAGGATGTTATATGTTAGGCATAGCTCGCTGGAGGAATACCATGCTTTGGTGTTTTGAAATCTTAGCTTGAAGTTATGGTGCAGGTGGTTTTTCTTGTGAAAGGACCAATTTACTTAGTGTGCATCAGCTGCACTGAGGAGCCTTATGAGTCATTAAGGGGACAGTTGGATCTTATTTATGGCCAGGTATAATTGAGCACTTTTATACCCCCAAAAAAAAATCTGGATTCATTTGCCTGCTCATTATTCCTTCTGCCCCAGCTTCTGTGTTTCTCAACTTACTATTGCATCTTCCTATAGTCATTCAAATGGACTAGTTATGTTGTGACAGTTATATGATACATCCCTCTTGTTGATACATATGCAGATGATTGTTATACTAACAAAGTCAGTAAACAGATGTTTTGAGAAGAATCCAAAGTTTGATATGACACCCTTGCTTGGTGGAACAGACATTGTCTTCTCTTCACTGATCCACTCTTTTAGTTGGTTTGTTTCTCTGCTCTACACAAGTCTGATCTTATTGTATTAAAGGAAAAATAATAAAACCTTTTCTCCAAGATAGCGGTGCTTTAGGTGCTTTCTCTTTAGTCCTCTGTATATTTCTTTAGTGGGTTGGAGTGTGGAGATTGCTTGTTTGTTTAGTATTGCTATGTTAGTTTTCAATAGTTAATATTGTTATTTGTGTGATCATATCAGGAACCCAGCTACATTTCTTCATGCCTATACTTGTCTTCCCCTTGCATATGCAACAAGGCAAGCTGCAGGTGCTGTCTTACAGGATGTTGCTGATTCCGGTGTTCTGTTTGCGATACTGATGTGCAGACACAAGGTTTAACACTGTACTTAATTTGCCTAGTTATATGCTGACATAAAATGATAAAATAACTAATTAAAGGTTGAAGGCAGGTAATCAGTCTAATTGGTGCTCAGAAAGCCTCTCTTCATCCAGATGATATGCTGCTGCTGGCTAACTTTGTTATGTCATCAGAATCCTTTAGGTAAGTAGAACTAGCATTATTTTATCCTTCAGATAGCATTGTAGAGATTGTTCGATGGTATACTTTACTCTCCGTTCAGTGTAGTTGATGTTTGATGGTATTGGTTTTTATTGATTCAGTCTACTTGACCCATCATTATTGATTCTACAAGCAGCAAAACAACTTAGATCCTGTACAGTACCAAATTGTTTGGGCTTTGGACTTCTTTGTTTTATCATGCTATTTTGCACTTTCTTACTCTCTTTCCTGGGCTATAATTATGCAGGACATCAGAAGCATTTTCTCCTGTTTGCTTGCCAAGATACAATCCTTTCGCATTTTTGTATGCTTATATCCATTTTTTTGATGTGAGTCAGATTTGATTGCATATACAATTTGCCATATGTTGTACATTTAGCTCATAAATAACAGAGCTTTATGTATATTTGTGGCAGGCTGACACATACCTGATATTGGTGACCACTAGTTCTGATGCATTTTACCATCTTAAGGACTGCAGGTAAATGATGGTTTAATAATATGACCACTGCTATTGTTGGTTTCATGGTTTTTTATCAAAAAATAAAATAAATAATATTTCATAGCAAAGAGAATTTGGGTTGGGTCTCTTGACTCTATGTAGCAATATCTTTCCTTCATGGTTCAGAAATTTGCCTGTCATTTCATAGGATTCGTATCGAAACGGTCCTTTTGAAGTCAAATGTCCTCAATGAAGTTCAGAGATCCTTGTTAGATGGTGGAATGCATGTTGAGGATCTGCCACCTTTACCACGTTCCGGATCATCTCCTCATCTGGGCCAGCATAGGCTTCCATCAGATTCTCCTGAAAGATTGAGGGAACCTAATTCTGGCTTTGGTGGTGCTGCTGGGTTGTGGCATTTCATATACCGTAGCATATATCTGGATCAATATGTATCTTCAGAGTTCTCTTCACCTATTAACACTCCTCAGCAGCAGAAAAGGTAATATATGAAACTTGTTTGCTTTTTATGGTGGTATAGCCATTTTCCTTTTTATGCATTTATGTTCTTTGCAAAAGCATAACCTACCTTTATTGTTGCAGACTGTATAGAGCTTACCAGAAACTTTTTACATCCATGCATGATAAAGGAATCGGGCCACACAAAACTCAGTATAGAAGGGATGAAAATTACGGTAACAAATATTTTGATTATACTTCATAGCTGTAGTACATTCATGAGATGGATATATGATATTGAATCTGTAGGTATGAGCTGATCCAATTCTTTATTTTGAATTTTATGAAGTGTGGTTTTCTTCTTCTGGGGAAGAAGGGGAGGGGGGATAAGTCCTTTTTTGTGGTATTTGTGCTCAATTTTAATCCTGGATGTTTCAGAAAGAGTGATTCTGTGGAAAATCAGATCCTTATTTTCTGAGGTGCATCCATAGATTCATGCCAATAAAGACAAGGCAATTTACACAATTTTTGTTGTGCTGGGAAAAATAAAATATGTTAGTGAAAACTCAAATTCTTGATTGATCTACCTCTCCAAAGAATTCACCTTTTTTGTTTTAAGTTGCTTGGAGTTAAATAGTGCCATTGCATTTGCATTCTTCATTGAACACTAATCAGACTAGTAAATAATTTTTATTTGGCAGTTCTGCTCTGTTGGGTAACACAAGATTTTGAGCTTTATGCTGCATTTGATCCCCTTGCAGACAAGGTACTGTTTTTGCTTGCCTACAAGACTTATCATTTATTGTATCTTTTATACAAAACATGTGAATGTCCTAACTCCTATATTATCCATCAGTAGCAGCTGTATATTCATAAGTCATAACTAACATCCAAGGAAGATCTGATACCAGTTTGAAATCTAGCATCGTGTATCTTTTGTATATTTAGAACAATGTCATTGTCAGCCTTCTTTTGATCATTAAGAATTTAAGATTGCTGCAGTTGGTAAAAGAAACTAAACATCTTTGGTCCATTTGTTTAGGAAAAGGTTCAAAAAGAGAAAGGGGAGTAAAATTTGCATTTAGTTTTTCGCGCTACTTTGGTTGGATAAATTCTGACTATTTTTGTACAATGAGCATATGCAGGCCTTGGCAATAAAGACTTGCAACCGGGTGTGTCAATGGGTAAAAGATGTGGAAAATGAAATATTTTTGCTAGGAGCTAGCCCCTTTTCATGGTGATGTCCTATCAAATACTGTAAACATGTACAATAAAGTTTATTTAATAAAATTTCAATAGAATTATTCTTTCTTTATTTTCCTTTCATGTATTTTCTATTAAAGAATGATTGTCGGAAAATTTTTATATTATCATTTTGTCGAGTATCATGCCCAAAACATTTCGTTCTTATGTCATCATCAGCTTGAGAGTACGTGAATTGAAGATGATGACATGATTCCTGCGCCTGCATTTAGTATGGCGACTTTTACTTGGAAGAGCCAAGAGAATGGATGCTTAGTATTTGCAGAAGGACTGTATTTCGGCTGTTACACTACTTCCAATACTGTTAGTTCTATAGCGTATGGAGTGGTTTGTTGGATTAGTGATTCTAGTGGACTATTTTCGACCAATGATGTCCTATCTGAGCTCCTTATGATAAAAATTTTGATCTGATTCCATTGATATTATTGATAGTAGAGTTTAGAGGGACGGTTGTGTTAATTTAGTTTAGTTTGGTGTTTGCGGCTAAAGTATCCACCGAAGATTTGAAAAAGGTGGCTGTGTTGCATTGAATATATGTTAATTGTTAAGATTGTAATGGCAGTTGAAGCCCCCTTAGCTTTGCACATGCAGAGGAGTAGGTGTTATGTTAGCTGCCACTGCTACTTCGGGCCGAATATTGATCTTCGGTCATAGAAGTGGGGAACTGGGGATGGAAGGAGCTGTCTTTGGTGAAGTCGAAGACAGTGAGAAAGTCTTTTGTTTTATAGGTCAACGAGCGAAAGTCTAACATAATATTTTTTGTGGTTGGTTGGCATGGTCAAGGTGCAAGTTTAGTGACCAACGTAACTCATACAATGAGTCATTTTTCAAATATATTTGAAATATGTTAAAAGTCTATTGATAGGGTACACTTTTGCAGAAAAATTTCTAGGAGTTAAAAATAGAATAAATTAAAGAGGTTGAAATTAATTACTTATGGAGAAGTTAAATATGAGAGCTTTTGGAGTAGGTGGGTTACAGAGACTAATTTTAACTTATGAAAAAATTAAATGCATTTAACCTCTTTAATTTATTTTATTTTTTTCACCCAGAAGTACTTTCATAAAAGTTTCGACAAACTGACCCTTAATTTAATTTATTTATGATATGTTAACATCTGATTGAATCAATGCATTACTCTCCCTGTAATAATAATGCATACACAAACTCACTGGAGGGCGAGAAAACATCCGAGTAGTTGAGATGGGAAGCCGGATTGCAATAAACCGCCAACAATTTCTACACCATTTAATATCCACTGTCTTTTTCTATCTCCCTCTTATTGCTTTGTAGCATTTCTCTTTTTTTTTTGGGTCACTATATGGCATATCGCGTAGCTTTTTTAGTGCTTAACTATAGATGGACCATTTCCAAGGAAAACAAGACAGCACTAGTACTTCTAGGTTATATCACATGGCCAAGAAAAAAAAGATGAAGTTTCCTCCAATCAATACAATATTGTGCTTTACTTTCTCCATTTGTTTTGGTTGTTTTTAATTTTTATTATATAAAAAGGAAAGGCATTTCAAATCATGATGTACTAGTAATATTTTTCACATGTCCAGCGACATGACCGTTTTATAGATGTGTTGATCATATCTTGAGTCTTGAGTTAAAACTAGAGTAGAAATCATATTTGTACATAAATGTTATGAAATATTTGAAAAAGGCCTTCATAAAGTAAATCAGTATATGAAATGCACAAATAAGAATGTAGTTATACTTCAATTTTAATAAGATAATATCATGATATATTTTAAATTAAAACAAAAAGTAGATACTATTTTATTAAGTCGAAGACACTTTTGAATAAAGGTTTTAATGATAAAAAATTTCATAGTAAAATTCTAAGTTCCTAAATGTTGAGTTAATAATGTTTACACTTAAAAATATTTGAAAGAGTACAGGAATTCTTGAAGCAAAATTGAAGTCATGTAAGAAGATAAACTCAAGCTTCAAAAATATCATTCAATATACGAGTATGACTTCAAAAACATGCTAAACAAGGACTTCTATAACAAATTTGATGTAATTAGAAGAAAAAATCTCTTAACTTTAAGAAGGTCAAAGTAATTCATCTAAGGTCCTATGCACATTAAATTGAGACATATTAAGCTTCAGAAGTAAAGAAGAAGCTTTTATGCAAGACCACCAGCAACATAAGAAGAAGTCAGATGAAAATTGACACATTCTGAATGCAAAAGGTTGTTCAAACAATTCAAGCATCATTATTAATTATTACCATGTATTACTAATGCAATAGAAAGATGTCAATATAATTAGAAACACAAATTTGGCATCAAAAGTAAAATTAACAATTTATGCAATTAGGAAATTATTCTCTAGAAGTATCAATTATGATACACAAGCTGCAAACATGTTCAAAGTTGATCTAGAAATTTTTAACGATCCCCAAGCTCCTCAAGCTAATCATCATTGAATATTTTCAAATTGAAGGACTCTAAAAAACTCTTTAGAGCATCCACAATGCAACAACTATCTTTGGGTGCTTCCAATGGGACTCACTTGTACACATAACTCATTTTTACTCTTCCCAATATAAGCACCTCTAAACACTTTATTTTTTACAATGGAGCAACCATCTTTGGATGCTTCCAATAGGTAAAATTCCAACAAACCATTTTTTATTATTTTTTAACACTTTTTACCGTTGCTTGCTAAAGCAACCATTGCCTGGGAAGCAACTAAACAATTGCTTGCATCGCCAAAATCCGAGGAAGCAACGTTGTTTCACCAGTAGAATTGCTTCCACGACAACCACTGTGGATTCCCTTAGAAGATGAATTTGCTCGAGATTAGAAGCATACCTCCAGAACCATGGAATAGTCAAAGTATGAAATAGAAAAACTGGTGCATGAAAGTGACAACATACAAAAAGCAAATAACGATTTTGACTGACATTACAATGGCTATAAACGACTAGTTCAAGGCTACAACCCCTACAAACACCTCTATTGTTGCAATATTGATGTGGAAAACAAGGATTTAAAGAACCATGTTGAAATTCGTATCAATTTTACTTCTTCACCTTCTAAAATTAGTTTGTCCATTTGACCATTCCAAAACATTGAATCTCTGTTATCCTTAGAGAGTGAGTTATTTACTCAAATTTGTATGGGATATCCACACTTTAAGTGTTATTAGAGCCTTTTGTCAAAAAAATCATTCTTTTATTGAAGAGTTTGTAATCTCTCATGCTAACTAGTGAGAGTTAGTGTTGGTTGAGAGTGTGGTGAGCCTGTGGAGACTTGGGAAAAAATATTGGTAATAAACCTACAAAGACTAGAAAAATATTGGTGTTGAGCCTACAGAGGCTTAGGAAAATATATTGGCGTTAAGCTTGAGGAGGGTGGGAGAAAGAATATATACTTGTAATCAAGTTTTATTGATGGTGGAAAAATCTACCTAGGTAAGGATTGGACGTAGCCAAGGGATTGTGTGGGTGAAGTAATATAAAAATCATTGTACATTATCTCTTACCCTTACTTTCTTTATGTTTCTACACTTATATTAATTGATTTTTTTTCATTCATTGAAGTTCTGTAAATTGAAGAACAGATTTTGATAAACTTTATTTTAAACAAATATTTTTGCATAAATCACATCCATAGCAATACAAATGGGTTTGGATCATGCTTGGCCCTTGGGTGTGCGTAATTTAATTTGTGAAACTGATTGCGTGAGATCTTCCTTCAAATTCGAACCATGCTTACTTGGGGTTAGGGGTTGTTGTGCGCCACATAAATAGAGAAAGTAATATGGTTGTTGATGCTCTTGCTCATCATTGTATTCAAGATGTGACTCTATCTAGGATTTGGAAGCTTCCTCCCTCGTGGATTATTCCAAAGTTGTGTCATGATCTTTCGAAGTTTCTTTCTTGTTTGTTTGGTTTCTTTACAATCCAAAAAAAAGCACATTTCTCGAAATATGTTTATAGTTTATTATTAAAACTTGGATACAAAAGACCGAATATTTGAAAAATTGGATTTAAATTGATCTTATAACAAATACTAATTGTTTATTGATCAAATATATGATAAATAAAGTTTCATTAAGTTTCAAATTTGATTGATACTTTAGAATCATAATTTTCATATTTCACATTTGCAACTTGCTTTCAAAACATCATATTAATATATATAAACTCCATAGGCATATTTTAAAGTATCAATATTACTATTTTGCTTTTGAAGAATTGTAGAATCGTCAGTTCCACAGTGATATATATTCTTGTGATATTGGTTATCTTTAGTTATTTCATTGCACTAGCTATTATCTTCTAAAAGCAACTTTTTAATAGCCAATGCATTCCTTAAACAATAATTAACAAGTTTTTAAAATACTTACAAGTTGGACCAAAAGATTTCAAGGGTCATAATTCAACCCCTTTTTATGACTTTCTGAATTACTTCATATCTTACTAATATATTTTGTAAGTATATTTGTTTTAAAAAAATTGTCCTAAATATTATATTATACATATTAAGGATGCATTTGAGTAAATAAATTTAATCAATTGTTTATTCAATAAGCATCTATCACATGAGAGCTTATATCATAAATTAATCTTAGAAAATTATCAAAAGAAAGTCAAATGAGCTTATAAATAAGTCATAGGTTATTTTCATAAATTTAATAAAATATCTACTTAAATGCTTAGGTAACAAAATAAGTTCAAATAAACTCGAAAAATGTTCTTCAATATGTATCTTAAAAAGTACTTCCTTCGTTCCTATGTATCCATCTATTTGAGAAGAAAAAATGTGTTCGTATTCATCTATCCACTATCCACTTTCAAATCCAAGATATATTAATTAGATTTTTCTCAAATATACTTTTATATTAATTCTTAGGTATTAAAAAATACTCTAATATTAAGAGAGATAGTGTAAAATAAATAAAGAATACAATAGGATGTACTTCATTACTTTTTATAAGAAACATATGACTAAATCATCAAGATCAAGGAAAAATATTAAAATTAGTTCATTATAATTAATAATGTCATACATTTAAGTTTTATTTTAGAATACCCTTAGTATTAAATAATTGAATTAGTAATTGTTAGTCGCTCATAATAAATTAAGAGTATATAAGGTATTTAACAACTAATAAAACTGAAAAATGGTATTATATTTTTTTATATTTAGGACAAAAAAGGTCAGCTTTACATTTCTTACATAACAGCTCATAAGGAGTATTTTTTATGAAAACAAGAACATTAAGTATATTTATTAATTTGTGTGTTTTTATCTTAATGATTAGATAAATAGAAATGGAGGTACCATCGAGCGCATGAATCAGTTGATATAGGATCGTTCCAACTTAATTAATGGTCTCGAGTTTGAGCTTGAATATACATATATTAAATACTTAAAGGAACAATTTTATCACTGATAACTTTATCACCGAACAGTTTGTGACTTAGTTGTCAACGCAGACTGAGTTTGTGGGAAGAGTTTAAATAAAATTTACCCTAATAATAGATAATAAGGGATCCATGTTGTTAAGAAAAATAGATGTCTCCATGAATGATATCTATGCTAAATTTCAATAACTTGTAATGCATATGATGCTCCATTAATGCGTGGATGTCAATAAGGATAAGGTGCGTTCAATTTAGTTAGGTGGAGTAAGAAGCATTTTTTTGCACCGAGCCTCTTTCATTATTTACGTTGAGGATCTCGATTGTGGATTCGGTGGCTCCAATTTGTCAAGGGCACAATTAAACTCCTTTATGGCAATCTCGTTATTTTTTGGGGTCAAACTTCACCAATTTCGGAGATTAAAAAAGGTTTTGTTCCCCGACTTAACTCCTCCATAATAATGAAGCATAGTGTACCTTTAATGAGCACTCGAATGACCATAATAGCCTCCCACTCCCAATTCCATTCCATTGCTGAGCGGCAAACGCTAACCCCATTTTGCTCCACTAAAGTAAATTGCACTTTAAAAAAAATAAAATCAACTGAGTTGGTTCAAGTTGAAGTAGTACATGTTTGATTTTTTAAAAAACAAAATCGTTGGGAGAGCTAATCCCATTATAATGATATTCCCGACTCAAACAGGATTGTCTCCCATGGAGATACATGCGGTTAAATAAAAAAAAATTACTCTCATAATCACTAGTATTAATTAAAGTTTTTTTTTATAGATTTTAATAAGAAAGCTATTTTTATGTGAAAATGGAAATAATAGATTTTAATCATACAATAATATATGAATGTTCAAAATTTAAAATTATTTGATGGTCATATATTCTTTTTAAAAAGTCACTATGACTTTATATTTTAATTTTAATTATTTTATGATAAGATTTAATAATTAAAACTTATTCCTTTCACAATCGACTCCTCACCTGATATATCACCTAGTAAACCTATTATCAGGTTAATCACTTTAAAAAAAAATGTAGTAGCCCACAAAGAGGAAGAGTATATAAATTAGTCATGTAATGACATTTTCTCAAAAAAAAAAAACAAGAAAAAAATGACAATATTGTCGTATATTAAAGTATCTGAGCTTAAATAACACTTAAAGATATATTTACATTTAAGTCACTCCAAGTAAACAAATGAAAGTTCGAATGTATGACTTGTAAGATACGAGATCCGATTTTGCTCCACTCAACAAATCTTTTGGGTTACATTTTTGTCATATATGCATAGGTCGTGCTCATTTTACATTTATGTTTTTTTTGTGTGTGACAATTTTCTATTTATGGTAGTACATTACAAACTTGGTATAATCCATTCGGACGAGGTTAAAATTTAAAAAAAAAAAATATAGGTAAAGGACGCGTGGTCCAGATCATTAAATATGCAATTTGTTAGGTGTTTTTTACCGACTTATTTCGTGTAGTTTATTCATTTTAAACCGCTAAGACAGATGACCATTATAGCACATGAACATGCCCTTAGGCATAGGAGGATATATTTTGGGTACCGTATCAATTAATGCAAACAAAATTAGATGAGTGCAATTTTAATTTAAGGTTACATTTATAATACCATAAAATTACATTAATTAATTAGATTTCATAGATTTTTTGGAGCCTTTGACATAGAATTCCAATGTCTCAAAAATGATGATTTGTAAGATTCGAATCCTTAATATTATATATAAAATTAATATTTTATCATGTATACTGTACACAAAATATATTCATTTTTGCATAATTAAAATATTTAAATATATATTATAAAATATGAAGTATATATTGGATTTAAAATGAATAAATTAAATTTAATATGTAAAAATTATAGTATAAAAAATTTATATTAGGAAATTAATTTGACTATTGCATTAAAAGATAATTATTTTGAATTTGATATATTAATTTATAAAAATACATTTCAATCATATCATTACACAAGTAATATTTTATATAATTTTAAAATTACTATATCATTTTATATAGTTTAAATTAAAATATATTGATCAATTATCACATTATTTAAAAATTTAAATTTAATCATTTAATTATAACTATTAGTTAAGGAATTCATGCCAAACATAATTATAGGTATAAAGTAGAATTTTAAATATGATTTTTTTTAAATTAATAAATATAATTAATTAATATTACTATATTTTTTAACTTTTTTTTAATTTTTTTCAAATTTTTTAAAATATGAAAATATATATTAATAAGCTAATATTTTATAGGCCTAATAATTGGCTTATGATTAATAGAATGAGAGACTTATTTTTATAAAAAATATCTATATTTATTAATACAATATTTTGAGTTACTTATAATTAACTATTATATTAATCTACGTAACATATAGGTAAAGGTATATTTTATATAATTAAAATTAAATTTGAAATAAATTAATATCTTTGAAATTGAAAAATAAGAATTAAACTAACTTTGGATAATTATTTATTTTAAATTATAATAATATATTATTTTAATATTGAAATCTAATTCATATTATTATTTGATAATAAGTTATAATAAAAAATCAAAATCAAAATAATAAGGATAAAAAGTTATATAAAAAATAAGAATTAGAGTATAAAATGATAGAATAAGATTTTTAATCTTAATAAATTTTAAAATTAAGGATTAACATTTAAAAGTTGAAATATATAGGAAGATAAAATAAAGGGGATCGATAATAGCATTAAGGATTGAGAGAGAGTCTCACTCATAAGTTATGTGTGGAGTTCACCATGAAATGAGAAGATAGAGAGAATACTAAAAGTCATTGAGAGAGAGAATTAGAGAAATGGTGAGTGTGAGTGAGTGTCTCACATTCTAAAGTGGTCCTCAAATTTATAATATAGAGAGTTTATGCAAAGATTATATTTATAGGAATTAAGAGAGAGTATGACATATTGACAATAGCTAAAGAACCTATTTTTAGAAGAAAAATATTTAGTTATAACTATTCAAATAATATTATTGGTGCATAATTATTAATTTTGATTTTTAATATTATGAATAATATCATTAGTAGCTAAAAAATTAAGGGGTCTAAAATGATGGTTTTATTTGCATTAGGGTAAGATCGGCTGAAGGATATATATTTATTAAATAATAATGATAAGAATTTAAATTTAAATTAAAAAGAGATTCGACATAAGAAGGTTAAAGATTAGAATAATAAATATTTAAATTTTTAATATCAATTTTTTAAGAAATTAAGAAAGATTTCAGGGAATATTCAAAAAAAAATCTTTACAAGGTAAGTGTGAAAAATACACTCAAAGAAAAAATAGTGAGAAAATGCAAAAAGTAACATGTGACTTTCCAGCATAGAGAGTAGAGGGTGATCAGTCTGTTTGTTTACAATTTTTAAAAACTATTTTCTGTTTTTAAAGGTAAAGTTTGACACAATTTTTTGAAAACAGTTTTAAATAGTATGACTATTTTTTGTTTTAAAAACTAAAATTATGAAACTACTTTTAGATATTTTGAAGAACTATTTTAAAATTTTTCTTTTATGGTGGTGAAACTACCATTAATAAATCATTTAATTAGTAAAAAAAATCGGTTCTTAAAATATGTTTTACAAAACTGAATCAAACAAGTGTCTCACTTTTCAAAGTGAGGTTTTAAAATTATTATATAAATAGAGTTTATTTGTTTGGTACAACAATTCACCTCGTTACAACCCGTTAAAATTTAATAAATTTCATAGTTCCATGCAAACAATGGATACTGATCCGGAGGTTAACTCGGAACTATCCAGGGATGATCACCTCCGCCACGAACATTTGTCTGGCACGATCATTTGGCGCCGTCTGTGGGAAGAGATCTGGGCTTGCCCAGTTTCCTGCATTTTTGGATCAACTTATTTCTTACGAATCATATAAAGTGGAGGAAGGGGAAACGAGCGTCTCTTGGATTTTTGCATCGATAATCCGTTTCTCGATTTATGGTTGTTTTCTGCACTGTATGGGAGGAGATACCTGCAAAAGTTATACTCCTCAAAATCCGAGGTGTGAAAACCCGGATGAAGAAGTTGAGGATACTCCTAAAATCCGAGGTGTGAAAACCCGGATGGAGAAGTCATGAAGATGCTCTAAAATCCGAGATGTGAAAGCCCGGATGAAGAAGTTATGAGGATACTCCTACATACGAGGTGTGAAAACCCGGATGGAGAAGCTACGAGGATGCCCTAAAATCCGAGGTGTGAAAACCCGGATGGAGAAGTTACGAGGATGCTCTAAAATCCGAGGTGTGAAAGCCCGGATGAAGAAGTTGAGGATACTCCTACATACGAGGTGTGAAAACCCGGATGGAGAAGCTACGAGGATGCTCTAAAATCCGAGGTGAAGAAGCTACGAGGATGCCCTAAAATCCGAGGTGTGAAAACCCGGATGGCTTACATATGAAGATACCCTAAATCCGAGGTGTGAAAACCCGGGTGGAGAAGTTATGAAGATGCTTCTAAACCCGAGGTGTGAAAACCCGGGTGGCTTACATGTCAGGATGACATGCTTCTAAATTCGAGGGGTAAAAACTCGGATAGCTTACAAGTCAAGATGATATGATTTTAAATCCGAGGTGTGAAAACCCGGATAGCTTACATGCAAGGACAACATGCTGCTAAATCTGAGGTGTGAAACCTCGATGGCATACATGCAGGGATCATATACTTTTAAATCTGAGGTGTGAAAACCCAGATAACTTACATGCGAGGATGAGATAATTCTATGTCCGAGGTGTGAAAACCCGGATAGTGTATATGCGAGGATGACATGATTCTAAATTCGAGGTATGAAAACCCGGATGAGATGCTTGTAAATCCGAGGTATGAAAAACTCGGATGAGATACTTATAAATCTGAGGTGTGAAAACCTGGATGAGATGCTTGATGAGAATGACATGATTCTAAATCCGAGGTATGAAAACCCGGATGAGATGCTTGTAAATCCAAGGTGTGAAAGCTTAGGAGGATAGCATACATGTCAGGATTACACGATTCTAAATCCGAGGTGTGAAAAACCCGGATGAGATACTTATAAATCCGAGGTGTTAAAACCCGGATGAGATGCTTGCGAGGATGACATGATTCTAAATCCGAGGTATGAAAAAACCTGGATGAGATACTTATAAATCCAAAGTGTGAAAACTTAGGCGGATAACGTACATATGGAGAGCATGATATACTCCTAAGTCCGAGGAGTTAGAACCCGTATGGCGCACATGGAAAAGTTATGAAGATGCAATATGAAAGACGATGTTTTAGAAACACAGGACAATAAAAACGAGATGGTAGAGCTGATGTAAACGCACAGGCGAAACCAAGTCTAAAAACTTGGCAAAATCTGAGTTCATAAACTCGGATAAATAAATTCTTCATGTGCAGAGCATGGAATACCCATAAATCCAAGTTCATAAACTCGGAGAAATAAAATTCTTCATATACAGAGCGTGGAGTACTTCTAATTCCGAGTTCATAAACTCGGATAAATAAAATTTTGGGTAAAGAGTATGAAAAATACGAGATCTCATTAACTCAGCTCACCGGGTATGATGGTATCCCAGCCGACCAATCTTCTCGTCCTATATGTCCCACATCCAGTTTTACCTGCTTGGATCTTCACCCCACAAAAGGTCAGACCAGCCGTTAAAATCGCATTCAACATCTCGACCCCATATACTTAGACATGGCATCGAGTTGGGGGGCATCTGATCCGGAGGTTAACTCGGAACTAGCTCGGCTGGTCTAGCGGCCTACACGCTACCTCGGATTTAGGCTTATCATACAGCCACCTCGGCTAGCCTACCAGCCATCTCGGGTGGCCTACCTCAGCTATCTCGGATTTAGTACCAGCCATCTCGGCTGGCCTACCACAGCCACCTTGGATGGTCTACCACAGCCACCTCGGCTGGCCTACCACAGCCACCTCGGCTGGCCTACCACAGCCACCTCGGCTGGCCTACCAGCCACCTCGGCCGGCCTACCACAGCCACCTCGGTTGGCCTACCACAGCCACCTCAGCTGGCCTACCAGCCATCTCGGCCGGCCTAACTCAGCCATCTAGGCTGCATGGACACTTAACAACTGTGCAGCCCGGGGACCACCAACTAGCTCCTCACCCCACCACTTGCCTATGCCTACACATACTGACACCAATAAAGGGCACTTCCCATCACATAGACTGAGCAACTTACCCACTGACACAAGCAATCAGGCGTAGGTTGGGCTACACCACAGGCTAGCTCTGGCTAGACCCCATGCTATAAATACCCCCTCCCTTGGAGGGTCAGGTACGCTCATTCTCCCCTGCTCACACTCTGTCTCAAACCCATTCTAACTTGGGCGTTGGAGTGTCTTCGCAGGTCACCCCCTCCTCCTCCACCGGAGCTACCGTTCAAGGCAACAACCACTGCATCTCAACCTCGGACCATCGCGGATCCCTATCTCGGACAGCATGGAACATCTCGGTTTACATCCAGAACCACCCTGAAACATCCAGGGATGATCACATCCGCCACGAACATTTGTCTGGCACGATCAGATACTAATTTCTATTTAAAACTAGTGCATGAATTTATTTTATTTAAAAAAAAACAAAATAAAATTTAGGGACATTTGAAAATAAGAGCATCATTTGTATTCAGGGTTTACAGTTAAAAATTTGGTTTTAAAATCAAGAATAAAATTGAGTTATGCATGGATTAGAATATATATTTAATAAAATTAATTTCATTTAACATTTTTAAAGATCATTTCTTACTATTACAATCCTATATTTTTTTTTTGTGCAAGACCACATGTATCCTCCACTGAAAGCAATTCTGTCCGAGTCGGGTAGGACCTCTATGGGCGGCAAAACTCTCCCTTCGAATATTTAACACAGTTACATACTGAGGACTTGAACTCGAGTATTACAGCCCTATATATATATATATATATATATATATATATAGCAAACGAGTGCTTAGTGTTAAACATATATTGTCTATCAAGTTATGAATATTTAATTATATCAACATTGCTTGAGGTTACTAGAATTGAGTTAAAGCTAAAAAATTCGAATAATTTGTAACATACATTCAATTTTTATTATTATCATGTTTTTTAATTTAAAATATAATCGAATATAAATTATCACTTACTTTTATAAATATTTCTCTTGTTTATTCATGTTATTTTCGCATGTTAAAGTTTTGTGTTGATATCTCTTTTTAAAATTATTTATAAAATATTTATATGATCCCATCTATTTAATATTAATGAAAAGAGAAATTAATAGACACAAAAAAAATCAATATGATAAGGTCCATCCATATTACTATTATTATAATGTTGCTACAATAACACAATATGACCGATAAATAGCAAAGAAATTGGAGAGTGTAGAGGTGGAGATAAAAAAAAATGGATGAGAGACCCACTGCACCTATCACCATCTTGTTAGCTAATGAATTTTTTAAACTCATAAAATCGATGTCTTTTATTTCTCTCTATCATTTGTTATCCAACCTAATATTTATTTCTCTTCTATTTCACATTCATTTCTCTTATACCAAACAATCTACAAATAATTTTTATCTCATTTCTATTTCTATTTTCCTTCCCTATTTCTCTCTTTAACTATTTTCTATGGCTAAATAGAGTGTACGTATGTCAAGGTTTGCCATGTATTTTTTTTTATCTTCCCTTTCCTTGGATTAATTGAATGATTTTTTATATTGTCAACCATTTTCACTGACTAGTACTATTTCTGTTTTTATTTAACTGTCCATTTTGACTAAAAACACACATATTAAAGAATGTAATTATTACTTTTATTTTCATGAAAATAAATTTTAAATTTTCTATTTTACCATTTTATATCTCTTACTACTATTAGTTCTCATAAGTTTTTAATAGTAGAATATAAGGGTAAAATGGAGAAAAATGTATTTATTAATGTATTGAATTTATAAGTAGATAATTAAGTAGACAGTTAAATTGAACTGAACTGAGGTAGTATATCTGGGTTCTTCTCACATTTCCAAATAAACTAAGATGAGATTCTATCACGTTAATGATCGTGTTTCCCTGTTGTCTTATATACCAATTCATTCATTTTAACATCTATACGATATTGTGTTAAAAATTATTTAATACACTCTATTAGTTATTTTAGTTACTTTAAAAATAAATGTAAAATAATTTTTATATTTTCAATGTAATAAATGTTTTTTATTACTCTATTAGCATTTGTTTTTAGTTTAAAAATAAAAAACAAAAAAAATCATTAGAGAATATAATATTTTAAGTTATTAAGGTATTTAATGTTAAATTTATAATGAAAAACTTTTATTTTAAAATTCTTTTACAATTATTCCGGGAGTAGATGCTAGCAGGATAGAAGAATAATTGAAGCATATGTAAAATGACAAGAACATTATTTAACTCTAACAAAAAAAATTAACACGCGTTCTAAAATTACGCATTTTAACAAGATTTTCTTTATAAAATGCAATACTTATTAGAAAATTAATTTAACAAGTTATACTAAAATTGAGTTAATACTTAATAGTGAGAAATTCAAATCTCGCTGCTAAGTTTAAAATTAATTTGACCAAAACAGAAGTTCTCAAAAGTCTGCTTTGTCGTCTAAACACTACTGATATTAGATGCGAGGAGAAGGTTTTAACTTTTTAGGCGACTATGTAAAATTAATTAATAGTTTAATACTACTAGGAAAGTAAAGTAATATGGACCAAAGAGCTTTTTAAAAAAAAAAAAATTGAAACCAAGAATTGCTATTCGATCAGTTGTCAAAGCAGATTAAAATTGTGAAAAGTGATCCGAATTTAATCACCACTAATAGAAATTCATCTATGTTATTATTGGAATCCTATTCTAGGATTACCTCGTAACAATCCTTATTTTTTAAATTTAAATTATTAATCTTATCTTGGAATCTTATTCTAGGATTACCTTGTAATAAACCTTATCTTTCAAATTTAAATTGTTAACCTTATCTTTTAAATTTAAAATTGTTATCCTGTATTGAGATAGGATTCCAATAGTTATGGACTTTGAGGGCAATAACATGCAATAAAAAATGCAACAACTCATATAACACAATTTTTTTTATCTCTTTTCATTACATTACTCATTATATTTCACATTTCTTTTTTATTTTTCTATATTGTATCTCTTTTAGTATGATAAATTCATATAGGTATATGTATGGGTATTGTCTCCACAATATAAATTTTATGGCCTGTCACTAACCACTAAATATACTCTTAGAGAAGAATAAATAATATTAATGGTGACTAAATCTCAAATAGAATTATATACATTTTGTTAATTAAAAAAAAAGTTAAGTAAAATGGGGTTAATGAACGTTACTGGAAACACTGAAAACAGCTTGAACTCTGAAGTAATTACCGGGAAAAAGAAACTGTGTGCAGTAAATACTGGTTTAGATCACATTAACAATCGTCCAAAAAAAAAAGATCACATTAATAAAGTATGGAAAAAATATAGGAAAAGATCACATCCATGCAGTGCTGAAGCCTAACGTTAAGTTGACTCGCAACAACAATGCAATAAATAACCCTCTAATATTATAATATTATTATTCACACAAAAACAAAAAATTTAGTAAATACTCCTCCCTCTCTCTACTCTTCTGTTCTCTTCTCCTTCCTTTCTCTTTCTCACTCCTCCACTTTCTCTCTCTAACCTCCACTCATTCCTCCATCAGCGAACCCTAAAACCTATTCATCTCGCCGTTGACGGTTTTTCCGGCGGGTCTGACCCGAGAATCAGGCAACCCGATCTGTCTCCGGGGTACCATTTTCCCCTGAGCGAAGTGAGAGAGAGATTGGGAAAATGTACAAGAACCAGCTTCAAGAGCTGGCCCAGCGGAGCTGCTTCAACCTCCCTTCCTACACTTGCATTCGGGAAGGTCCCGATCACGCGCCGAGGTTTAAGGCCACCGTTAACTTTAACGGCGAGATCTTTGAGAGTCCTCACTACTGCTCCACTCTCCGTCAGGCCGAACACTCCGCCGCCGAAGTCGCTCTCAATTCGCTCTCCCACCGTGGCCCCTCTCACTCCCTCGCCGCTAAGATCCTCGTAAGCATTTCTCTCTCTCTCCTTCAATGCCACTTTTAGGGTTTTGCTTTTCCTTCTTCTTCGCCTTTTCTCACTTGATTAGCGGTAACGAAATAAATAAATAAAAAATGCAGTAAAACAAAAACAAAAGCTCTTTGCTAATGTGCGCGTGCTCATGAACTTGAGTCACTGGGAGAGGAACCTCGTGCTATCCTGCGCCGTGGCACGGGTTGGTCCCGCCGACGCCTGAACATAGCACGTTTGGGTTGGGTTGCGGAATGACCGAAGTGCCCTTGGACTTGTTTGATTCTGGTGTAGTGCTAAGAGAAGGAAGGAACAGTGTGAACTGGAAAATGTAGAGTGAAAGGGTCATGGTGCTTAGTGGGTACACTACAGTGGAAGTGTGGAACTACATCTATGTGGTCCTGAAGCAATTCTGACGAGCGTTGGTTTTCAATTTCAGTGTTTTTGAACTGTAGATGCTAATTAGAATTAGAAATTGAGAATTGCTGTGTCTAATTGCGGAAATATAGCTCCCTTTTGCCTGTTATTTCGTTTGGCATTTGTACAGTTTATAACATGAGGCTGACATGCACCGGCACGATTCGGTGCTCTGTATTCATGTGTCCCTGCTGTTTCTATTTTAGTGACTAGCCTTTGGTATGATACAAGGAATGGCGTGCGTCTTCTCTCTGTTTTTGATTGCTTAGGCAAAATTTCTACCTGAATATCTGAGTTATATATGTTGCTGAAGAAGGATCATAGATATTGAATCAAGAAAAAGGGCAGCGATGAACCCGATTCATCAAAGTGAGCTTTGATGATAAATGCTGATTCAGGGGTCCTTGGGAAAATTATGGTGTTTGTATAGCAAAATTGGCAATAGTAGTATCCAAGTTGAACAACAGTAGTTTTTATTTATGCCCCGATCCTCATATTCAAACTTTATCTCTTTTACTTGTTGACTGATGCAAATGTCTTGTTATTTGATTTTAAAATTTATACACAAATGTCACAGGTAGGTAAAAAACCATGAACTTATTAATAATTGCCATTTTTAATAGAAAGCTGTGGTTTTAAACCTGAGATTATTAGTGAAATTTTGCGGTTAATATATGTAATCATTCATTCATAAGACATGACAGTCCTTGTTAGAAACCTATATGAAAGAGGACATAAATTTGTTCCTAAAAATAGGAGTGAACCTTATACGACTCTGCTGTATAACTTGCAAAATGTGCACTTGCTGTAAACTTGTAGTGCTTTTTTTAATGTCAACCTGCCAGTGTAAAAGAAAAGAAAAACAACAAATTGTAAACTTTATCTATTTGATTCACTGTATAATCCAAGTACATTCTCTGCAATTTCTTCTATTTTTGTTTTGGGCTTTGTGGGGGGTAGCCTTTGACCTTCACGTTATCTTCTAAGGTGGAATATGTAGGAACCCCAGCACATGGTACTATATATTCTCCTATGTATGTAGTTATCTCTCTTCAAATCTCCAATAAATATTCTATTCACATCAAAGGAGAATTTCCATTCAAAATATTTTCTTCTATTAGCCTGGTCATCATTGCTAACATGTTTATATATCCACTTTGCATGGTATGTCTTCATTGCACCCTTAGTAGCTTTTTGTCCATATACTTATTACACTCAATTTTTTTAGGATGAGACCGGAGTCTACAAGAACCTCTTACAAGAAATTGCACAGAGAGTAGGGGCTCCATTGCCTCAATACACAACATACAGGTCAGGCCTGGGACACTTACCCGTGTTTACTGGGATAGTAGAATTGGCTGGAATCACATTTACTGGTGACCCTGCCAAGAATAAGAAACAAGCTGAGAAAAATGCAGCTATGGCGGCTTGGTCATCTTTAAAACAATGTAAGTGGCTGCCTAACTTTTTGTCTGAAAAATTAATTGCTTCAATGGAAATATATGGACATTTACATCAATTTGTCCTCTGAGCATAGCATTATACATAGACTACAAAATAGAACCGTGGCAATATCCAACCCAAGCCTGTTTCCCTTATTTTTCTAATTGTCATAAGACACGTGGGCAACGAATCAGGCTGAAAAATTGATCTTATTATGTTACTGTGCTGGTGCACTAACAATCTATGCTGAAAATTCTGTGTGCTTCCATAATTTATTTGTGATAAGGGCCAATAACAACACAGTATTAATTATTAACAGACCTCTTTAGATGCCCAGTACTTATACATTTCCATTCCAAATCAAATTCCTTTAAAAGACATAATATTATGTGCCAGAAAGCTTTTTACCTGTCTTATCTTTCATTTCTTGTGTATCTGAGTCAAACTTATGATCTCCTGTGTAAATGATTGAAATATTGAATATGAATTGACAATAATTTCTTTCTCACCAGTGGCAAAAGAGACTGCTAGCTCTTCAACTGAACCAGAGAACAATGATGAATTGGAACAGATCACTATAGCACGGGCTTTATTGAACTACCATCTGAAGGAAAAGATGTCAATGTCTAATCCAAATGCTCCAATTCCATTTCAGAAGAAGTTTCAGATTCAAAATCCCAGGCCAACCAGTTCTCAATCTCTGCCTGCCACAACATCAAAGATCCTTCCCCTTATTTGCCAAAAGACACCTCGAAGCAAGCCTTCATTTTTAACAGCAAATGAAAATCCTCGAAGCAGGCATCCACCAGTAGCAGCAACTAGTGACAATTCCATGGTGCCACCACAGTCTTCTGCACTAGAAAGCCGAGGGACCCGTCCTCTTAAGTTCCCTGCAGCAGGAGCAGCAATCAGTGACAATTCCATGATGCCACCACAGTCTTCTGCACTAGAAAGCCGGGGGACCCGTCCCCTGAAGTTCCCTGTGGCAGGAGCACCAACCAGTGACAATTCTATGATGCCACCACAGTCATGTGCGCTAGAAAGCCGGGCAACGGCAACCCGTCCCCTGAAGTTCCCTGCAGCCGGAGCAGCACCTTATGTTCCCATTCGACAAATGAGATCACCTTGCCATGGGATTGCACCTGCAGTGACTGTACGGACTGTAGTACCTGTATTCTCTGCACCTCCTCTTCCACCACCTACTTCAGTCCATCAGGTAATACGTGCTCCTCCTGTACGAGTTGCTCCTCCAGTCAATATCCGGCAAGCTGTTCCTGTATTTGCTGCTCCACCAGCAAGAAAAGATGAACCTGCTCCCATCCAAAAAGAAGATCTACATACTATTAGTTCCCCTGTCCAACATGATAAACTGCCAGCTAAAATTCAAGAGATGGACAAGACTGAGAACAGCCCACCAGAATCAGAAACTGTGCGGAGCTTGGAGCAACTGAAAATTTGAAATTTATTGGAATAGTTCTGAATTCATGGGAACACCATCATGTTTTTGTGCAGATCTAGAGCTTGCTTCTCATCCTATAATGAGTGATGTTAAATCATCCCTTCCTTTTTCTTTCCTTACCCCATTTTGTCCTGTTAGATGCAACAGTTGGTGCAGGTTAATTAGCTTCAGCAGTTCAATATCTGTGAAATTCAAGAGCAGTTTGGCATTAAATTTACTAATGTTTTTACTTTATGTATGTCATATCTTATTATACCTTGTCAGCAAGTCTGCGAGCTTGATTAATGATTATTGCTCGCTTTTTATTGCTCCACAATGGTGTGTCGATTTTCTGCATTACTTTCCTCACTATTCACCTGACCATCATCAGGAATTCGGTGGGAGATCATAGAATGTCTGGAAAATGAGAAGGCTCAAATGCTGCCCCATGCTAGTCCCGTTAGAAGCCTTACTCATGAAACAGACCAGACATTGCTTATGTATCAGGTTTCTAGGTTACCTTTGGGCTCCATTATTGTTAACTTTCCCTGTTACTGATAGATACTATCACTACATGAGTAGAATCGGATTCTCCAGCAAGTTCCGAAACTTCGTATGCCTTTTCTGTTCCATAGAATGTGGCTCGAAGTTTTTGGATTAATTTTCACTTTATAATCTTCACTGCACTGAATTGTGACATCAGCTTGAGTAGTACTCCAATTTGGTTTTATTTATTTGGAAAAAAATTGTTTTCATCCCTCTCCCTTTGGTCCATTCCTTTACATTGTCTTATGGTATCAAGTTGATATTGATAAGTTTTCTCTGAAAAGGGACACCAACAAAAGTTAATTCCATAACAGACCTTTCTTGTATTAAGCCACTACTTTTGTTGAGGAACTTGCATTGTCATCCTTTTTTCAATAATCTTTGTCACGTTATATTCAACGAATTGAAATACCCACTCAAGTTGTTCAAATGTGGAGTTATATCAAATCAGAAAAAACACCTCCTCGACCTGTGATGTCATTTTCATCCTTTTCTTGAATTACAGGCCTTACTGTATATCAGATCAGATGAAATACTATTCAAAGACGAGCACCTTTTCACCTTGTAAATCGCCAAAGATGCAATTTTCAGATTCTAAAATTAAACAAACAGAGCCTCAGACTGATAATCTGGAACCTTAACTGTGTCGGAGACTTAAATGGCACTGCAGAACGACTTAAGGGGAGGTTGTTGGTGTTTGTTAAATGCTTGTTTGAATTGGACAGAATTTGAAGCCGAACCACGTTTCTTCCGGAGTAAATAATTATTATGAGGCAGGCCCTCTTTTCTAAAAACATAACGATCAGAAAGTGCAAGTATACACCATAATTGAGTCCAGTGATGCCTAAAACATATAATTGGTTATTCTCATTCATTTATTGCAATGGAACCTTGTTTTGTCTGGCTGTGCAACGCATGCACTCTATAACAACACCTCACAGCTCTTATCTTATCCTTCTGCATGCTAATCAATTATTTGGGCTTATCAACAAAATTAGAACCAAATCAATTCTCTTAGATTGCTTCCTCTCTTATCTGTGAACTTTATATGTGGGGTACCTACCGGAATCAAAGACAGACACAGACACAAGCATCAAAACCCATCCATGTGTTCCTTAAGGAACAGTGCCAGAAAACCAACCTTGTTCACTAGTTCTTTTTGGCTACTAACTTGTTTTTGTATTTGATACTACATAATAATGTCCTTAGAAAATTTAATGACTGGCTTAGGAAATTGGATGTAGACTAGACAGGGTATTTTCTTTCTCTAACTTGAATGGTTTCCATTAAGACTGAGAAGTTAAGTGAGTGTTGTGGATTTCAGCAAGCGTTCTGAACGGTGTAAGTAGTATAATAGAACTAGAGCATCTTTGTACTAATTCACAACGTTAACTCTATATGGACAAGAAAACAAGAATTTGAGAGATATATTGATAGATTGAAACATAAAATCAAGAATGAACAAGAACTTAACTATCAAATGAACTAATCTTACTTTGGTTTTAGTAATATAGAAAAGATGTTGGGATGTTGATTTTGCTCAATCCAATCCCTTGTGTATTTTCACTTTTTACTCATTAAGTCCAAAATTATGAAACTTAGGGTCATATCTTCAAAATTAATCAAGACTTAATTCCTTAACTCACTAATTATACTTAAACTCTTCAAAAGTAATTAATTCCTTAGTTTACTTGCTAAAGAGCAATAATTACAAGAACAATGAGATCTCATAATCAACCACAAGATCTATTACTACAATCCCTAGAAACAACATGGTCAAGAGATTTATCATTGCTTCTAGTACATGTATGACTTTCTCAATTAATACATGGGCCTTCAATCAATGAATGGCTAGTCCAAGAAACCTTTAAGTACAAAAGTTTAATTCTAAAGTTATTTAACATAGAACTCAGATCAAATACAAAATGTCAAAACAATTTTAGGGTTGAGTTATATCAACATCCCAAATATATAGGGATTTGGCTAAACATGAAACAGGCAAGAGAAAGCAAAGAATATAAGAGAAGAAAATAACTTAATTTGTTATGAAGAATAAGAGGAGAAAGGGTAAGTATAATTTGATTTTCATCCCTAATTTTGGTAAAATTCTTTATATTTGTCTTTATATGAAGAGAAAAGAATAACATTTTATGAAGAAGGGGGGAGGGTGGATAAATTTCCATTTTCACCCTTAGTTTTGATAAAAATCTTCATATTAGTCTTTATACTAAAAAAATATAAATAAAGGTCAGTAACTCATGTTTTCCTAGGTCACATTAGTACGAACAAAAACATAAATCTCGAGGACTAATGTAATCGATATAGGTGTACAATGATGATTTTTATTCATATGGAAAATAATGAGGTTTAATTAAGAGCTTTTCAATGCTTTCACAAAACAAGTGTCCTAATTCCCTCTTCAAATTGTACTTTGGTTAGAAATTGCATCACAAAAAGTACAAATTCCTCTCATCTCTGATCTTTTATGATATATGATTTTAATTGTTAACGTTAGCTCTATGACGGTGATTCTCCAACATCAAGATACACACAAAGTCCAATTCACATGTATCTATAGCTAAAGTGCTTGAGTTCTAACTTCTAACTTCTAAACCTATGGCACTAGCTAAGCAAAGGAAAAAATAGCAATAATAGTGTCCGATTCTTTAGCACATAGACATTTGGAACTTGCAACTTTCCTAACTTTCTTCTTATTTCTTTCTTGAGTAAACCATCACTTTAGTCCCTGACTTTTTCAGAGTCGGACACTTTAGTCCCTGACTTATGGAAATACACAATTTAGTCCCTGACTTTGTTCAACATCCATCAGTTTAGTCCAAAACATTATATTTCGTTAAGTCAATGTTGATGTGGCAATCTGACTTGTCTCCAGGGTTCAACATCCATCAATTTAGTCCCTGACTTTGTTCAACATCCCTGAATTGATGGATGACACATAAGTCAGGATGTGGAACAAAGTCAGGGACTAAATTGATGGATGTTGAACAAAGTTAGGGACTAAATTGATGGATGTTGAACCCTGAAGACAAGTCAGATTGCCCCATCAACAGTGACTTGACGGAATATAACGTTTTGCACTAAATTGATGGATGTTGAACAAAGTCAGGGACTAAATTGTGTATTTTCATAAGTCAGGGACTAAAGTGTCCGACTCTAAATAAATCAGGGACTAAAGTGATGGTTTACTCTTTCTTTCTTGGTTAATTCCGTCATCTTTTCATCTTCGAGTAAATCGTCAATTTGGTCCCTAGAAGTGTTGCTCACTGTCAAATTAGTCCCTGAATTAGCAGAAACTAAAAATTAGTCCCTGAAACTGTATTTCATCCATCAATGTAGTCCCTGTATTAACAGAAGTATAATTTAGTCCCTGTAAGTTGATACTTATTGTCATTTTAATCCTTCAAATTTTAGTACGTAAATTCAAATAAGTCCCAAAAACTAACAAACCACTATCAAAGTAGTCCTTGAAAGATTTGTTTTTGTTAACAGAGGGACTGCTTTGACGGACGAAATATAGTTTCAGGGACTAATTTTTAGTTTCTATCAATTCAGGGACTAACTTGACAGCGAGCAACACTTTTAGGGACCAAATTGAAGATTTACTCTTTCATCTTCACTTGTTGTCTCCTTTCTACCTTCAATTCAATCAAACCAAAGCTTAGTTAAAAACCCATATAACAAAATGTTAAAATTAACGAAGTGTGCTATCTAAATTACTTAAAATTATATAAAGTAAACTAATGTGTGAAAAAAATTCACTTTAAAATTCAATTCAAGAGTTTTTAATTGTGCACCAAAAAGCTCAAGAGTTTTCAATCTCATATTGATTTAAAAAGTATAATAAAAACAAAGATTATCAACTAGTACCACGTTATCCCACTCTGCACATCTAACTAGCGAAAATGATAATTGTGCCATTTGTTACACATCATGTTCACATCTGTACACGATGTGTCAACGTATATTATGTAATGAATAGATATATTAATCGATTAATCTCGTTCAACTCAACAATTATAATTAGGTCGTTTACCTAATTGTTTATCTCAGTTCACAGAAAATAAGAAAGAGTAGCATAATTGTTTATAAATGCAACATTTCCTAAGGCAAGAGAGATAAAAAAAAAAGTAGTAAAATATATCTCAGAGTTCCATAATGGCAAGTGAGGACAAAATATGGGAGAAAACTGGCCATGGATCCCTCCTGGATTCCCTTGGGCATCTAAATCACAGGTACGATTCTTTAAATTTAATTAATGCTTGTTTGTTTGCACCCTCATTGGGAACCTTTTGTTGGGTATGGAGTTACTTCATTAGATCACAAGCATTTCAATTTTAAGAAGGCCAAAAAGATAAAAGGACTCTTGAGGCTTTAATTTCTTGTCAAGCATAGTGATTAGTGATTACATTCACATGAATTGAAGTGACTAATGGGTCCCTTTTTCCTTTCACCTTAGCCTAAGTATACATATATATCCTTATGACAGTGTAGAGGTTTACATCAGGTAGTTATACAATAATTATGAATTTGTTTGTCATGTAGTGGTAATAATAAGAAATTGCCATGTCTTGGATCATGGGGTGAGTATAGCATGATAATAGGGATGTGGTGCCCTCCATTCAAACCAAGTGCATAGTTTTGCTTCAGCAACACCCTCAACCACCAAGACCCTGCAGTGGCATATTTGTCCATTTGTGGATTAAAGCTTTATAGTGAAAACAACAGAGCAAAGGGGGTGAAATTATGTGAACCAAAAAAAAGGGTACGGCAAATTAATATTAGGTGTGCCAAACAAGCAAAGGTGTTGTGTGTGAGAGAATGTGTCTAAGTGGCTAAGTTGAATGGGGCCAAGTCTCCACTTCCACAACACCAATCACCAATGAGTAATGACCAACCTTTCAAAGCAAGGCCTAATTAGCATTCTATATAGAATTTATTGATTGATTTAAGCAACTAACAATTTTTAAATAAAAAAATGAATGAGGGATGATGTGTATGAAGCCAGCCCATATAGGAAGCTAGGGCCCACGTGATTGGACCTAAAATGGGGCCCAAAAGAGTGTTTGAGAGGGAGGCACAGGCAGGCACTTGTGTGTTAATATTCCTTTCCTATGAGAAAAGCAGTGGCTCAACGCAAAAGGAGATGGGAACCCTCCACCCATTAGGAACTAGGAAGAAGGAGGAGGACATCAATTAAATCATAAAGAAAATATTGAAAGATAAAACAATCTGAGGAGGGGGACAAAGTGGAAGTATGTTAATCACATTATTGTAAAGCTTAGCAAAGAAAATATTCCCATTTGACTTTGTTATATCTCATCATACAACATTCATTGTACTATACACATTTAGGAAAAAAAAAAAAAAGAAACATTTATATTATGGGTCGCAATTTGGTACCCTCCCGTTAGAGAGGGTTTTGGTACCTTCTTGTCATTTTTTATTGAATAGGCTCAAATTACGTAGGAACAAGTCGTGTACTATGTCCTAAATTATTTTGAAGACATAAAATAGATTTTAAATGAGACACATGTATATTGCAAATGAGAATGTGAAAAAATGGGAGAATACAATAAAAAATACATGATAATAGTTATAGAGGGTCAAAAAGTCTTTTCAAAAATTAAAAATACAAATTCTAATAGTTAAATATTGTCCTATAAGTATAAAAATACTAAAATCATTTAAGAAAGTTGAGAGAAATTGATTAAATGATCAAAAAAGGTACCAAAACCCTCTCACGAGAGGGTACCATAGAATTTCCCTTATAGGGTGACCATGCATATGTCACTAATACTGTATTCTTGATGTTGTTTTCTCCGGGGTTGACCAAAGTTGTTTCCCCACCATGCCCATATCTCTCTAGTAAATTAAATAAATTGTTTAGTTACTAAGTTGATGTTATTATTACAGGAATAAAGTTACTATTATTGCCCACCAAACACATTATACTATAAAGTTATTTAAAAGACATTATCAATTGTAATATTTGTGAGAAGTTTGCATTTTAAATTAGAGCTCTTTCTAGATAATTTAGGTGTGGTCTTTTCACTTTTTAACACAGGGAAATTAAGAAGAGAGAAGGTGATTGCTCCTAAACAGTGCCGACAAAATACCATGGAAGCATGAAAAACCTTTTCCCGAGTTGGAAGTCAATTTCATTTACCTTTTGCTACCTATTTTCCATATGGATATATATTTGCTATTGGCATGCTTAGGGTGGAATTAACGCAAAGTCATATAGCCAGATTGGAAAAATCTTCTCATATCCAAACAAAGATCTTGACTGTTTTTTTTTTTTGTTTTTTTTATTTTTCTCCCTTAATTTTTTATGATATGTCAACTTTTCTTGTTTATATCATATTGTATCTTTCCGAATGCCCCTATTTTGGCATCCATATTTGTTCTTTCTCCTTTGAATCTAAAGCGTTTTGTACGGTTCAATTCATTATCCCCAACACATGCATTAAGAAAATTAATAAAAAGCAAAATCAAGTTGTATTGTGTATATAATAATCATCACAATATTGTATAAGGATGTACATACATACACCCCACTACCCATGTGAAGGTCATTTTCATTTTTATCATGCTTTATATTAAGTATATATTTTGTTATTTGAAATGCAAGATTTGGATTTGGAAGATATATAAGGGTAAATAAAACCAAAAGAAAGGCACAGAGCTTGAATTTATGTGACAAAGTGCGAAATCATAAATAAAAGAAATTATATTTTTTTAATATCTGAACATATTTTAAAAAATTAATCTCTTATTTAAATACTAAATACTCTAAAAAATCTGAAAAGCTCACATTCACATGGCCAATTGCAAATTAGTAAAATCAATATCATAACATCATGCTAACTAAATAGCTCTTTGAACTGAAAATTCTTCTGTGTTCTTTTTTTTGTTTTTTGGCTGGTCGGTGAGAAAATATATTCTTCTCTAAAGTAAATTAACATGGACCTGATCACAGAGTTCTATATTTAATGGAAGAAAGGAAAATATATAATCATTGAATCAAAAAGATCAATTTCGACCCAAAGTGTTAAATTTTTAAATTATCTTCTTCGTTGTTGGCTGTGTTGTGATGCAAAAAGTGGGTCAATAATTGTATAGTGAGGAAACATTATAAGAAAGAATAAGTTAATGTTAAATTAAGACATTTGTGCTCCGTGAGAAACACGTGATATCACTTTTGGCGCATGCCAAAAGGAGAGGAAAATGGAAGTGCTACATTTTTCTATTCTCTTTCCATTTCTTTTTCTTTTTTTGGTTTTATTGAATTTTGAATCTATTTCCCAGAGTTTGAGAATGTGCGCCGAAATCCCAGAATCCCATTCACCTGGGGCTAATATGCGCCGGCGCCACGGTGTGGTCCGTGCCGGAAAATTATAAACTAATTAAAAAGTAAAAATAAAAGATTGAGTAGAGAATGAGCATTATACTATGGGCCTGTTTGGTGGACATGATAGCATATGATAAGAGAGTTGGATGGTGACATGATAGGATAAGAGCAAGATAAGCTCTTATCTTATCCTATGTTTGATGTACACCATGATAAGAAGACAGATATGATTATTTATCATATTCTACGATGGACGGATTATGGTAGGATAGGATATAAAGAATATTAAAAATGACAAAAATTACCCTTATTACAAATTTAAAATTATTTTTTTTTGGCTTTTCAGCAAGCACACATAAAGAAATTTTTTGTTATTAAAAATATTTAAATTTGTATTTAAAAAAATAAAATTGGTGAAAATATTAAAATGAATATCAAAATTACCCAAAAAATCGTATTATAGAAGAGAGGAGGAGAGGAGAGGGGAGAGGGGAGGAGAGGGGAGGAGAGAGAGGTAGAGAGATAGAGAGAGAGGGGAAAGAAAGATGCGAGAGAAGAGGGGAGAGCTCTCTTCTTTCTCTTTCTTCGTCTCTCCCATCTTTTTCTCTCTTCCCTCTTTTTCTTTGTTCTCTCTCTTTCTCTCTTTCTGCTCTATGCTTCCCTCTCTATTCTCTCTCGTTCTTCGCTGCTCCCTCTTTTTCTCTCCTTTTCTCTCTCTTCTCTCTCCCCTCTTTCTTTCTCTCTCTTCCCTCTCTCTTCTCTTTCGTTCTTCTCTCTTCCCCTTCTTTCTCGCTTGGTTCTCTCGAGCGGAGAGAGAATAGATGATAAATGAGGAAGAAATTTTTTAATCTTATCCTATCCTATCCTATCACTCCCTAACCCAGCTCCCCCCTCAGGATTAAGAATTACATTAGAAGGAAATGATAGGATAAGCAACAGGATAAGTTATCATATCATATTGGTGCAACAAACACATGATAAGTGACAGGATAGGATAAAGTTATCATATCCTGTCTCTTATCCTGTGCACCAAACGGGCCCTATACAATAATATGGACCCTCAATTTCGAATTAGAATTGTCCTTACTTAACTAGAAGAATATCCAAACTGCCATACCTCTCAATAAATTTTATTAGTTCATTTTTTTTATTAATCATGTGTATCTTTATTATTAGATTTAGTCATAATTAAGGTTCTTTAACGCTTTTTAAAAATGCGTTTAGTAGAGATTAAACTCAAGAATAAAAAACTTATTTAGATAAGTTGTACGGGTATAAGTATTAGAAAAGCACATGGGGTCTTCTTCAACCTCATTTTAATCCTATAGTTGTTGACATTGTTGCAAGCTTAAGAACTTGATGGGTAGATTATGGTAATGTTGTGATTGAGCTAAGAAAAGAATCAGAGTTCATGATTCGGAGGATGAGAAGCTTGATGTTAGGATGAAGAGCAATGAATTAAAGGAAACAATGAAAAAGAATTTGGCAAGCATAGATGAAATTAGGACTGAAGACCACAAATTGATGAATGAGAAGCATAGGTTTGAGGCGTTGGTTGAATCTATGAAAAGGAAATTCGGGGAATTGCATGAACAGGTTGCGAGGTTGGAGGATGACACAAAGCTTTTGATGAATGGAGAAGCCTTTGGTTGTGGAAACATTTATGGGGAGTCTCAAGGTGATCTTTGTAACGTCCTAATTCCTGAATTCAAGAATAATGTCTGTTGGAGGCAAAATTCCCGAATTTCTGAAATTATTTCGCGCCATTATCGATATCGCCACATACACAATACAAACAACGCTTAGGCAATCCAACGTTACTTAAACTTTACACATATACATGAACTAAGTCAATATATATATGCCATTAGTGGCTCAAAATAATAATGTCAAATATACACAATCTTAACTGGGATACCACCATACATGTGCTCTTAACAAAATAGAAAGGCCCGAAGGCTACACATGTACAACTATATCCCACAAAAAAATAACATGCCAGAGTATCAAATATAACATGTCACAAGGCACTAGATGCATCAAAATAGAACATAATCTCCCAAGCATCAACATCATCACTGTCCAACCTGAGGGGGACCATGCCCATCTAAATAATAGCCACAAAACATGTAGTGAGACTAATGTCTCAGTGAGCATACAACAAGTAGGGCGGGAAGACAAGCATATGCTATGCAAATATATATAACATTCATAACATGCTAAATCTCCTTCAATAACAACACATGATATGCATAACCTGCATTGCCCGACAGATGAGGTCTTTTCGCTATTTCTAAGGTTAGACCTGAGCTCAGACTACAAGGAACATCTTCCTTGGGTAATAAACACTGCCATTATTCTGGGCCGAAGTCAAGTTTTAATATAAGATTAACTGGGTCGAAGCCAAACTCTTTTTATTTTATTCTAGACCGAAGTTAAGGTTGATTAACTTAAGGTTTTTTTTGGGCCGAGGCCAAATTCATTCTCCAAGAAAACTAGGGTTGAACCCAAAACCATATAACATTATCAAGGTTATTTGAATTGAAATCATAAGTAATAAATGCACAAACAAGAATTTGGGTAAAAACCCAAAACTCACAATAACCCTAACTCGTCTATTTTAACAATACAACCAAACAAATGAGTTTAATAGAGGACAATGATTAAACAACCACATACAACACAAAAGAAGAGAGAGTATAAGAAAATAAGGTTCATTAGGGAGAATCAAGCAAGAATGGGTGCGAGTGTGTGAATTATACTCACCTAAAGTAGCTCAAGAATGAAGGTGAAATGAAGTGGTGAGGGGTGTGGATGAGCAAGCTCCCTTCTTCTCCTTCTTCTTCAAGCTTCACGTCTCTCTCTCTCTAACTTCTCTCTCTAAGATGAGTAAATGAGGGCAAAGCCCTAAACGTTCTGTTTTAAAAAACTGAATCTGCGCACTCTCACTCAAGCGAGGATTTTTCGCTTGAGCAAGAATACTAAAGCCCTTCTATTTTCGCGTTCTCGCTCGAGCGAGGATCTTCTCGCTTGAGTGAGACAAAGTCGGAGAGAGACTCCAAAAATTGGAGTAATTTCGCTTGAGCGAGCATGTTCTCGCTTGAGCAAGTTGGCTCTTCGCTTAAGCGAGGTTGTTCTTACTCGGGCGAAAAAACTAAAACTGAGTTTCCCAAAATTCACTGATATATTCACTCAAGCGAGGGCATTCTCGCTTGAGCGAAATGGTTCATTGCTTGAGCGAAATTGCAAAGAAATTGATACTGGTGTTTTACTCCCTTACAATGAAATGGAGATACCTATTACTCTCTTGGTGTCAACAATGGTAAGCAACCAAAATAGATCTTGATTAATATTCTTTGATTAATGTGATCAACCTTTAAAGTTGAGATTTGTACTATATGAAAGTGATGAAACTTAAAACAATGTGATCAACCTAGGTTTCCCTCCAAATTTTCTAATTACATAATGAATGTTCTACTTTAATACCCACTTGTCTTATTTTATTTATTTCATAATAATATATTATTTTATTATTTTCAATTTAATAAAATGTGAACCTAAAGTTATTGATCTAATATTTTTTTCTTTAGTTTTAGCTAATTAATTTGTTGTTGAGTTAGTTAAGCATTCTTAATTCGATCATTTTGTTACAATTTTTTCCAACTTACAATGGTTTAACAATAAAATAGTCTCGTAAGAGTCTTTTTGTAGTTGTTTTCTAAACAAAAGAAACAACATGATTTTAGATAATTTTTAAAAGGTTTTTTTCTTTCTTTCCCATAGTGGTATTAGTTTTGAAAAACATTTACAAATAGATGCTATTTTTTCATTCCGTCATAAGATGAATTTCCTATGTCAATGGTCCAACCAACATAAACAAATCAAGTGTTAAAATAATAATTTTTAAAATATCATAAGAACTTTCAAAATGTGAAACAAAATTATATCTTTTAATCTAATTATGAAAATGTCGATAACATGCAAGGGAAAAAGTATATCTATTCATTTATTCTTTATTTGTATAAATGTAAAAAGAAACATAATAAATATAGCATGAAAGTAGAGTATCTATTATAAGTTGTTTTTACATCTCTAACAAAATCCAAACACATAAAGATAATATATAATACTAATAATAATATAATACAATAAAAGAGTATAATTTTTATATTTTGGCATTTCATTGGTCCATTGGAAAGCACACGGATCGGTAATATAAGTCATTCACAGCCATGGATAAGACCCAATCCAACGTTCATCTTTTGCTAAACGGATTATCCTTACAATATTCACCATCTATAAAAACGCGCTCATACCTCTGTTATTTACATATTTTCCCCTCCCGGCACCAAATTACATTGCATTGCATCGCTCATTTTGCACAACACAGTGTTGCCAGTGTTCCAGGCACAATCTACATTCCATGGATACTAGAGGGAATATCCAAAAAGGTGTGAGAGGGAGAAAGGGGGGAAGGATAAAAAAGAAGTCAGTTTCAAGGTCTGTGAAGGCCGGTCTCATATTCCCCGTTGGAAGGATTGGGCGTTACCTGAAAAAAGGAAGGTACTCTCAGCGTGTTGGTACGGGTGCTCCTGTCTATCTGGCTGCTGTTCTCGAGTATCTTACTAATGAGGTGCCCAAGCTAATTTTTCCCCCTCCCCCTCCCCCTCCCCATTTTTTCCTTTCCCCAACTTAATCTCTAAAATTTACTTAATTTGATTGTTAAGAGTGATTCTTCTTAGAGAAGGAAAGGAATATCAATTACCTTGATTAGCCTCTTTTTTTTTTTTTTTTGAAAGTCTTTGTGAATACCTGAGGGTTTTAGGGGTCCATTAACAATTGACCCCTAATTATATTAACACCGTGTTGCTTAATTTTGGGTCTCACATTTTGTGTGGGTGTAGGTGCTTGAGTTGGCTGGAAATGTAGCTCACGATAGCAAAAAAAGTAGGATCATCCCTAGGCATGTTTTGTTGGCAATGAGGAATGATGAGGAACTTGGGAATTGATTGCTGGCGTCACTATTGCTCAAGGCGGTGTTCCCCCCAACATCAACCTTAAGCTTTTGCCGATGAAAACCGTTGAAAAGGCTAACAAGGAGCTCAAGCCTCCTTCTAAGGCCACCAAAACTCATAAGAAAGCTTAGATTAGCTTTATATTACCAGTTTATTACATTTTATGTCGTGTGTGCATCTCTGCTTAGGTTCTTTTAAAATAGAGAGATTTAATACATTTGAATTAACGTAATTCCAATATCATTGTCTCGTATGTAAGAGTTTTCATCCATCAATGAGAACATCTTGTTTTTAGTCATTTTTTGTTCTATAAATTTTACTTTTGTGATTCATATCACGTTCGAGGAATCTTTTATGCATAAAAGTAACTTGCTTGCTTTTTTTTTTTTCAAAATTGTCAATTCAACACAAAGCCTTTAAGTTTTAAAATGTTTTGTTGTTTTATGCTAACTTACATAAGGATTATTGACGATCTAGTTAAGATTAAGGACGTGTGTGGTTGATAAGGATTGTTTAAAATTATAATTTCACCATTTAATCAATTGTAATTATTTTTTAATTATTTACAATCAACTAAATAATAAAAAGCATAATCTAATCATAATTTTGTCAATTTTTATAACAAATTAGGCAACTTTTCAATGAATGAAATACCTCTTAATGTAATTCAATCAATTAAATAATCATGATTCAATCTAAATCAAATATTTGTAATTATATCTTTCTAATCATAATTAAATCAATGAAATTCAAGTAATAAAATATCTATAATCATTTTTCACAGTTTTTAAATTATTTCAAAGACAACTAATTTTTTATTATATATAAAAGTCGTCATGCAAAAATTATACCTATTCAAATTCAAATCGAATTTATGATATAGTTTTTAACTATTAGTTTCATTGAAATTTCCTATTAATTGATTTTTTTTTCTTTTTTTACATCTAACTCATACGTAGGATTGCCTTCTATAAAAAATACATGTGGTTCAAGACAAAAAAATAAATAAATAAAAATATTATATTCAGCTTTAATTAAAGAATTAGAATATTGTTAACATCAGAATAAAAATAGTTATTTATTGTTTAGTAAAATTGTAAATATTATATATGTTCCATTTAATTAATGTAGATGTAAATTCGATGTGAACCCCAAAGGGTTGGTTAGGTGGAGGAAGATAGAATCTCGTATTTGACAAGTCATAGGTTCAAACCCCTAAACATCTCATTGCGATGGGTAAATGTAAGGGTGAGAATAAGCCAGTTGACTTGTGACTTGTGAGAGGCCTGCGGCCTGTCCTGTTTTTGGTCTGACTTGACCTGAATCGTTTATTAAAAATGTCAAGCTAAGACCTTTTAAAAAGCATGTTTAATTAAAAATGTCAGGTTTCATGCATATGAAAAATCCCGTTAAGTCTGACAGACCGAACTGTTTAATATAATAATAATATATAATATAATATACTAAATTAATTATATAAAATAACTATAACTATAATTATAATTTAAAAACCAGAATATAATAAAAAAACACAATAATTCCATATTATTCTTTAACCTATAAATCAAAACTGAAATGTGAAATAATCCTTGTTCTTTAAACCAGAAAACCAAATTAATAGAAAACCATCATATCAGAATTTCCATAAAAAAATATCAAAATTAAAACTTGTTCAAGAATCCTAGTTCAGTCGTTTAAGAACCACGCCATTGTCTGTTGCCTACCCAATCACAGATTGCTTCTTCTCCGCCGCTGTTGTCCGTCGTAACCTGTAGTCATTTCTCCTCCTAGCACAAGTCCACCGTAGTCCACTTCTTCTCTGTTAGAGTCACATTAGAATAGGAAACATTCTCAATTTCATTTTTAAGTGATAAATGTCTTTAAGCTTCATTTTTAAAGTAAAATAGTAATATATATCACCCGCTCATTAAAAATAGTAAATAATGCTTGTAAAAAACAAAAATAAGCTCATATAGTCTAAATTATCTCAAATGAATAAGTTTTCATATTTTTGTAATTTTGTAAAAAAAAAAAGGCAACACACATTATTTTGTTTCATGATAAAATTGATGATTATATGAATAGTGAATAAATATAATTTAGAATAAGGGAATAATGACAATTAACATAGTTAAATTAAATAATAAATAAAATGGTTAAATTTATTTTTCTATTAGTAGTTATATGATAATTATTGCATGTATTAAATGCAAAGTTCAAGTGATTTACATATATAAGATATATATATAAAATAGAGATATATTATATTAAATATAATATTTAATATTATTATATTAAGTTAATTTTACTTATATATATAATATAAGTTTATTATATAATATTAAATATAGTATTTAATGTTATTGTTTAAATCTATTTGATTTATTATTATATTAAATATAGTATTCAATGCTATGTTTTTAATTTTCTTTTGAGTCAATGCTATGTATTTAATGTTATTACTTATATAGATAGATAGATTTATTATATTAAATATCAAGATTAAATATATTATTTAATAATATTGTTCACATCTATTTTTTATATAATAAATATAGTATTTAAAGTTATTCTACAGAACTATTTTACTTAGAATATATTAAATATAGTATTTAATATTATTATCTAGGTCCATTTTATTTTTTATTTTATTAAATTAAATATAAAATATACAAGTTTATTATATAATATTAAATATAATATTTAATATTGTCGTTCAGGTCTATTTTACTTATTGTAACATATTAAATATAGTATTTTAAAGTAAAATAGCTATATACGTCATTCACTACTAAAAAAAATGATAATTGTAAAGAAATAAAAATAAGCTCATAAAGTCTAAATACACAGATGAATGGGTTTTAATAATTTGTAATTTTGTGAAAAAAATGGCAACATGCATATTATTTTGATTCAATTTTTCTATTACAATTGAATTTTTGTAACATAATAATAGGGTTGCACATGGGTTGGGTTGAGTTGTATTTGCACAACTTTTGGACCCAACCCGATTAACCGTGTATGGGTTGGGTTGAGTTGGGTCGGTTTTGTCATTTTTCTTTTATGGACCCAGCCCAAACCGATCAAAGTCGAGTTGGGTTGGGTGATCAGGTCATGATAATTAAAAAATTAGAAAAAAGGAAAAGAATAAATTTATAAAAACTTGTTATTTTTTTATTACCATTTGGACTTCATAAATTATATAAACTTGTATTTCCATAATTTTGACACTTTGACCATATAACTATTTCAAAAATTTTATAAATCAAAACTAGAAAAAATATGACATACATTTTTCACACACAAATTAGTTCAAATATTTAGCACGATGCAATAAAGAGATGTCTCAAATAAGATATTCCACAACTATAAAAGTATCATCTCACAAATTAAAAAAACTATTGTTCTGTTATGGCACCAATTTTTAAATGAATTTTATTTTATTGTTACTAAATTTAATTTTGATAAGATAATTATTAATAATATAATAATTTTTTATATGGGAGGTCGGGTTGGATTGGGTACATATCAGGTTGTACTTACCCAAACCCGCCACCTAACTCAAACGGGTCGGATTCATGCTTACCCAATCCAAAAAGACCCGATAATCCAACTCAACATACCAAATAGTGGTTGATGTTGAGTCTCAATATAAATTAAGTATTCAATTTAATTAAAGACTCTTTACCCTTGGTTTTAATGTTTAACAAATTTGATTATATAAACAGATTCTACTGAGAAAGGTAGTTTGTCTTTGTCATTGCAGGAACTCTGAAAAGAACACATCTTCAAGTTAAAGCAACTATCTAAAGGACTGATCAACCTGCTGAAACGCAAAAACTTCCAGAAGTATGTGTGTGTATTGAATCCACACTTACCGAAATCTGTGTACTTGCTGAACACATACTCTCTGAATTATCATTTGATGACGTGACAACATGAGCTGATAAAATGAAGAACTCTTTGAAGCGTTTGGACTTAACTGAAGAATTATCCAATCTGCTGAAGTGTTGCATCATCTACGAGAAGAAGACTTACTGAAGACGTTCAACGAAAAATCTGCCAAAGTCAGAAGACACTTTGCACAAAAGAATTAAAGGACTCTAAACGTCTTCGACCATCATCTACAAAAGGAAGCATTGACAGAGTTCTTTCCGCTTTTCAATGGAACATCGTACACGAAAAAGGAACCTCTGAACATGCTGTGTGTCAGAGCAGTGCTATCTCTGCACACCTACTCAAGTCAAAAGCTTCTTTCACAAGTTTATCTTTCAACGTCTCTTTACTCAACGACTACTTTTTTGGATGCTATATAAAGCTCCATGATAATCCTTGTCAAAGCGGAGAGAACATAATATAGAAAGAGAAAAATGCCCAAGAGAGAGAATCAAGAAAGTGTGAAAAGCTAGAGAAGCTCTCCAAAAAGAAAAGGAGAAGAGTTTTCAGCCAATAGAGTGAAAAAACCAAGTCAAAAGAAAAATCTATCAAGCCAACTCTCTGAAGAAACAATTCCGGCTGACCAAAATACAGAGAAAAACTTCATTCAAATATCTATACTCTTGTATCTCTGTTTTTCCTTGTACTTAGAACTTATCTTCTGTATCCTGAGTTATTCTCAGTAACCCCTTTGTGTAAGAGAACCTATGTTTAAGTTTCTCAGAAACTTAAACTTATCTTTCATTGTAAACATTGTAAAGTGTTAGAGAGCCTGGAGAGGCTTGGAGGAACAAAGAATACTTGTTTATCCTGGAGAGGTTGTGTCCAAAGAATACTTGGTTTAGCCTGGAGAGGCCGTGTTCAAAGAATACTTGTTGAGCCTGGAGAGGCTAGGTGTGCAAACAATACTCGGTTGGGCCTGGAGAGGCCAGGCGTGCAAATAATACTTGTTGTAATCTTACGGGATTAGTGGAAAATCCAGTGGTGGTTTGCCCTGGGACTGGACGTAGCTCACTGTGTTTGTGGGTGAACCAGGAAAAATTTCTATGGTCAAGTTCTCTCTACCCTTAACTCTTTTACTTTTCGTTGTTATCTATTTTATCTAACCAAGGAGGGTTTAAGAATAGTTGTTTTATAAATCAACGCGCAAAACAAATTTTTCATCACGATAAAAGTATTTCAAAATCAAGTTTAAACAACCTTCTGAGTTGTATCAGCAAGTTGCTGAACTTCCCAGTTTTGGAAGGTTGCTCAAATATTTTCAAATTAGCTTGCTTGTTTTAAAAGGTTTTCGAAAATCTGCAAAGGTTTATTAAAACACTATTCAACCCCCCTTCTAGTGTTTCGTGTGGTTCTAACAGTTGGTATCAGAGCTCAACCTCGGGTTGGACATCTAACAAATGCTGAGGGAAGAAGATCCAGATGGAAACCTCGTCAAGTTATGAAGAATAGATGAAAAGAGAGCTGAATGGAAAGAAGGTGTACATGCTGAGAGCCTCAAGTACAACCTGCTTAAATAGTTCATAAAGCAATGTTAAGTCTCAAACATATACAGACTTCAACATATGGTAACATCATTCCTATCTAAGACTTTCTGAAAATTTATTGCTTGAATGATGTGTACTCTCTGAATTATCTTGGTAAATGTCTATGTGATGAACCTCCTGAACCGTGCATTTGCTGAAAAAACTATTTTATTAAAATAATTATTTTATTTTAAAAAATCTGAAAAGTTTGAAGACCAACAATTTTCAAAAATTTTATAAAATGGCTCTGTGTAACTGATGGTTCTTCAACTATCCTCTCCATGATGCAGGATTGCATGACTCTCTATGTCTGCGCATTTAATAACCGTTGTGATCATTGATGATGCAGAGTCTATTTATAGAGTTGTGAGTTCAGCATGAAGACTACATTTCTCTGCGATTAGAAAAGTTCTTACGAATCCAAGAGAATTTCAATCCTCTCTAAGAACTATAAGCTTCTCCTTCTCGTCCAAATCCTCTCAAATGGCTAAAGAATCTGTCTTTTCTTGTGCCCACGCTGCATCTAGATACGATGAAAGGATTGTCCCCTCCAGGAATGTGAGCTTAGAAGAATTTGATGGGGTTGGTTTTAATGTCTCTGAATTTTTTTATGTTGCCGGATGGACCCCCTTCTTTAACAATGTTTCTTCTCCATGGCATGAAGAGAGTGTTCTAGAGTTCTGGAACAATTCTCAAGTCATTGTTGAAAGCCACTCCTGTGGCATCAAAACCTCTGTGATGGGCATGCCTTTATTTGTGGATGCTGAAGTGTTGGAAGAGGTCACTGGTATTCGTGGTAGAGGAACGCAGTTCATCCCTGACTGGGAGGTCAACAATGGAGGGATGTGGATGTATGACCAGATGCTTTTTGGTCGCAGAATCTTTGAAGCTCCAGAGTGTTCACAACTATTGGAGACTCCTAGGACTCTGCTGGCAATCATCAACTGTTGCATCCTTCCCAAGGGAAGTGGAAAAGGTCTCATCTCTGAGCTGGAGAGATTTGTGCAGATTCATCTTCTCTAGAAGAAGAAGTTGAACCTTCCCAAAATCATCTTATACCACATGATCAGAAGGTCAAGGGAAGTTGCTGAAGAATTTCCCCATGATGCAATAATCATGAAAATCTTGTAGCACAAGGGATTTCCCATTGACAGATTCTTTGATCAGGCATCTCCTTCCTACTTCATTCCTGCAATGGTTGAACCTATGAAGGGTGCCATCTTAGAAGAGGTTGTTGAGAAAGACTTGGCTGAAAATGTCCCTTCAACCTCTCAAGTCAGAAGGAGAAGAACCAGAGCCCTTGATCCTCTCAATGCTCATGGAAGGATAAGGAAAGTGTTTGGGGCTTACAATTTGAGAAGGCTGCATACGCGTGTTAGATGGCTAGAAAGAAAGCTTAAGGAAACTCAGAAGGAGTTACTAAAGCTGAAGGCAGTAAAGGAAGCATCCAGTGTTGTTGAGACTGGATCAAATTGAAAGCCATTGATTGTCAAAGAGCCCTGTAAAAGTTTTTATATTTTGAAATGTTTAAAATTTTTCTAAGTTAATGATTATAATGAATTTTCTTTTCTCTCAATGATTACTTCATTCTGCGTTTTCATTAGTTCCATACTTTTTGAATATTCGTTTGAACTTCTGAATCACTGTTTATGCACTTCTATTACTCTAACGCATAACCTCCTAAGTTTGGTATCACCTGAACTTCTTAAAGTTTATTACTCTTAATTCACTTGATCGTTTTATCTTAACCCTTTTGAATAATGACAAAAAGGGGAGTAATAACTAACAAATATGCTAAGAGGTTTTTCAGAGAAAATAACAAATATGCTAAGAATTTTTCAAAAAAAAAAATGAAATCTTGTGTTCAGGGGGAGTTTCACACTCTACTCATTTATATGAAAAAGGGGGAGAACTTTTCTTCTTAATGAAAATTTAATTCCTCCAGATATTTGTTAGTCATATCAAATTTGTCATCATTAAAAAGGGGGAGAATGTTGAGTCTCAATATAAATTAAGTATTCAATTTAATTAAAGACTATTTACCCTTGGTTTTAATGTTTAACAAATTTGATTATATAAACAGATTCTACTGAGAAAGGTAGTTTGTCTTTGTCATTGCAGGAACTTTGAAAAGAACATATCTTCAAGTTAAAGCAACTATCTAAAGGACTGATCAACCTGCTGAAACGCATAAACTTCCAGAAGTATGTGTGTGTACTGAATCCACACTTACCGAAATCTGTGTACTTGCTGAACACATACTCTCTGAATTATCATTTGATGACGTGGCAACATGAGCTGATAAAATGAAGAACTCTCTGAAGCATTTGGACTTAACTGAAGAATTATCCAGTTTGCTGAAGTGTTGCATCATTTATGAGAAGAAGACTTACTAAAGACGTTCAACGAAAAATCTGCCAAAGTCAGAAGACACTCTGCACAAAAGAATTAAAGGTCTCTAAACGTCTTCTGCCATCATCTACAAAAGGAAGCATTGACAGAGTTCTTTCCGCTTTTCAATGGAACATTGTACACGAAGAAGGAACCTCTGAACATGTTGTGTGTCAGAGCAGTGCTATCTCTGCACACCTACTCAAGTCAAAAGCTCCTTTCACAAGTTTATCTCTCAACATCTCTTTACTCAACGGCTACTTTTCTGGATGCTACATAAAGCTCCATGATAATCCATGTCAAAGCGGCGAGAACATAACATAGAATGAAAAAAAACGCCCAAGAGAGAGAATCAAGAAAGTGTGAAAAGCTAGAGAAGCTCTCCAGAAAGAAAAATATACGAGTTTTCAGCCAACAGAGTGAAAAGGCCAAGTCAAAAGAAAAATCTATCAAACCAACTCTCTGAAGAAACAATTCCGGCTGACCAAAATACAGAGAAGAACTTCATTCAAATATCTATACTCTTGTATCTCTGTTTTTCCTTGTACTTAGAACTTATCTTCTGTATCCTGAGTTATTCTCAGTAACCCCTTTGTACAAGAGAACCTGTGTTTAAGTTTATCAGAAACTTAAACTTATCTTTCATTGTAAACACTGTAAAGTGTCAGAGAGCCTGGAGAGGCTTGGAGGAACAAAGAATACTTGTTTAGCCTAGAGAGGCTGTGTCCAAAGAATACTTGGTTTAGCCTGGAGAGGCTTTGTTCAAAGAATACTTGTTGAGCCTGGAGAGGCTAGGTGTGCAAACAATACTCGATTGGGCCTGGAGAGGCCAGGTGTGCAAATAATACTCGTTGTAATCTTGCGGGATTAGTGGAAAATCTAGTGGTGATTTGCCCTGGGACTGAACGTAGCTCACTGTGTTAGTGGGTGAACCAGGATAAATTTCTGTGGTCAAGTTGTCTCTACCCTTAACTCTTTTACTTTCCGTTGTTATCTATTTTATCTAACCAAGGAGGGTTTAAGAATAGTTGTTTTATAAATCAACGCGCAAAACAAATTTTTCATCATGATAAAAGTATTTCAAAATCAAGTTTAAACAACCTTTTGAGTTGTATCAGCAAGTTGCTGAACTTCCCAGTTTCGGAAGGTTGCTTAAATATTTTCAAATCAGCTTGCTTGTTTTAAAAGGTTTTCGAAAATCTGCAAACGTTTGTTAAAACACTATTTAACCCCCCTTCTAGTGTTTCCTGTGGTTCTAACAGTTGAGTTGGGTTGATCGAGTTTGTCGGGTCGGCCGGACCCATGTGCAATCCTATAATATAATGAAATGTTAGAAAATAATTAACTTGAGGTGATAATAATAATTTTGAAAAGTATATAAATGGTGAATAAATATAATTTACAATGAGGGAATCATGACAATTAACACTATTACATTTAATACTTAATAGAATGATTAAATTTATTTATTTTTTATCAGTAGTTATATGCAAGTATTAAATACAAAGTTAAAGTGAATTTTACACACACAAATTTAATCAACTTCTTCCTAACAATGGCAACAACCAAGGCTAAAATGAGGTTGAAGAAGACCTTATGTGCTCTTTTAATACTCATACACATATAACATCAAAATAAGTTTTTTTTGACTTCGCAGGAGTTAGGCCACGTAGAGTTATATGGTGGCCACCTAGAATTGCTTACGTGACACTCTGTTAGACACATCAGTATTTCACAGATCTTTGTTAGTAATAGGGACCAAAACATGTAATGGGGGAAAAACAAGGGATAAAATCATAAAAAAAGTTGATGGGGACTAAAAAAAACTTGTGATTAATGCAAGAACCAAAAATATAGTCAAGCCTAGAATTTTTATTGTAATATAATTATATTTTTTATCTATATATGTTTTTTGAAAAAATTATAAATTGAAACATTTTTTAAATTCTTTAATTAATTTATTTAATATTCCATTTATAATTATAAGTATGCATATAATACACAAAATACTTGTTATTCATGTATTTATGTTTGGTTATGTTACACATTAATTGATAAATTATGATTCTTTACCCAAAAAAATGACTTTAAAAATGTTAATCTAATAAAGTAAATTTTAGTTTTTTGAACAAAGTTTGAAGGATTTTTTTGCTTCTTTCTACACTACAAGAAAAACATTATCTAGCATAAAAAAATAGTGTAGGCCACGAGGCCTACACTCAATTTTTTGTCCCAATGTAGGCTAGCCTACACAAAGCACATGTTGGGAAACGTCATATGTTTATTTTTTATAAATACATTTTTTTGTAGGCCTAGTCGACACTGACATTTATTACTTTAGGTTAGATTTAGGCTTAGCATAGGCATTATATTGAGACGTTACTTGACCAAGTATCTGTGTAATCGACTTTCTCCCTTATTTCTCTTCTACGTTGTCTCTGTCATCTCTCTCACTTCTCCTTCCTCTCATAACCATTGTCTCATCCATCTCACTCTATCATTTCTTCCGTCAGAGAGAACCACTGTGAAGCCCGTAATCGCCACCAAGCACCACAACAAAGCCCCCTAAGCCATCAAGCAGTTGAACTCCTTGATACGTTGCTTAACCAAGTAGTTGCATAACTGACCTTCTACCTCATTTCTCTTCTACTTTATTTATGTCATCTCTCTCATTTCTCCTTCCTCTCATCACTATTGTCTCCTTTATCTCTCTTTGTCATCCCTTCCACCACAAATTGCACCATTGCGAAGGCTGTAATCGTCGCCAAGCATCAGCACAAAGCCCCCTAAGCCATCAAGCAGTTGAATCCTTTGAGACCACTGCCACCCCTAAACACGAATCACAACCCCTGATACGATAAGCAATAGTTAGCTAATATTTTATTCTAATTTATGTCTTTGTGAGATTTTTTATGTCTTATTGAATATTGCATCTAAAGTAATTTTCAGAAATGATTTAATTTTTCTTGATGCAATATCTGAAGCTTTAATTATCAGGACTCTAAAATTGGGTATTGGTTGTAATTGTTCTGGTTGGATGTTCATGTTGCATCTAAAGATTATCTTATTTACCTTTGAGATTAGACTTTGTATGAAGATATTTTTTAGGCCCCTGTATTGGTGATGAACTGTAGATTTTTTTTCACCAAGTTGTATACCAAGTAATGTGTCATGTGTATTTTTCAACTGTGTGCTTGGAACTTGGGATTGAGTGAGTAGTGTATTTTGAGTAGCTTTATTTAATGTAAGTTACATGTCTCTTTTTTTCACTGCAGCTTCACTTTTTACATGTCCTCATCAATTGTAATGAGGTTAAACCATATGTTGACTTGAGTAAGTAGACTTTAAAATATGTGTCGTGTTTGACTTCTCACAATTGTACAAGCACTAAGTTTACATATCAATTATGTCCCTCATTTCAGTGCATTCTTGCAATACTACTCTATTAATGATCAAGAACCTTCTAGTTATATGACAGTTGTCGAAACTGCACAAAATTATAATTATAATTATCCGATCTGCAAAGTACTTGTGGTAGAATGGTAAAAATCAAGTCGAACCCTGAAGATCCACTCAAATTAATCCTTATTTGGGGGTTTGATTGATTGGAATAAACTGAAGAAAACAAAGATCAAGTTAAAAGCAAAGGTTGAATCAATTTAAGACAATATCAATCCAAGGAATTCATAGGCTATTTTCATGGTTAATCATTGGTTATTAATAACGTACATTCAAGAGATTAAATCTATCAACTTATGATCATATGGAACCCCTACAATGATCCCCGGATTTACTACTGAAATAATTTCCAAAAATCAATTGATTAAGATTAACAAGACCAAATAACCACCAAATCTTTTGTTAGATCCAAATCAATTTTATAATCGGAACCCAATTAAAATAAATAATAAATGAACACCTTCAATTAAATTACTTACTCCATGTTTTTTAATTGTTGCATTATGATTAACCAATCAAGCGTACAACATACATCAATAACAAATTTCATAACCAAAACATGTTAACCAATAAAGCGTTGATCAAAGAAATATGAAATTGAAGCAAGTGGAGTAGATCTAATTCAATGAGCATGTAAATGAAGATCAAACCTCAAAACCAAGATGAAAAATAAGCTTGACTCCTTGAATAGAATACAAACTTAGCCTTCCATGAAGACTTTACAAAAAGATGAACAAAAGTAAATGAAACTCTTAGTAATTATTATTACAACTTGGATTATATTTTCCCTAGCAAGCCTCCTATTTATAGGATGGGAAAAGATGTCATTCCAAAGCTGCCTCACTCATCCATAACTAAGCATGTCTTGTCCATAGATGGACTTACTGATCAATTACCTAATACATGTCCATTACTTTGAATTATTCACCCACCCTAGCTATCATTCACCAAATTGTCTCCCATTTACACCGAGCATTGCATCATCTAGCTGGTAGAATCCGAGGAAGTTGTCTTCAGATGAAATCAAGCCCCGGATCTTAGATTTCCAATGTTGTTGGTTTGAGCCCAAATGGAGTTTTCTAGCCCAACTTATGGCACAATCATTGAATGTTGGTCAAGTTTTCATGTAATGCTGACTATTCCGTCTTTCAAGCCCATTTTGACCCATTAGAAATCCGGTTTAGCTTTTTGGTTCTACATAAAAGTTGTAGGGATTTCTTTTATGTTTCCTACAATATAAATTGCATAATTTTTAGAAGTCTAGAACTCGAGTTATGCTTGAAATACGAAAATATTGTAATTTTTCAATTATGCTGAAAAATGTAATTAAACAACCTGAATTGGCATAATATACTTATGACTTGTTAGTTAAGCATAAAATATGTTTTAAAAGGTTAAATTTGAGGTATGATTAATGTGTAAGATTTGTATTTATCAATACATGCAAAATTTTCGGCATGATTTAAAACATATGTATGTGTGATAAAATGATCAAGAAGCTTTTAGTCATATACAATATCTAACATTATTTGTATTTTAAATAGGTTTATGATGAGAAGAATGGGGTGACAAACACAAACTTAAAGTCGTTATTATGGAGTCCAAAATCAAATGCAACATCATGGAACATGTACTTTGTTAATGGTTTCAACTTTCACACCAAGGCATGAAGTGACGGTAAACAAACTATAAATAGTAGGGTACATGTAAAAGGTCTCAGTAAAGGAGGTGGAGATGATTTTTATGGCATCATTTAACATATATACGAATTGGATTATCATGGTTTGAGTAATAAGATTACTGTCTTTTATTGTGAATGACTTGATCCATCAAGGAATGGAGGCACAAAAATCATCCAATGTATAAAATTGTAGACATCAAGATGAATAAATGGTATGCTCACTGTGATCCATTCATTGTTACACAAAAAGCAAGACAAGTATATTATGTTCCTTATATAGAAATGTGTAAAAACATGTGTGGTTGGTCTGTCGTCATCAGAACTAAACCAAGGGGCCATGTGGAGGTTGATGACACAAAAGATGAAGTGCCTTATCAAGCTAATGAAACCTCACATGTTTTGCCAGTTACGAAAGTTGGACAAGTAAATGGCTTACTTGATGACATAATAGATTGTTACGAACAAATAGTTGATCCTGTTAATGAACCAATGATTCGAGATAATGAATCAGAAGATGATGAAGGGGGATCAACTGAGAATTATGATAATGATAAGCATGATGAGGAGGAGGAGGATGAAGAAGATGGGGATGGGGATTAGGGTTGTTTGTAGAATTTTAATATGTAGGTTTTATTGTAACTTTTTAGTGTTAGACAACTATACAATTTTAATATGTAGGTTTAATTGTAACTTTTTATATTATTTTTCTTTGAACAAAGGTTCACGAGGACGGAGCGCTAAGGACAAATTACATCTTATTTGGGGTCGAGGAAGGATTATCAAGCCTGGCCAGCTAGCAGCACAGAGTTAGTGTAGGCATCGCCAATCTACAACACGAATCCGACTTACTACACCACCAGTCCAACCTATACTACCACCAGTACAACCTACCCCACCACCAATCCAACCTACACCTCCATCGGTACAACCTACCCCACCACAAGTACAACCTACTCCACCACCAGTCTAATATACACCACTAAACCGGTCAAGCTCACAATCTGTCCAACCTACCCCCACCAATAGTCCAACCTTCCCGTTTAGCATTCACGATGATCCCTATTCCTGAATTGTGTGAATTGTCTCATGAACGTTCATAAACAAGCAAATGTTTATCATGCAAATGACCCTGCAATAGAGGAGGATGAGGATGAGGTTGAGGAATTGCAATAGGCTCATGATAAGTATGAGTGGGATGCTGATGGGAAGGTTATCATACGTTCTTTTTGAAAAAGGGCAAGATAGAGTTATATTTTGGATTTATACTTAAATTTTTAATGTTTCATTACTACATTGGATTCTTTTTTGGATTTGTTTTGTAGTTTGACTCATGCTTCAATGGTCATTGATGCACTAGGGGCAACCATTAGGTAACATTTTTCGAGGTCCTTATCTTAATTGGACTAAGACCCCTGGTGATGTGAAGGAATATTGGTTTAAGCTATTTGCAGTAAGTGTAGTATATTTATTATTTTTCAATTTTGTATTGTAACAAGTGTTCTAACTCTTGCCTTTATTTTCTTGCAGGAGGTAGTTTCCTAGAACCTCTCCCACACTCCGCAAATTAAAAAAGCGTTTGAGCAAAGAGGAGCAGAGCGCCTTTATGATATGTTAACAAAAGCAAGGAGGAAGTCACAAGAGCCTAGTCATATGGGGATGCAGCTTGGAATGGTCTTGTCACTTATTGGGATCAAAATACCGACTTTAAGAAAAGGTCGGCCCAAAACAAGGTTAATCGAGCTTTAAACAGAGGCGGAGCTCTCCACACTTCAAGTTGTGTGGCCCATATTGAGGTGGGGCTTATGAAGGTATTGATTTACTAAATATTTATTTTATTTCATTTTGATGGAATATACCATAATTACGCACCTGTTTTAATTTATACAGGCTCGAGAACTTGACCGGTCTTTGGATCCCAGCGAGTTGTTCCTTGAAACCCACACCAAGAAATATGGTGATTGGGTTGATGAATGTTGTGGGATGACATATGTATATTAATGAAGTAACATTATCTTTTTAAAACCAAAATGAGATTCTAATTAAGTTGTTTTCTTTTTCATCAAATTGAATATCAATCTCGATTACAAGAGATGCAGTTTCAAGTTGGTGAGGCCTCTTTGAAGTGGGCTAGAGCAAGTGGATGAGGCCACCAAGATTGGGGTATGGGTGGATGTTGTTGGCGGCAAAACAAGGGATCGTTGTTATTGTTGAGTCTCAAAAATATCATAAGGAAGATTATGATGATTTAAGACAGCTCAATCCCTAAGTTTTAATGTTTAACAAATTTGGTTAAAAGAATTATCATGGATACATATGTTTTTAATGTTTTATCTATGATTTCAGCAAGCCACTTTAATCTTAGTAAAGATTTTCTGAAGGTTCAACCTGTCTGAAGTGTTGAAGTTGTCTGAAGGTTCAACCTGTCTGAAATGTTGAAGCCGTCTGAAGGTTCAACCTGTCTGAAGTGTTGAATCCGTCTGAAGGTTCAACCCGTCTGAAGTGTTGAAGCCGTCTGAAGTCGTATTTTATGACGTGGCACATCTTGCTGAAGTTGTGAGAAGACTTGTCTGAAGTTCTGAAGAGTCAAATCTCTCTCTGCTGCACGCAACTTTTCAAGGCTTATTTTGGCAAAGACACGGAGACCTTTCCTGGGTTGTTTGAATTTCATACACCATTTGGGAAATCTCTGCAGCCCAGTTTTTGCAGCAACAGCTGTGGCAGCTTTTGTCAGCAGCAACCTTGGACGTTGTCAGAAAAGTTTCAGAATGCACAGAATGCTCAGGAGCATGTCTCACAACGGATGAAATAGCATTAAATGCTATCTCTAAACGGTGATTTTTCAACGGATTGAAGACTGGGTATAAATACCCTTCATCTGAAGATCATTCACAAGAACAAGAGATTACATTTCAAGAGAAACAAAACGCTGCTAGTTTTACTCTGTAAAACATACTCTGATAAAAATTCTTTGTACATCATTTCATATATTATGAGTATACCTCAGTTATTTGTACATTGTAACAGTTTAAGCTTCAAATTGTTTTAGTTTTAGAGCTTAAACAATCTTTTCTCTGTAAAATTGTTTTTGAGCCTGGAGAGGCTTGACTGAAAAAGAATACTTGGTTGTAGAGCCTGGAGAGGCTTGACTGAAAAAGAATACTTGGTTGTAGAGCCTGAAGAGGCTTGACTAAAAAAAATACTTGGTTGTAAAGCCTGAAGAGGCTTGACTGTAAAAGAATACTTGTAATCTGGTTGAGATTAAGAGAAAATCCAAGTGCTCGTTGGCATTGGGACTGGACGTAGCTCACAGTGGTAGTGAGTGAACCAGGATAAATTCTGTGGCTAAGTTTTCTTACCCTTATCTCTTGTCAAATTCGTTTATTCTAATCAAAGGGTGTTGAAAAACTGTTCTGATAATTTATAAAAGCAAGAAACGTTTTAAAAACATATTTTCAGAACCTGTCTTAAGAAACTTCAGATAGCCCCTTTAACCTGTCTGAAATTTCATTATAAAAGTTGTTTGCGAAAAGCTTTCATAAGTTATTTGAGAAACACTATTCAACCCCCCTTCTAGTGTTTCCCTGTGTTTCAACAGTTATGGCACTAGAGACTTGTCTTCGCAGATCCAACAAGGTGTTACATCACTGACTCATGAGTTATGAGCCCCTTCATGTGCTACTAGTTGGGAGTCTCAAAATGATCATGAGAACGAGAGGCTATGAAAAAAGGCTACTACAACTCTTCAGAAGGAGGATGCAACTCAAGAGTAGGCGAGTGTAACTCTTTGGCAGGTTGGGGAGCAGAACTAGCATATGCACTTTATTGGAGCGTTTGGCATCTCTTGAGCAACAGTCAATAGGGGCTTCCACTGGTGCGAGTTACCCCCATCAGTCACATCCTGACTATCGTTATCATCGTCATTGAGATCTTATGTTCATTTGCACTTCTTATTTTTGTTATGTTCATTTGCTTTCATGCTTATTGTGTTTTACCTTACTTTGATGATATCTTATGTATTTTATGTTATGTTGTTATCTTTTATCTCACTTTGATGAGATCTTATATATTTATTTTATGTTGTTAGTAAACAATTTGTTATTTTATTTTGCATTGTTATGTTACATGTCGAGTTTAAATTGATACGTAACTTTTATGTTATAAATTTTATAAATTAATGCTTTAAGAATTCAAATGAATTTTTTTTAATGCAAATCATTAGCGTCAACCAAGCCTTCGCAAATGCAACATTGGTTGAATTAAGCGCATGCGCTAAAAGTAGCGTAGGTCAAGCTTACGCTAACATTAACGTAGGCCTCGCCACTACTAGATATATGCGTGTTCACAGGTCAGTTTGGTTTGGTTATGTAGGAAAACATATCCGAACCAAATGAAATTGTTTGGTTCGGTTTAGATTTTAAAATTTTTCTGTAAGTGACCCGGACCAAATTGAACCGATCAAGAACGGGTTGGTTTGGTTTGGTTAAATCAAATCATAAATTTTATAATGCCAATACAATCAAAAAAAAAATTCAATTTTTTTTAGCAGATAATAGAAAAAATGATTTAAGAGAAAGATAATATATGATAAAACCTTATGTTGATGTTTAATCTATTCTTTATGATAAAAATTCATGTTGATGTTTAATCTCTCCTTTCTTCTCCAATTTTTTAAGAATAGTTTTTTTTTTTATTTAGGGGTGGTTTGATTTGGTTCGGGTAACAGGTCCAACGTCTTTAATTCATTACCCAAACCAATCATTGACAGGTTTGATTGTTTCGGGTCGGGTCGAGTTAGGGTCCATCCTGATTTAATGAAAAATCCAATCCAATCAGATTGGTTCGGTTCATCGGTTTCATCAAATTGAACCAGATAGAGGTGTAATTAGGTCGTGTATAGAGTGGTTTGAAGTCTGAACAAAATGAATATTAACGGGTTGGGTTGGGCTTTTTTTTTTAGTGGGCAACCCGACTCAACCTGAACCAACACGAATATCAACGTGTTGGATCGGGTCGGTTCATCAAGTTGATGTTGTTTTTTAGAACTAGATAAAAAAGTGAAAACAATCATAGGAATCAATGTAATAAAACTCGAACCGGTAAGCGACTCGGTCAAGGTAATGAGTTAATGGGTCACTGGTTCAACCAGTGAATCAATGATTGAACCGCTTAAATCGGTATTAATTAAATATTATATAAAAATATACAATACTTTAATATATACTTAAATTAAAATAATAATAATAACTTAGGACTTAGGTGTATTTTTTTTAAAAAAATGATAAATATATTTTTATATTTGCTATCATAGTGGCTCTACTGATAGTAAGTAAAGGGGTTTATCGTATCCACAGGGAACGGTACAGTTTCAAATTCTTAGTTACAATCTAATTAGGGGGATTTGTTTTGGATATTTTTGGGTTTAAGATTTCTGAAATTAAAATACTGAAAATAAATTGCAAAAAATAAAGATAAATTGGATTATCCAAAACAAATATGCAAAGGAGAAATTAATGATGAGAAAACTAGGATTGAAATCTGTCTATCCCACCCTTCTCATATTTTGAAATCTTTGAAATCTGGGAATTTGATTTTATAAAAATTGAAGCACAAATAAATATTATTTCATAATAGGTTTCCACAAATATGAAATACTCAGAACAATTTACCCAGGTTCCCACTACCATAAATTGCCTCGGATTAAAGATCAATTTGTTAAAGCTATCAATTCATCTCGGTTCCCACAGTGACAAATTGAGTATTTTTACCAATCAGAATTCAAGATCTCTATTCCTAGGCTCCCAAGAACTCGCATCATAACTCCGACACACAAGCGGAAGCTAAGAATTAAGAATAGAATAAAAATACCAACTTTATAAAACAGGGATTCCCAAATAACAAATATTCCAAATATAATAGGGGATTGAATCAACGTCATTCAATCCTTAAAAAAAGGTTTAGCTACTCATGGTAGCCATCACAAACCAAAATAGATAAGAAGAATACACAAACGAGACTGTCACCCTCTTTGCAATCTCCCTCCTTCTCCACTATGGCTTCCTAGAGACTGTCATTCTCTTGGCTCTCAAGGATTCTCAATCAAGAACTCTCCAATTGCGGCTCTGAATTGTATTCTCCGCTTGATGACCTGTGTAGTCCTTGTATTTCACTCCTAACTCCAGGCATATCTTGAATTGTGGCTCTTGGCGTCCTTTTACAACAATCTGATGGGCTTTTGAGACTCTGATTGTGGCCCATTAAAAATCAAGTTCCGTGTTCCTGCGCTCAGATCTGCGCGCAGTGCAGATGAAGCGCAGGAAACAAAATTGCTTTTTATTTTTGCGCTCGGCGCAGGTGGAGCGCAGATCTCCGTTTTCTGCTTTCCTGATTTCCTCTTTTTTTAGCTTGATCTCTTGCTGATCTTATCCTTATTTGCTGCGCTTTCCTGATTTCCCTCTTTTTAGCTTGATCTTGTACTGAATCTTGTGAAGTCTATTAATCAGTTTGAGCATTCAAACCTGACTCAAAGACTTAATAACCTTTAGTTTAATGATTAACAAATAAGAGTATATAATGAACATATAAGAACACAATGAGAACAAATAAGATTATATAAACAGATTCTACTGAGAAAGGTATTGGTTTGTTGATTGTGTTTCAGGTTGAAATATTCATTAGAAGAAGAAGAAGAAGATTTGATGAACAGAATCAGAATCAGAAGATCAGGATCAGAAGAACAAATGCAGGATTTAATATAAAGAAGTTGTCTGAAGTAAGCAACTCGTCTGAAGTAGAGAAGTTGTCTGAAGAACGCAACTCGTCTGAAGTGCTGAAGCTGTCTGAAGTGCGCAAGCTGTCTGAAGTGTTGAAGCTGTCTGAAGAATGCAACTCGTCTGAAGTGCTGAAGCTGTCTGAAGAACGCAACTCATCTGAAGTGCTGAAGTTGTCTGAAGTGCGCGAGTCGTCTGAAGACGTGAAGACCATCTGAAGACGTAAAGACTATCCGAAGAAGTCTACAAACAGAATCAAGAATTGATCTCTTGAAGACGTTGCTAAAGTGTAAAGCACACTCTACCAAAGAGACTACACTTATTTCAGTATAAAAGCTAAACATGCTTTTATGCCTCGATCAAAGTCTTGCACAAATAAGGAAACTCTGCAAAGACTTTCTGCAAAGCCTGGTGCACCTGCAACAAAAGGCATTTTTGTGTGCGCAGACCTACTGCACCTGCACCTGCACCTGCTGGCTGGCCAGAACTGATCAGAAGACTGAGAAAATGCAACGAGAAAGATGTTTGAATAAAATACAATTGATTCAACATCTTTATTTATCTATATCTCAGAAGAAGAAAATGCAAAGAAGAACAGAATAGTAATCAGCTGAAGTAGAAGAAAAAGCTAGAATTAATATGATATAATATTCAAGCTGAAGAATTGAGAAAAGCCTGAATTAATATGATAAGCACAAGTTGAAGTACATCACGATGGGATAAAAGCAAGCATTTGAGTATATTGTCTGAACAGATAAACTCTCTAAGTGCATGGAACAGATTTCAACATTGAAGAAATCAATACAGAAGCTAAGACTATATGATACAACGACTATAATATCATATGTCTTTATTCAAAGAAGAAACTGCAACAACAGCTATTCGACAAGACACCTCACTCAAAGAAGAAAGAAGAAATGGTGTCAGGAAGCAAACAGAAAAGGAGCATATACAAAATAAGCAAAAGGACAAATCCAACGGATATCTCCTCATATACACTCCTAAGAAAAGCAGAAGAAATCAGAAGTCAGCTGAGGAACGCAGAAGAAATCAGAAGACAGCTGAAGAAAAGAAAAAGGATATCAAGAGAGAGAACATGCAAAATAATATCAAGAAAATCTCTCTAAAGAGCTCATCTACAGAAGTGTCAGAACAGGACTGTCTGAACACTTATTTGCTTAAAAAGAAGCAACCGTTTGAGACATTATTACACAACGGCTATATGAGCCACATCATCAATTATCTCAACGGTATTATGAATCATCTTCAAACGGCTATATTCCAACATAACATATAAATAGCCTCAAGATTGAATTTGAAGATGTTGGTTGTTGGTTGAAAAGGTTGAAAGAGAATCAACCATACTGCTGACCTATTGGTCAGTTAGTCAAAGATTGTTCGGAAGAACAACCAACCAGGCTGTGCTTAATCTCAAATGAACCAAGAATGGTTTTAAGCCGCAAGTATACCTTGGTTATTCCAATGATACGGGTGAGAATGTAGCCCATGGAAACCAATGGTTGGAGAACAAGGCTGAAGCTCAAATCCAGTATCTATCTAGCCAATTCTCAGAGGATGTCATTCCTCACATCAGAGATAGGATTGTACCTAACTTATATACTTGTATCACTGTCTTAACCTTGTACTTAGAATTCAACCTTTGTATCCTGAGTAGTACTCAGTTAACCTCTAGTACAGGAAGAAATTAAGTTTATGTTTCGTGGAAACTTAAACTTAGTTCAAATTGTAAACACTTTATGTGTCTGAGAGCCTAGAGAGGCTTGGTGGAAGAAAGAATACTCATACACTACTGTGGTTAGTGTCTGAGAGCCTGGAGAGGCTTGGTGGAAGAAAGAATACTTAGTTGCAAAGCCTGGAGAGGCTAGACTGAAAAAGAATACTGCATATGTTGCCTGGAGAGGCAGTTGAAAACAAAAGAATACTTAGTCGTAAAGCCTGGAGAGGCTAGACTGAAAAAGAATACTGCATAAGTTGTCTGGAGAGGCAGTTGAAAACAAAGGAATACTTGGTGTTGTCTGGAAAGACTGTACTTGTGTTTCTGGAGAGACTGTACTCGTGTTGTCTGGAGAGACTGTACTCGTGATGTCTGGAGAGACTGTACTCGTGATGTCTGGAGAGACTGTACTCGTGATGTCTGGAGAGACGGTACTCGGTAGAGCCTGGAGAGGCTTGCCTAAAAAAGAATACTGCATGAGTTACCTGGAGAGGCAGTTGAAAATGAAAGAATGCTCATTATTTAGCCTAAAGAGGCTGTGGTAAAATAATACTTGTATCTGAGTTCAGATAGCGGAAAATCCAGTGGTTGTTTGCCTCTGGGACTGGATGTAGCTCATGGGTTTGTGGGTGAACCAAGATAAATTCTATGCCTAAGTTCTCTTTCCCTTAATCTCTTTATTTATAGTTTTCATATTTATGTTGGGGATTGAAAAGTTATTTTCATAACAAACTTAACACAACGATTTCAATAAAATGATCTTTCATAAGAACAAAACATGAGATGTTTCTCATATCGCTTGAAGCATTACAAAGAATGTCTTTTGAATTACTTCTGAAACAATTATCTGAAGTGAGTCTGGAAAGACCCCAGTTCAGAAATCTGGAACAGACTTTAGACAACCTATAGTCATCTGAAGTATTTCAGAAACAGTTTTGAAAAACATTCAATGTAATAATCTTCAGAAGATATCTTGAGAAGTATCTGTTTAAAATAATCTTAAGACTTAAAAGAAACTTTATTTTTCTTATCTTCCGCACGTTTTAATTATCTCTAATCTTAAGATTCATTTTAAACATTATTCATCTTCATGATTTAAATAAAAGATTTACAAGATTGACACGAAAAGCTTAAAACACTATTCAACCCCCCTTTTTAGTGTTTCCTGTGGTTCTAACAAATCTATCTTCAATTTGATTTGAATTGGTAATTTTATCTGCAGAATCTTTATCCAAATAACTGTTGATTTTATCTTGATCTGCTGCCATTTAGAATCTTATCTGCAGATTCTTTCTTCAAATAAATTCTATCTCGTTTCTTCATTTAAAACTTTCCTCTTTATATGCAAAATCAACGGATTTCTTATCAAAATAGCATCAAATTCAAATTTAAATCAAATAATCACAAAATCTGGATTTATTACTAAAAAAGGTAATTTGGGGATAAATCTAACATTTTTCCCTTGATAAGTGCTGAAAATATATAAGAATTTATCATAAATTTAGCACTTATCAAATTCCCCCCAACTTAGCTTCTTACTTGTCCTCAAGCAAGAAAAGAATAAACAGATGATTACATTGATCATCCTTAAAAGCTTCCTATGATTAAAGAGAAAACAATTCAAATTTCTTTGCTTCAACAACTGTCACATTCCAAAACTCAGATCAAAATCAGAAATAAGTAATGTTTTCAATCATTAAAAAGGAAGAGATGAAAGTACATTCAGATCTTTCAAGAACAATAGTTGAAACAATTTCGTGATTAATCAAGGAATTACTCTCATTCTCAAGGGTGAGTGTTTTCCCTCAATTATTTTACTGAAATTGAACAACTGGAATTGTCAGTCGTTTCCTGTTAGTATTCAAGCACACGATTAGCATACATCAAAAGGTCTTTTCTTGGGTTGTAACGAGGCTGAGCTATCAAGAACTCATGGTTTTTCTGGATATTCAAAGAAACACTAGAATAGAGAGCATTTTTTATTTCTTCTTTTTGAACTTTCTCTCCATTCTTCAATTCATTTTTGATTTACTTCATTCAACTGGCCTCTTCTTCTTTATTTGGTGATTCACTTCCCTTTTTATTCACTTTCTTTTTATATTCTTGAAGGAGTGATTCACTTTGCTTGCTTGTGCCTACTTTTTGTATTTCTTCACTATCCAATTCACTTTCAAGTAACCAACCAATTCACCCATTTTATCACACTGCACCTTTGCTCTCTATCCCAAGTGTGTAAGGGACAAGATATAGACACTAATTTGGCTGGTTGGGGTGCATAAGGAAAGAAACATTAAAGCTCAAATGGGTTACAGAGAATTGGAAAAAAAAATTCATGGGTTGGCTTTTTGGCACTGAGCAATTTATATATATATATATATATATATGCAAGTTGCCTTGATCATTTCTATACTTTTCATATGCATAATAAAATTAAGAAACTCAAGCAATAACAGTTGACAAATAACATTGAAATCTCTCAAAGTGTTTAGTCTCTTACACTCACAGGCTTAGGCTAAAATTCCTTGATGAAATCACTTATTCAACAACTATTGACTCAATTGATCTTTCCTGTACAAGAATCTAAACCTAATTGATTATGAATTCACAACTTAATTCCTTTTTCTTTCCTAATTCAGTCAGTTTCGTTGTATTAGCCTTGAAAAATTAAATTGAATTCAAAGCAATCTTTATTTCCTACTCCTAATCCTAATTTAATCCTAATATTTCTAATCCTAATCCTAAGGGAATCCATTTTGAAAATAATCATAACGAATAAAATTAAAAGAAAATGAAGATAACAAGAAATAAAAGGAAAAAAAAACCGAAAAAAAAATTGATCTCAATCCTCATCATCCTCTGCATCCTGGAGCTCCTCATCAAAAGCATATCCACCATCCGCTGCTGCCCCACCTCCCCATGGCTGAATAGGCCTGTCCCCAAGCCACTGCAAGAATGTCCAGAACTCATCAGGTAGCATGCCCGGGTATGGGTCCAGTCTTGTCTGGTACAGGTACTCCTGGAGGTGGGTGATCCCACGATAAATAGTGTAGTTCTGCCTGCAGATATGCTCCACATATGACCAGAGTGGGATGTCGGTTAGTCGTGGTGGTGGCTGTTGTGGTTGAGGTAGTGGTGGTTGATCCTCATATCCAGCTCCTCATTCCCACATATACCAATACTCCGCATCAGCTCGTGGTATTGGCATGGGAAAGCATCTTCATCATCTGGGGTTGGGTGACCCAGATAGTCGTTGATCGCATCGCGATCAAACGTCACCCATCTACCCCTAACATAGGATCTCCTCTATCCTCTATCACCAGGCTCTCAACTGCGTTGACGTAGAATTCCCGGACCAGCCTCAGGTCAAATAATCTATCTGGAGTAGCCATCCTACGCCATCTACGTCTCGTAATCTCCATGTTGAATTCCTCATACTCCCTTGGTTTGGGATCAACTGGTCTTTTCAACACAAAGTTCTGAGAGCTTCATACTTTGGAGCATCCTGTGAACTTTGGAATCTCATGTGATCATAATGGGGTTCATCTCTGACTCTCTTCCCCATGCCTTTTCCTCGTGAGCTAGAGCCACGGGAAAGGCCAACAGTGTATTTGATCCTGGGCATCTGAAAAGTCAAATAATCAACAGTTAGTTGCTAAAAACATATTCATTTCAATGGTACCTTATTGCAAACACTAATTCATGAAAAACATGGAAGCCTGTCATTATTCAATTTGCATGAAAAATTCAGAATACTTTGAAAAGAATCAATCTAATCACAACAAAGTTTCAGTTACACTTGGTAATGGTTTCCTAAAAATAGAACATACCCATTTGTTTTGCAAGCACTCAATCAATCCATGGAAAGTGAAAGTTCAAAATTTTTGCAAGAAACAGAGCATAACACTTCCAAATTCAATAACTCACAAAACAAAGAGCATTTCAATAGAAAAAATTGTTCTTCATATTCCACACAGCCATAATCATCTCTAAGATAGCAAGAATCAACAATATACACATTCACAATCCTAAGGTTGCTATCCTAAAGTTCAATTCATAAAATAGAGGAAATGAGAATTTCAATCAGTTAAAACTAAAGAAAAACAAGAAAACATACCTTAAAACTTGAAAGATTCAAGATTGATGAAGGTTTGTGAATGGAGGAAGAACGAATGACTTCCCCTTGTTCTTAGTTCAATTTAAGCAGCAGGGCGTACCTGCGCTCCACCTGTGCTCAGCGTGAGTTGAGCGCAGGTTTCAGATTTGAAATTCCATACCGTTGTGTTTCACATGCGCTCAGCGCAAGTGAAGCGCAAAAAACAATGACTAAAATCGCACTTCTACGCTTTACCTACGCTCAACGCAGAAAACAAAATGAAATTTTGCAATTTTCAATTAAGTTTTCTGCTACTTCCTATTGTTTAAAAATTTTATTTTCCACAAACTTATTCCAATCAATTTTGAAAATTTCCTAAATCCTAGAAAAATTAAAAATCTTAACAATCAAAAACAAAAGAAAACAAAACTGAAAACAATTAAAAACTTAAAAATCTCTGGGTTGCCTCCCAGGAAGCGCTCGTTTAACGTCATATAGCTTGACGCCTGTTTTTCAAGGTGGTTGATATTGGAATCCTTTAGCGAGCCTTTGTGCTACACCTTTGACTCCTTTGGGCAGTGACCCTACCCATATTCTTGCCTCGGACCAATTGTGAATGTGACTTGAATTTACCCATTTGGTCTTGTGTCTGGAGTTAGACCATATTGCTGACTCCTTTGACCTGAATTTTCTTTTCTTCGGAGTCTTGTGTTGAGTTGCATAGGTCTTCTCCTCCTGAAGCTTGGGAAATTCACAATTGTCAGATTTTACTTTTTGTGCTTCGCAAGGGTCCTTGGTATGAAATATGCCTAACCACTTTGTCCTCAATCCGACTTTAGGCTTTGAATTTGAATTTCTTGGCCTGATTTTTCTTCTCTTTGCTGTGATCAGGTCAGTGTGTTCGCATGCCTTTCTTTTGTGAGTCTTGGAAGGTTGAACACTTGTATGTTGCCCGTCTTTGCCTTCCTTCGAAGGGGTGTCAGGATCTGGTGGACTCTACACTACTTCCCCTTCACTCTCAGTTCTTTGCTCGCTCTTTTTCTTTTTTTTTCTTGTTCTTTTTCTATAATTACATCATGTACAATCTCATATTTTTTGTTCTCTTCCTTCCCTTCACATTCACTCTCTTCTTTAAGAACAATTTTCTTTGTTTCATCCTCTTCTTTTTCTTCTTCTACTTCTACTTCACCTTTTTCATCAGCCAGATTGTCATTGGTTTCCTCCCCTATCAGTTGAACACTTATGGTGGTCATGTCATCACACTGTTCTTCAGGGTTGCGTTGTGCATTTGCTGAGAGCTATTTTGACCGATATTTAACTAAATTTTCTGTCATCTCTGCTATTAGAGGGTCAATAGGTATTCCTGCTTCCTCGCTATCTTTCTGAAGTTTCATAAAATTTTGTATGTACTCTTCAAGAAGATCTTCTGATTTTGATTCCCATGGTTGAACTGAAGAGTAACTTTGTTGTTGTTGAAAAGAAGGTTGCGTGGGGAATGAAACATCGTCTTGGTGCCACCCAAAGTCTTGATTCTGGTCATTTCTCCAACCTTGTGAATAATTATTTGCAGAGTTGTTGTTGTTAGAGAAGTTGCCTGGTCTTCCTTGATTGCCCATGTAATCAACTTGCTCTTCTTGAGTGCATGGATAAGAGCAGTAACCATTGAGATGGTCACCTCCCCAAAAATCACAAATTAATTGTGGGGACTGACTAGGATAGGATTGCACTGCTTGTAATTGCTGAGAAAGGTTATCTAGCTACTTGTTGAGTGCTTCTATTTGGTGCCTTATAATCTTATAATCTGCCCTAATTTCATCTGCAGAAGTTTGCATGTGGTACGAAACAGCATCTTGTTGCCACCCAAAATTTTGATCTGGTAACTTCCCCAATCCTGCGAAAAATTGTCAGAATAATTATTGTAGGTAGAGAAGTTACCATGAACCGGTATGTTGGAGAAGTATTCTGGTTTTCACTATGAAACATAATCTCCAAGTGTTCTCCTTGATGGACGTTGCCATCCTTGCTCCCTGACATAATCTCCTAGCGTTCTTCTTGGTTGATTTTTCCATTCACTAGCCATGATTGGTGCAGCTTTTACTTCATCTGGGGTGGTTGAACAGAGAGTGGTGAGATTGTCTCCTTGAGCTCGTCCTTTTGATGTCTTTTCAATTTCAATTCCAATAGCGCTCTTGGTACCTGACCTTTCAAAAGTATAAATCACAAGGACTAAAACAAGGGTTAATTAAAAAAAATAGAAAATACAAATTAATTACAGAAAAATAAAAAAAAGAATAAAAAAATACAAATATTCACAACTCAAAAAGAAAGAACTAAGAATTTAAATTGAGACACCGTTCCCCGGCAACGGCGCCAAAAATACTTGTTGAAATTCTGGCAAGCGTACCAAAATCTAGCAGTATGATAGTAAGTAAAGGGGTTTGTCGTATCCACAAGGAACGGTACAATTTCAAATTCTTAGTTACAATATAATTGGGGGGATTTGTTTTGGATATTTTTGGGTTTAAGATTGCTGAAATTAAAATACTGAAAATAAATTGTAAAAATAAAGATAAATTGGATATCCAAAACAAATCTGCAAAGGAGAAATTAATGATGAGAAAACTAGGATTGAAATCTGTCTATCCCACCCTTCTCATATTTTGAAATCTTTGAAATCTGGGAATTTGATTTTATAAAAATTGAAGCACAAATAAATATTATTTCATAAAAGGTTCCCACAAATATGAAATACTCAGAACAATTTACCCAGGTTCCCACTGCCCTGAATTGCCTCGGATTAAAGATCAATTTGTTAAAGCTATCAATTCATCCCGGTTCCCATAGTGACAAATTGAGTATTTTTACCAATCAGAATTCAAGATCCCTATTCCAAGGCTCCCAAGAACTCGCATCATAACTTTGGCACACAGACGGAAGCTAAGCATTAAGAATAGAATAAAAATACCAACTTTATAAAATAAGGATTCCCAAATAACAAATATTCAAAATATAATAGGGGATTGAATCGACATCATTCAATCCTTAAAGAAAGGTTTAGCTACTCATGGTAGCCATCACAAACCAAAATAGATGAGAAGAATACACAAACGAGACAGTCACCCTCTTTGCAATGTCCCTCTTTCTCCACTATGGCTTCCTAGAGACTGTCACTCTCTTGGCTCTCAAGGATTCTCAATCAAGAACTCTCCAATTGCGGCTCTGAATTGTATTCTTCGCTTGATGACCTGTGTAATCCTTGTATTTCACTCCTAACTACAGGCATATCTTCAATTGTGGCTTTTGGCGTCCTTTTATAACCATCTGATGGGCTTTTGAGACTCTAATTGCGGCCCATTAAAAATAAGGTTCCGTGTTCCTGCGCTCAGATCTACGCTCAGCGCAAATGAGGCGTAGGAAATAGAATTGCTTTTTATTCCTGCGCTCCACTTGCGCTCAGCGCAGGTGGAGCGCAGATCTCCGTTTTCTGCTTTCCCGCTTTCCTCTTTTTTTAGCTTGATCTATTGTTGATCTTATCCTTATTTGCTGCGCTTTCCTGATTTCCCTATTTTTAGCTTGATCTTGTACTGATTCTATCTTCAATTTGATTTGAATTTGAATTGAGAATTTTATCTGCAGAATATTTATCCAAATAACTGCTGATTTTATCTTGATCTGATGCCATTTAGAATCTTATCTGCAAATTATTTCTTCAAATAAATGCTATCTTGTTTCTTCATTTAAAACTTTCCTCTTTATCTGCAAAATCAACGGATTTCTTATCAAAATAGCATCAAATTCGAATTTAAATCAAATAATCACAAAATTTGGATTTATTGCTAAAAAAAGGTAATTTGGGGAATAAATCTAACATTTTGCCCTTGACAAGTGCTGAAAATATATAAGAACTTATCATAAATTTAGCACTTATCATCTACACACAAAAATAATCTAGCTTCTGAAAAAAAGTTATCATAGTGGTTGCGTGGCTCTTAAGTTAAAGAGAATTCTAATATGGTACATATATTAAAATTCACATGTATATGTTGTAAAGCAGTGTTGGCAAAGCGATGATTGTACTCCCTTCATAATGTCCTGCACGCGTTTTCAATTTGTCTCTCAAGCATTTTTGCAAATATTCAACAGCGCTCCATACTAGTCTTATCCAATACTTACATTGGGTTGACCGTTCACTACAGCTTTGACCGGCCAATTCACCAATTTTGACCGGTTTATCACTGATTCAATGATGTAGGATCCGATTTTCGGTCCAACCGGCCAGGCCGACCCGAGTTTTACATCACTGAGATGAACTCTCTACAAAGTTTATTCTTTTCCTTTCAAAGATAAACAAGAACAATCCAAATTGATCTTTTGCTTTAGATTCCACCTTTAATCAGTTGGGTACAGAAGACAATAGGAAACATAGTAGAGAGACTAAAGACAATTAGACAGAGAGCTAGTAAGAGAGTAAGGCGACCAAAGATAGAGAGGGGAGAGATGGTGGAGATTCAAGGCCAAGTAGTAGATCTATTGTCGCAACAAGAGAGAAGTTGTTCGTTGCACGAACAAGGGAAGAACGCGGTGGAGCAATTCGATTCTCAACCAATGAAAGGCATTCCAAAGGCAACAACTCGAGCACCAGATCTACATGCTACCTTGTCACTGCTGCTGCAAGCCTATAGTCCTACCACTGCGTTATTGCAACAAGAGAGAAGATCCGCCCTTATTGCCGCAAGATCGAGTATGTCACGCATCACAATGTCTTCAGTGTTCTACACCAAGCTACGACCATGGCCCATGCACTACCGTTGTCGCAAGCTAGTTTATACTCCTAGAAGGCTCTGACTCCTACGCGGCCGCACCACCCTCACATGAGAAGAGACCTGCCACTACATTGTGTTGTCTCCTAAGGTAAAAGAATCTAAGAGAGGGAGAGCTTTGGTCTAGGCCTCTAATTTTTTTTTTTTTAAGTCACTGTTGGGTTGGGTTGGTTTCTCGGGTTCAAAATCTCCCAACCATAATGTGATCGGGTTGACTATAAATGAATCGAACCAACCTGTTAACCCAACCCAACCTACCTATTTACAATCAGATTGGGTCAGGTCGATTAGGTTCATGGGTCGACCTAAACCCACTTACACCCTACTACTAGAGTTAGCGCAGGCCTGACCTATGTTAATAGTAGCGTGGGCTTGACCTACGCTAATTTTAGCGTCGACTATTTTAGTCATTTCTTTTCTTCTGCATAGCATCCGGTTTAATGTCGGCTGACCTACACTAATTAGCGTCTGCTGGATGCAAATTTTGCTTCCATGGTTTTAGAATCAAACTCGACTCCAACGCTAAGTAGACGTAAATGTCGTGTTTAGTATTCATTTTTTAAGTTTAGCGCAGGCTTTCGGCCTATGCTAAACATTGTTTTTCTTGTAGTGCTAAATATGTTTGAGAATATATAGCATTTAAGCTATGTGATTGTGCCATTTTATTGTGACAATGTAAATGTTGTGATTCTAGTTTGATCCTGGATAACAATGGTATTTACTGGATGGGCTTCACTTGTTTTGGGCGTAACTGACGCGAGGTATTAACTCAGGAATTATGATAAATATCTTGTCTTAAAAATAACGACTGAAGTCATTTAAAGGGATAAAATTTTTCAAACGCTTATTTGTCACGAACTTTCCAATGTGATTATTGACTTTGTATTATTATACTTACAATTATTAATATTCATTAATATTTAAATTATATATTTATTTTAATTTATATTTTATGATAATATTATATTATTCTTATTACATTCCAATTATATCGGGAAACATGTCCTATGATTTATAAAATTTATCATCAGGGCCGGCCTAAGGGGTAGGCCGGTAAAGCAATCGCTTTTAGGCCTCCCCTGTTACAAGGCCTTAATTTTTTATTTTATAAATTTTATATATTAAAATTATGGGTAAAATATGTTTGTATAGTTTTTATAAAATTAAATAAATTTGATTTTGATTCTCATAACTTAAAATTGATGTGTTAAGTATCTCTCCTTTTTAAATCACCCTAGTTATCATGTGTGTTTTTAGTCTCTAGTATTTCTTATGAGGTATATTTTTAGTCCCTAGTGAGAAGGGTGCTCAGGATTAATCTGAGGTGATTTTAAAAAAAGAAAACCTCAACACATTGGTTTTAAATTATGAGAACCAAACCCAAATATATGTTTAAATTTATAAGGATTAAAAACCTATTTTACACAAAATTTAATAAAATACTTATATCAAATATAAAAATATTACTAATTATTAGTTATTAGATGATAATTAAAAATAAGTTTTTTCTTAAAATAGACTCATATTTTTTTACAAAAAAATATATGTCATTTCTGGTCTTTTATCTCTTAGAATTAGGCCTCCATCTTATAATTTGCTTTAGGCCTAGATATATGTTGGGCCGACCCTATTTACCATATATAGATTCATTGAGTTTAATTTAAATATATTAAAAGTATAAAAAAAATTAAAATATCATATAATAATATTGTTATATTATTTAATAAATATGAGAATTTATGTATTATTTAATTTAATAAATTCTCTGACAACATACTATTGAATAAGAATGTAAAATTTTTTCCACTCATAATGCATACAAATTAGATTTTACAAGAAAACAATTTTTAGTGTCGGCAAAAAGCAGAGGCTAAAGTTAGAAAATGGATGCTAACTGATTATTTAGCATCGGATTAGCGTCAGTATCGGGGTCAATGCTAAATCCCCTGACGCAAACTGAGTAGCATCCAATTAAATAAGAAGCTCGACGCTAATTAGAGTTGGTCAAGCCGACGTAAAAAGTCATCACTATATCTAGGTCGGCGCTAAATTAGCTTTCTCTAAAGTCGTCACTAATGTTGTATGTTAGTGTCGACTCAAACCCATTATAAAGTCGATGCTAATATTTTTTTTTGTACAAATCTTTATTTTGTAACATGGTTATAGTATAAATAAACCTAATTATGATATAAATAATAATTCCAATAATATAATTTATGAACAATAAAATTGATACTTATTATTTAGTATTTTCCTATAACATAAATTTTCCAAACTTGAAAATTAACTATTAACTCATCCAGGGTCTATACTAAAAACTTAGAAAACCGCTCTAATTTTGGAAAAAAAAATTGTGTCACTATTTACCCTTACATTATGTGTTTTTCCTTAAAACAAATTCACAGAAGACGCATTACAAACAATAGAACAACATATGAAATCCATTTAATGTTCTCCAAGTACAATAAGGGGAAAAATTTAGAAAAAAAAAACCAAACCTAATTCATAAATAGGTGTGGAGTAAAACACACAATATTCTAGTTATAGTTATGGGCACAATGATTTAATGTTCTAACACTACAATATAAATATTTATTAAGGTCCATAAATAATGTTATCTACCAATTGCAGAAGAACAACTAAAAAATAATTAAACACGATGCCTATGAGGGTCTTTATTTTTTCATATTGTTTAAGTTGTTTGTTTACACTATTTCATCTTTTTGCCTAAATTAATTTAACATGAGAAAATTATATTCAAGTATCATGTTCTTAAACATTATGTAGAAGACATCAAAGAAATTACCAGTATAGGATCTAAATTTTTTTTAACATAAGGGAAAGAACACTCTAGGGTTAGATTCAATAAAAAAAGTTATGGCAGCACAGAGACACAACTAAAAATTACAAAACACAATTAAACAGTACAGCTAAATATTATCGTAGGTCTATGAACATAATAACAGAATTGTAGAGGAATAACAAAAAATTTAAAGACAATAGAACATTGTTCCATGAGAGAACACAATGTCACAACTATTGAACTCTGTTCTCCACTAACAAACAACACAAATAGCGTAAACACATTCACAATTCTAGATTATCAGTACACAACTAACACCCTATATCACAGACACTTGTGGCCAGGATGCCACGAGCCCTACTAAATTATGGTAAACAGTTGTTGATGGCACTACACCCACCAAATGTATTGTGGCCAGGGTCCACTCACACTCATTGTGCAATTTTTTTCTTTAAAAGGGAATTCCCTATTGGCATTGTTGTGGGTTTAACCCTCGGATCAGCGGTGGTGGTTAGGTGAAACTCTCCCAAGAGTAGCGACTCCAAGATTCAAATCCTCTGACCTTGCAGGTAAAGTCCCCGGGGGTCATTGTCCACTTCCATTAATTGTGACAAACCACTATTTAGTACACTCATCGTGTGTATAAATATGAGCTTTATACACACATAGAGGTAACTTCCCTTAGCCATGCTAAGACTTTGTTGGAATTCATACTCACCCACTATGTTGAGTGTCTTTGTAGGTACGCTAACCTGTTGCCCAACGTTTCAGCCACCAGAGTATAAGAAGCACAATCACCAGAATATCCATCAAATATCTATTGTGAACATTTTATTGTGGTTGTTGATATATTTAAGCTTTGTGATCAATTTAAATCATTTAAATGCACTAATAATACTATCACACTTAAAATACACACTAATAATAAAATTGGTAACAAATAAAACATCTGGAAATAATAATTGCATAACTCGATTTTATTATATAGACTTCATTAATATATAAATATGTATTTCATGATCAACAAAATTTATTAAAAATGTATGTAAAACTAATAGAGAGATATATTTAATTGTAAGTTCAAGAAAAATTAATGGATCAAAATTGTACAACTTAAAAGTATGTAGATTAAAAAAATAAGAACTCAATAATAGAGAATTAAAGTGCAATTAAGACTACTAATAATTAACATAATATAATTTGTTAATCAAATTGTTGTCGTTTAGTTAGTAATGTAGACTGAAAATTGTGAGAAAAACTTATGAATTCTATCCACTAAACACATCCAATTGCACGGGAGATGCCTACAAGTAAAAATAAATAAATATATAGTGTGTTTAGCAAAAATAGTAGGTGAATTAGTTGAAAATTGAAATATTAACTGAAAGCTGAAAAAGTTAGCTGATTGAATTGAAAGTGTTTGGTAAAATTAGTTGATAACGGTAAAATGACGATAAAATGATAGATAAGATCATCATTAAGTACTAAATTTGAGTTTTAATTTTGGTAGTTATGAAAAATTTCAAGGATAAAATTATAAAGAACAATTATCACCTAGTGGGTGAAATCTTAAAACGTTAAATGCTAGTATCTACTAAGAGTATGTTTGATAAAATTAATTGAAAAGTCAACGGAAAATTGACAAACTAGCTAAAAACTAGATGAAAACTGATAAGTTATGTAGTTTTATTGAGAGTATTTGGTAAAATTAGTTGAAAATTATAAAATGACACATACGGACATCCTTAAAATGATAAATATTGGTGAGTGGAGGTTATTGGGGGATAAAATGGTAAAAAAATCAGGTAGTAGTTGAAAGGAGTTTAAAAAACAACTAACTGAGTAAGTTTTTTAAAAAATTAGCGACTACAAAAAAAAATTACATTATCAAATTATAATAAAATGCTTTCAACTACTATATAAAAACATCTTATCAAACACGCTTTAAAAAACATTCCTTTACCAAATAGAGTTGAAATGATTTACCGAACTTTTAAATTATCTGTTTTAACATTCAGCTAGTTGAAATTAGCCGAATTGACATGTAATTTAGTGATTTAGTGTGTGTTTGGTTTGATATTAAAATTGATCAAACTCAAACTTAAATTCTCAAATGCAACTATTTAGGGTATATTTGATTTAGCGTTGGAACGTAATAAATCCATATTTAAAACGCTATAGATAATTATGTTCAGAAAGGTCCAAACTTAAGTTTAGCCACTTTTAAACGTGAAACCAAACATAAACTTATAATATTGAAAACATATCTCATTGCAATGCTAAAACAAATATGTTTTTAAAAATTTCGGTACCGTGGTAAGTTGAGGTTGAGGGTGACGGGTGAGAGACACTATGAGTGTGTTTGGCAAGGCCAATAAGCTAGCTACTAGCTTATTTGACTAACTTATAAGCTAGTTTGACCAACACAAAATTGTTTGGTAAGGTACTTCAAAGTAGCTTATTTTAGGAGCTTCTAGCTTATAAGCTACAAGCTACCTCACCTAGCTTCTAGCTTGTAGCTTATTTAATTTTCTTCCATCACTATCCCTTATATTTTAATACATTTCATTTATTATTCTTAATTTCTTTTTATCTATTTTCAATTTTAGTGATAAAAACCTTTTAATTTCTTTTTAACTATTATTACCTATATAATAATTAATTTAAAAAATTTCGAATTATTTAAATTGCTATTTTCTTTTCACTATTTTATGAAATTATTCTTATATTATACTATTTATTTTATTAATTTTACTATTTATTTTAATTTTTAATTAAATATTTTTATCACTAAAAGGTTTAATAGGAATTTAATTATTTTTAAAAAAATCTAAAATTATAATTAAATAATAATATATTTTTGTCTTAAAAAAATAGATTTAATAAAACTTATGCAATTATGTCCCTTCATGTCATTTCACATTTATCGGCTAGTTTTACCAAACACTTCTAATTCAATAAGCTAGCTTATCAGCTCTGAGCTTATAAGCTAGGAGCTTATCAGCTTATCAGCTAGTTTTGCCAAACACACCCTATGAGTGTGTTTGGCAAGGCCAATAAGCTAGCTACTAGCTTATTTGACTAGCTTATAAGCTAGTTTGACCAACATAAAAGTGTTTGGTAACGCACCTCAAAGTAGCTTATTTTAGGAGTTTCTAGCATATAAGCTATAAGCTACTTCACCTAACTTCTAGCTTGTAGCTTATTTAATTTTTTTCCATCGTTATCCCTTATATTTTAATACATTTTACTTATTATCTTTATTTTATCTTTACCTATTATTACTTATTTTCTATTTTACTGTCAAAACCTTTCAATTTATTTTTAACTATTATTACATATATAATAATTAATTTAAAAAATTACGAATTAACTAAATTGTTATTTTCTTTTCACTATTTTATGAAATTGTTTTTATATTATACTAGTTATTTTATTATTTTTACTATTTATTTTAATTTTTAATTAAATATTATATCACTAAAAATAATATGAATTTAATTATTTTTAAAAAAATCTAAAATTATAATTAAATAATAATATATTTTTGTCTAAAAAATAAAAATAGAATTTATATAATAAAACTTATGTACTTTTATGTCATTTTACATTTACTAACTAGCTTATCAGCTAGTTTTACCGAACACTTTTAATTCAATAAGCTAGGTTATCAGCTCGGAGTTTATAAGTTAGGAGCTTATCAGCTAGATCAGCTAGTTTTGCCAAACACACCCTATAGAGATATAACATAACGTGTTATTTGTTCCAAATAACAGGGATATTTACGTAAATGCACTCAAACTCACAAAGAAACCCCCTCTCTCGATATGCGTGCAGTGCAAAACCCCCTTCTCCCCTCCCTCACTTTATTCTTCCCACTGTTTCAGTTTCAGCTCAGATCACTGTCTTAAATCAAACTAAACCTTCTCTCTCTCTCTTCAAATTTTTCCCGGAAAATCTGTTCTTATATGAATATGGTTAGGGTTTCTTCATTGTCTCTTCTACCCACCTACATGTCATGCTTCACCCCATCACTTTCCCCGAGAAAGTGAGCTCCACCCAAACTACCCATCCCTTCCTTCTTCCTCAAGCTCCATTTTCAACTTCTCTGTGACTTCGAGCTACTTTTTTTGTTTTCTCATTTGCGCTGGAATCTGGTTGAAAAGGGAAAGCTCTTCAGCTGAAGCAAGAGAGAGAGAGAGAGAGGTTGGTTCAAAGTTGAAACCTTGAAAGGAGCATAGTATCTATTTTTATGGATTTCACATTGGGCTTTTGCCCAAAGAAAAGAAAAACCCGTAAATTGAGGACCCTCCCAGCATAGTTTAGAAGAGAAGAGACAAGTGGGTAGTGAGGGTTTTTCGGTTTTTTTTGGGAGAGAAGACAAATTCCGGTTTCTGTGGGAAACTAAACAAGCAGTATCCGCAGATGGTTTTCTTCAATGCAAAAAAGAAACGGGCTTTGAGGTTGTGAGAACGAGGATTTCGTGTTTCGGTTTGGAACTATTCGGGTTGCAAAGGGGTTTTTTTTCGTTTTCACTTGAGTTCTGAGCTAGCTAGCTGGTTTTGTAGTACAACACAACACATCATCACCCTGAGCTATAACGGAGGTTACAACTTACACACTTTTTTCTTATCTTTACTATAAACCCATTTGGGTCCAAGAGCTATAAGAATCTCGTGGTGGTGGCTATTGCTTCCACTTTCACTTTGGTGTCTTCTATGCTAAGGACGAATAGGCCTTTAACTTCAGGAGCAGAGGGAAGGATTCTGAGTTTAGAGAACATGGCCATGGCTGTGGCTGAACACAGAGAAAGCAGCATTGACAGGCACCTTGATTCTTCTGGGAAATATGTGCGCTACACCGCGGAACAGGTTGAAGCTCTTGAACGGGTTTACACAGAGTGCCCCAAACCCAGTTCCTTGCGAAGGCAGCAACTGATCCGAGAGTGCCCCGTTCTCGCAAACATCGAGCCTAAGCAGATCAAAGTTTGGTTCCAGAATCGCAGGTAATGGATGGAACCTTTCATTTTAAGCTCTTGTTTTGGAAAGGCTTTGGCTTTGTTGGTGGGTTGATATGATGTGGTTTGTGGTGTGCAGGTGTAGAGAGAAGCAGAGAAAAGAGGCTTCTCGGCTTCAAGCTGTGAACCGGAAACTAACAGCAATGAACAAGTTGTTGATGGAGGAAAATGATCGGTTGCAGAAACAGGTTTCACAGCTGGTATGCGAGAATGGGTTCATGAAGCAGCAATTGCATACAGTAAGCCTATCAGCATTTATTTTCATTTACTGTGTCTTTGTCAATTGTCATGGTTGGGTTGAGGTATGTAGTTATGGCTTCGATTATGTATGATTTGGTTGTTTCAACTGTTATTCTTGTTGTTACTGTCATTGCAGCCTTCAGCAGCAGGAACTACTGATGGCAATGGTGATTCGGTGGTTACTACTCCTCAGAATTCTATGAGAGATGCTAATAACCCTGCTGGGTAATTTTGAAGTTCATGACATGAGCTTTCTTTTGTCTGTTTTTCTTGTGAAGCTTTCTCTGATTCTTTTTCTGGTATGAACCTTGCAGATTCCTATCAATTGCAGAGGAGATGTTGGCAGAGTTCCTTTCAAAGGCTACGGGAACTGCTGTCGATTGGGTCCAGATGCCTGGGATGAAGGTTTCTTTCCTTTTTTTCTTGTTTCAAGAAAAATAAGTAAATTAATTAGGATCATGCTTCTAGTAGACAAATATTTTCTGCTTTTACAATTATGATACTGTGCTGATTTTGATATTAAGGCCAGATTTCTACCACTATCATCACCTATGATATTTATTTTTATATTCTTTTTGTCAGCCTGGTCCGGATTCGGTTGGGATCTTTGCCATTTCACAAAGTTGCAGTGGAGTGGCTGCTCGAGCCTGTGGTCTTGTTAGTTTAGAACCTAAGAAGGTAATTAAAAAGGGAAAATACAGCTTACAATTATCAGTAAACTTTTGGTATGAAAGTTTGTAATTATGCTGTCTGAAATTTGAATTGCTAAATGCCAAATTTCTCATCAGATTGCGGAGATCCTAAAAGATCGTCCATCTTGGTTTCGGGATTGTCAGAGTCTAGAAGTTTTCACAATGTTCCCAGCTGGAAATGGAGGGACAATTGAACTTGTTTACACACAGGTGAGCGATCAAATGTGAAATGTAAGATTCGTTTGTTATTTATCGAACAGTGTGGGTAAACGTTAAGTATGCAACAGACATATGCTCCAATGACACTGGCTCCTGCCCGGGATTTCTGGACTCTAAGATACACTACATATTTGGACAATGGCAGTCTTGTGGTGAGTATGTTTATTTTGTTTATTGCATTATTCATTACTATCGTTGCATAAGGTTATATATGAAACTGCATCCATCCTGGTTTCTTTTATTTGTTGTTTTAAAGGAAGATGATTCAATGTAATTGCACTTATATGTATTCCGATTCCACTTCTGAAGGTTTGTGAGAGGTCACTATCTGGTTCTGGTGCTGGGCCTAATGCTGCTGCTGCCGCTCAGTTTGTGAGGGCTGAAATGCTCCCTAGTGGCTACTTGATTCGACCATGTGACGGTGGAGGATCAATCATCCACATTGTAGACCACCTAAACCTACAGGTCTGACTTCTTGACAAATAACTAGGATATTTTTAATTTCTTTTAACATACATTAAAGTGCTTATTGTTTTCTTCTAGGCATGGAGTGTGCCAGAAGTGATCCGACCACTATATGAATCATCAAAAATGGTAGCTCAGAGAATGACAATTGCAGTAAGTTAACTATTATTAATTAATGAAATAGGTTTCTACTTTCTATTGCAAACTTTGATTGAATAATGTGATTGTTATAAACAACATTCAATATCTCCATGAAATAGGATTCTATTGCAAACTGTGCTGCATATACATCTTCTAGAAGTTGCTGTTAACATTGTTGCCTGGCAGTCTTTGGATTAAATATCTCTATATATTTTTTTTATTTCATTCTGTTTTAAATTTAGTCGTGGAAACTGGAAAGTTCATGTATATAACTAGTTTTTTATGCCTGTTTCATCTGATTTCCCTCTCCCATGCCTTTTTCAAAGAAGACATGTATTAATACAATGGCTTTTGCGACAGGCACTTCGCTACATCAGGCAAATAGCTCAAGAAACAAGTGGTGAAGTGGTATATGGCTTGGGTAGGCAGCCCGCTTCTCTGAGAACTTTTAGCCAAAGGTTGAGCAGGTAGGTCATGTGAAATAATTTGTTCTATTGAAAACTATTTCAGTCGGCTGCTTACAAAATGATCTGTTGTATTGGCTGAAAATTGATACATCACACTTGCAGAGGCTTCAATGATGCTGTCAATGGATTCAATGATGATGGCTGGTCTGTGCTGAACTGTGATGGCGCTGAGGATGTTATTATTGCTGTTAATTCAACCAAGAATTTGAGTGGCACTTCTAATCCAGCAAGTTCCCAGACACTGCTTGGAGGAATTCTCTGTGCGAAAGCTTCTATGTTAATCCAAGTGAGTGTGAGAACCCATTGGCATGATTAAATAATTCTTCTTTAATATAACACTTACATCTTTGAAATGTTATATGAAGAGTTTTTACTCTGCTTTACTTGCAGAACATCCCTCCTGCAGTTTTAATTCGCTTTCTGAGGGAACATCGCTCAGAATGGGCTGATTTTAATGTTGATGCCTATTCTGCTGCATCACTTAAAGCTGGCTCCTATGCCTATCCGGGAATGAGGCCTATGAGGTTCACTGGCAGTCAAATGATCATGCCTCTTGGACATACAATTGAAAATGAAGAGGTATGCTCATGCCCGGGCCTAGATTCCAGATGGAAGTGCTTCTTTATTTGTGTCATGGATCCATTAATGAGATTTTGGCTTGTGTGACCATTAGTGAGATTTTGGCTAATGTTGTGTTAACATTCCAGATGCTAGAAGTTATCCGGCTTGAAGGTCACTCTCTTGCTCAAGAAGATGCTTTTGTTTCTAGGGACATTCATCTCTTACAGGTGCTTCCTCTGACTCTAGTAGAAATGTAGGATATTATCTATATTATATTTCTATTCTTTTTGCGTAAGCTGATTCAGATCAAATGTTGATCATCTTTGGGACAAATTGCTATTTTTCAAACTAAGGTTTCAATATTTTGGTAAAAATATCATGGAGAAGTGAAAATTTCCAATACATAATACTATAAAGAGAGATTAGATATCTGTGTCTGTGTGTCATAATTCATGATATAGCTGGACTAGAGCTGACATTCTCTTGGTAAAGGTTATGTTTGGAAATTGTATTTACTCTTTCAGTATATTGCAAGTTGCAACTGTCTACTATATATTTTTTGGAAGGAAAAATATATGAAGGATATAAAGAGTGGTGGATGATGTTTGGTACACAAAAAGCTGGACCAACAAATTTGAGCTGGGCCAGACCAAATATTGTTTATGCTAGTATTTTGCAGGCTGAGCCCATTTATTTCATCAGACTTGGCCTTTGACAGCTCTGACACAAATGTACCAATTTTTTATGCATTCCACCCCATTTGTGATTTTCTGTTTTAACTTTGGTTTAATTCTGAAGCACTACATGAAAGTCTTGCTTGCATGTTAATTATCTTTTTTGTGCCCATCAGGTTTTGGGCATTCTTTTGCCCCCTAAGTATGCACTTCATCTATAGTTCATTTTTGTCTAGTCTTATAGTTTATACATAAAATAATGTGATGAATTGATAGTTACTTAGCAACATTCTTTTCTTGTTTTATCTGTTTTTTTAACAGTTATGTAGTGGAATTGATGAGAATGCTGTGGGGGCTTGTGCTGAGCTCATATTTGCTCCAATTGATGAAATGTTCCCGGATGATGCTCCATTGGTGCCTTCTGGTTTCCGCATTATCCCGTTGGATTCACAACCAGTTGAGTCCTCTTTTTTTGTATTTGATTTTTCTCTTAACTGGTGGTACTGTTCATATATTGAGTGTGATATTTGGTTTCAGGGTGATAAAAAGGACACAATGACAACAAATCGAACCTTGGATCTAACATCTGGTCTTGAAGTAGGCCCAGCAACAAATCATCCTGCTGGAGAGGCATCATCATATCATAACAATCGATCAGTGTTGACTATTGCCTTCCAATTTCCCTTCGAGAGCAATCTGCAGGATAATGTTGCAGTCATGGCACGTCAGTATGTCCGTAGTGTAATTTCCTCCGTGCAGACGGTTGCCATGGCTATATCTCCATCTGGTGTAAACCCAGCTGTTGGAGCAAGACTCTCTTCTGGCTCTCCAGAAGCTCTTACACTAGCTCAATGGATCTGCCGAAGTTATAGGCAAGTCTGCACATTTCTCTGTTTAATATTTCCAACAGGGTCTGAAAGTTAATACCTGTATGCTACCTTGCCTATCTCAAGTCGATTGAGAACTATTTAGTTTGAAATGCGATTTTCTTATATCACGCTGATATGGATGGTAAATGATTCACATTGCTATGTGTTCAAGCATTCTAGTTAAATGCTCATTTTCGAAAAGCATCTAACATGTTTCTCTATTTATCTCTCTTTCAATATCTGTTATAAAAAAACAGTTATTATTTGGGGACGGAACTGCTGAGATCTGACTCTCTTCTTGGTGATTTGGTACTGAAACATTTGTGGCATCATCAGGATGCTATTTTGTGCTGTTCTATGAAGGTATTCCCATGATCTTATTTCATGGTACAGTTGATCCCTTTGCATGTAATGAAATTTTACAATATAATTCATAAGTGTGTAATGATAGTCCTTCATGAATGGTTTATGTGATCTATGCTTGGTATTGCAGTCAATGCCCGTGTTCATCTTTGCAAACCAGGCAGGTCTTGACATGTTAGAAACAACTCTAGTGGCTTTACAAGACATCACATTGGATAAAATATTCGACGAGTCTGGACGCAGGGCATTGTTTGCAGATTTTGCCAAGTTAATGCAGCAGGTAATTTCCTCTAGTGAACATGTTCACATTACATCAGAAGGCCATACTGCCAAAGCAAAATAACAAAAATTCCCATCTTCATGTAACATTCATAATATTTATATTGAGATATGAATATCAATTTTTGATTTATTTTTCAAGCTTAAACCTCTCATTTCCTTTTCACAACTTAGTATGCTTTTTCATAAATGGCTGAATTGTAGTATGCTTATTTGTTATTCCTTCAGGGGTTTGCTTATCTGCCAGCTGGGATCTGCATGTCCACAATGGGACGGCATGTTTCATATGACCAAGCCATCGCATGGAAAGTGCTTGCTGAAGAAGATAACAGTGTTCATTGCTTAGCTTTCTCTTTCATAAATTGGTCATTTGTATGAAAATCCTATTCCAGTATTTAAATCTCTGCTTTTTCCCACTTGTTGAATATAAGAACGAGGGTATAAAGCAAAAGGAGAAAATTTTGAGAGGGAAAAAGAAATCAAAGTTTTGTGTTTATCTACAACATAAAATCAGGTTTGCATCATTCGATTTTATTGATTTCTTACTTGGTGCAGATACCAAATTGATTTAAGCCTGTAAATTTTTGTTTAGTGCTAGAGTTGCTAAAGTGGGCACTTGATGACACACATGGAATACTTGTTTTCCTTTGTAGTATCTGACAACTCAAGGAAGAACACAATACATGGCAGGTGTATTGCTTGCTAAAGTGCTAAGTGCTAAGTGCTAACCTTAAAAGGAGAGAATCAGTTCGATGATGCTAAAAAAGTATGTCGTTTGATGCCTTGGATTTTATGTGCGTTAATGAAATTCACTTTTTATCGTTTACACAAAAAAGCTTGATAAAAATTAAATGAGGAACAAGAGCGATTAATTTATGGGTGTTGTTACACTTAATTATTTATATTATTATTTGTCAAGATTTTTCTTGTAAAATTCAAATCTTTACATTGCATGTGAAATGCTAAGTTATCGACTGGAGTGGCACTTAGTTTACGCAGTTATATTGACTGTAGGAATACATGTGATGAAAAGGACAAAATTGATCTAGTTACTAAGCCTATGTTTTACCGATATTACAGGGTAAAATTATGGTTTTATAAAATTAATTTTAATGTATATTGTTTTTCTCAATCATTTATTTTTAAAATTAATTTTACTTAATTATAAATAATTAATTTTACTTAATTATAAATGAAACGGACATTAAACGGACACTAAGTATAACTAGTTTAGAATGGTATATTTTACACAGGAGGAGATTTAGGATGTTAAGAAACCACAAATGGAGGAAACAAAAAGAAAATTGAAAAAAAAAACTTATAAATTATATATTCATTCACTACTGATGTAGAGAATTTAAATTTAAAATTTATACAAGAAAGAACTAAGGGCTGCAGCGACACGGATTTTTTTTTTTTTTTTGTGAAAACGGATGTTTTGTTTTAAACCTTCGAAAAACGCATCTGCAGTTAATTTGTGTTTATTTTATTTAGTCTTCAATTGACCTCTCTCATACGGTTTTAGCCCACAATCGGAAAAAACGACCCTCACAATCGAACTACATTTTCAAATTATCAAATCTAACTAAACATATACCCTGATAAAACCTTTGGAAAGAGTTAAGACTAATATATAGGTGCGTTTTACGGTACACAACTTTAATAGCTGTGTACCGGTACACAACAGAAAGACACTGCCACCTGTAAGTGCTGACCGGTTCTCACATTCTTTTAGTTTACTGTTTCTATTTGCAAAAATGCCCATTTGATGAATGAGCCGAGCGTACGTATTGCTATTAACTTTTCAAACGTAATTTGACCATGTGAATTTGGTTGCTCCGCATAACGAAAATTTTCATAATAAAATTATTGAATATATTATAAAAATTTATTTTTACTAAAATATTTGTTATTTAAAAATTGTTCTAACCAATTTAAAATGAGTAAACTAACAAATCAGTCCCTGACTATGTGGGGACCATGCAGTTTCGTCCCTGACTTTTCTAAAATAGCACTTTAATCCATACTTTATTAAAAAAACATGCACTTTAGTCCTCATTTTATTAAAAATCATGCACTTTAGTCCTTCACTTTATTGAAAAACATGCACTTTATGCATAGGACTAAAGTGCTATTTTAGAAAAGTCAGGGACGAAACTGCATAATCTCCACAAAGTCAGGACTGATTTGTTAGTTTACTCAATTTAAAATTAATATATTCATTATGTAAAATATTTATTTAAACTACTTAACATTATTTCAAATATATATATATATATATATATCATTTTTTATTAATAATTACAATTTTATCAGCTTTATATACTAATTTTGAGATTTCATTTTGTAGAATCATACATAAATTTCTCTCTACTCTCGCAATTAGGGATATCAACGGGGCGGGGGCAGATAGTGCACTATTGTATCCATTTTCGCTAAAATTAACGGGTACTCATGCGGGTTGTGTATCCGCGGGTATTCACGAGTATCAATTAATGTTTAAAAATGTAAATTTTATAAAAATAAAGAGAGAAAATGTTATATAACATATTATAATATCATATTATGTATATAAATAATCATTATATATATATCATTCTAAAATAATATAAAATAAATTATATCTCATCATAAAATAATAAAAATCATAATATTCAAATATATATAATAGATAAATATGTTTTAATGAGTATGCGGCTACCCGCCGGGTGGGTAATGTAATATTTGTCCCCACCCATTATATAAATATGCGGGTACCCATCATGGTACGGGTTTTTTTGACATCCCTACTCGCAACCAGAAAATCACTTGTCATTATTTGTATTATTTTCATTAATTTTTTTAGAGTGTGTCTTTCACACACCTCCCTTGCAAAAATCATTTAACAATAATGACATACATTTAATTTTGTGTTCAAGTGATTTTTTTTTTGTGTAAACCACAAGTATCCCATATTACCAGGGGCAATCCTGTTCAGGGCTTAGTCACACTTAAGGCACCTCACCCCTCCTGAAAAATGTGTTTAGTAGGGATCGAACCCGGGAGCTCTTTCCACCATCTCAGTCTGCGTTATCAACTGAGTCACAACTTTCTGGTCATGTTGAAGTGAATTTAACATATAGAATATAGATTATGTGTTTAGTTAATAAAAACCTTACTACATTAGTTAAGAAATCAAAAATTAAAAATTAAAAAAATGTAAAACATTTTACTTAATGAAAATATTTACGCATGTTATTTTTTATATCTAAAAAATAAATTAAATATTAAATTCAACTAATTTTGGTGAATTATGTTTTTCCAATATTTAATATCAGAAAAAGATAACATCACGGTGCTACAGGAATAAAACTTAATCAAACAAATGAAATAAATGTGACCAATAATAAATAAAATAATTAAAAGAAATTAAAAGAACTAGCAGAATGTAAAGAAAGTAACATGGAATAGACGTTGAATTTGAGTGCTACTTATGTTGAAAATAAAAGGTAAAATGACTAACGAATTTATCTTCACTATAAGGACCTACTTGTAAAAAATAGAAAACGTTGAAACAGTTGTACCATCAAGTTTCAGGTATGCAACAAGAACCATCCGTTTTAAAAAATCATTATATCAACGGTTCTAAGTACTTATGTACCGGTACAAGTTTTTTAAACTTGTGTACCATAAAATTTACCCTAATATATATATACACACCATTAGCTGGTGAGTAGCTGTTTCAGGCTTTCAGCTTAATAGGTGAGCTCAAGTTCCAATATATAGTTATGTTAAATACTCGAAAAGAGAGTTTTACTGTTTATGGAGCGACAACCATTTGATATGAAGATTAAAACTGTGACAGGTGCCAAATGTAATAGGCATACTAACAGTCCAACACTTACTTTACAATGTCCAAGTTCTGTCCAGTCATTGTTTTTGCTTACCGGCATGCCAAGGACCAAAAGTTCAGAAGGAACAATGGCAGCGAATGTTAAGTGGGGACTGGGGACACTAATTAACCTGCATTTTAGATACAGATCTAAGATCTTCTGAAATTACCACTACAACATTTTCAGAGGGAAAAACACAAAAGCAAAGAAGCTCCAAGTGTCTACTTCATGAAACTTGGTAGCTTGCAAGTTGAAAAACAAAGTACTTTAATGTTTGATGATAAAAGCTAGCTAACTAGCAAAAAATGGAGTGAATCAATGGTGGCGACGTCTAAGGTGCATTGCCGAGGAAAACCATGTATGATACATGGACTAAATTAATCGTTAGATTTAATATTAAACTATTTAGTGGTTGTGATCAGCAGTTACTTAAGTTTTCTTATTAGTCCCTTTGGTTCGAGCATGAGACATTTGAAAGTGTACAATGTGTATGGTGTCTCTCTCCTCTCCTGATTTCAATCACTATTTCCGGCCATCAAGGAGCATCTCCGACAGCCGCCGCGAGCTACTACAACATATTTCCGTCACACCCAACTTCCTGTGCTCCTGTTCTAGCCCCGTCACGCCCAACCCAACTTCGGTGCGTCTTCTCTACTACCTCCTATGCCGTTGTTAGGAGGTTTGAGAAATGTACCAAGTCACTCTTTCCAGGCATTTTCACCGGTCTCCGGCGGTTGCCGCGCGCTAGATATCACTTAATTTCTTTTTTAGTTATTGTTATGGATTTATATATTACTGACATATATCAGGGATAAGATTTCTAATATTTTACTTATTATTTTTTTTATCAAAACAGGTCCAGAGATCACTTTGCTAATTTCAAACTTTTGAAATCCACTCTATGTACGATACATGGTATTCCCTCCCAATCCACCTTAGACTTACCCAATCAATGGTAGCATTGTTAGATATTTATCTAATATGTGGGCCTACATATATCATTGTTATGTATTATAAGTTATCTAAAGAATAATTCCATTCGGAATGATCTTATAAGGGTTAATTTTTTGGATTATTGACATCTCACTAAGTATGGGCTTTGTAATGTGTAGATACCAAAAGTCTTATTTCTATTTTAATGATGGGCCAAAATAGGAATAAGAAAACTACAAAGGATGCAACTCTTCATGAAAGGGTATGTTCATATCATATAAGGTTATGGTCCCCAAGTTATATGTACCATTTTCTTTTCTGACATCCCATCATTAGAGAAGAGGAACTCTTTATTCTAGAGAGTAATTGTACATATAAGGCTTGGAAGATCAAACCTACAAGTTTATACATCAAGTTTGCTAATGGATCCTGGTACGCTCTCGTCATTCATTTATCTTATTTATTCCCTTGGTGATTTGACATAAAAATTATTTTTATGATGGTTATCATCTGAAGTTCCTCCATTAAATTTCTAACAAGCATTTCACATTGGAACAGAACGAGATGCATAGGACAGACAATCTTGTTGAGTTCTCTTTTCTACTTTTTTCAATGAAAGGAAAGTATAACATGAACCCTAAAAAAAGTAGTTCACCTTAATCTTTATCATAACCAATATAGATTTAATATTAAGAAAATTAATAAGATATATTATAAAAATAAATTAACTATTTATAGAAATATAATTGGGAGTTTATGGTGGACCTAAACTCAATAGTATAGACCCTAAAATGATCTTTCAATAAATTCAAAATTCAAAATTTTTAATATGGATAGTATATAACAAAACTATTATTTTTAATATGGATAATATATAACAAAACTCAAAATTTTCATTTTGTCAAGACTCAATCTCGAAACGAGTAAAGCACATGTTTTAGGTCTCTAAACTTTTTTACTAGCTAATAATATTTTTTTCAAATAAATTAGTAATTACTTGATAAATAATAGTATTGGCTTAAATATCATTTTGGTCCCTACATTTTTTCGTGTTTTTAGTTTTAGTCCCTACCAACTTTTTGTTTAAAATTTAGTCTTTACTTTTTCAAACGTATGTCATTTTAGTCCCTGCCGTTAAAAGGGTTAACGGGATTGATGATGTGACAAACGTTTAGTCCTGCTCGGATGGCGTAGAGCTCTGATTGTATCCTGCTCGGATGGTATTGAGCTCGGATTGTATCCTGTTCGGGTGGTATCCTGCTTGGATGAAACTCAAAATGATTCGACCAAGATGAAGAGGTAGGCCAGATCATTCTGAGTTCCATTTGAGTAGGCTACAATCCGAGCTCAATGCCATCCGAAAAGGATATCATCCGAGAAGGATACCACTCGAGAAGGATACCATCCGAGCAGGAAAAACGGGGGTTAATGTCAACGCTGGCAAGAGAGAAGGATACCATTCAGCATGTACCATCCGAGCAGGACTAAACGTTTGCCACGTCATAAATCACATTAACCCTTTTAACGAAATGGACTAAAATAACATACGTTTGAAAAAGTGGGGACTAATTTTTTTTTTAAAAAAAGTTGACAGGGACTAAAACCAAAAACACGAAAAAATGAAGGGACCAAAATGATATTTAAGCATAAACCTAATAGTATTAACCTATATTAGTGGTAATTAATTTTTTTTTCTAAAAAAGGTTCTGTTTTTCTCTCTTCTCATAAACATTAATTACATATTAAACACTAATAAACTTTCTATATAACTCACTCATGTTTTGGAGGAACTTGATTTAGGTCTTTGAGACCTCATGGTATAATCTATATTAATTGTTGAATCCTTGACCTTCATTTTTAAAAGAGGTATTTAGGGCCTTGGATTTCATTTTTAATAGAGGAAAATGATTGTTTTGAATCTATCACAATAATGGGGTAAGGTCCCAGTGGCCTTCAAGGATGACGGTCCCTGTTAACCTGAGCTGAGTCTAGCCTTCACAGATAAGTGGAAAGACCCCTTGGATGTTAGGTTAAACACTTCATGTTAAATTATAACTTGATTCATTGGATTTGAATATGTTGAGATATTATTGAGTTGTATGAATTATTGCATTTCATTTGCTTGAAACTCCAACACTGCTTGTTTATGCACACTCACTGGGACTCTAGTCTCATTATACGATATGTTTTGTATTTAGATTCACAGGGTCCCAGACCGGATGCTTGACTTGGGAGGAGATTGGAGGTTGGGGCCGGTTGTGTGGCCCTAATTGATATTTTGGGTGTTTTGATTGTATAGGTTGGATTATTCTTTTGGAATGGGATATTTTAGTACATGTGGAGCCTTAAAGGCTATGTGATGATTGTTTCAAGACATATGTATAATCGTATCCCATTTAGCCTATAGATTTATTTTGTAATATGATTGGATCCATTGTTGGCATTAAACTGGTTATGTATAAATGACTGTTTTATATTTTGCTTAAGTAACTGTTGGATTATCTAAGCATTATTTATGATTATGTTGTGATATCGATAATGCGCAAAATAATTTCATAAATTCGGGTATTGCGTTTCCAATGAACGTAATCCTCGAATTAAGAAATTAGGACGTTAGATTATGGTATCAGAGCAGTTCAATCCAATTGGACTGTGGATTTGTTTGTTTCATAAAGTTAACTATCCTCTTTATACATTATTATGAAATTGAGAGTCTGATCTCCTCGATGTTATATTAATGATGTATAGAGTGTTATGGATGGCGGAAGAAGAGGTAGGCCACGATTTAATCCCATAACTCCTCCACCCCATGGTTCAACCCCCGACCCCGTGGCGACGGCCTTGTAAACGTTGGCACAGATAATGGGGGAGCAGAATGCAAATAATATCGCAATGCTTCACGAGCTCAATCGGAGGCCTAGGGACAAACCACCACCTATAGGTGTCACGGACACGTTTGTTCAAGGGTTGGCGGAGTTCATAAAACACCACCCTTCACCCTTTAACCGGAGCCTATGACCCCGGGGCCGCAAATTCATGGCTTAATGCCATGAACAAGATCTTTGAAGTTATGGTGTGTTTTGATGAGTTCAAGGTATGCTTTGCCACCTACATGCTACAAGGGGAGGCTGAGAATTGGTGGAAGGCCGCCAGGGCTGGATTAACTCCTCTGGGCACTCTGCTCACTTGGGAAGGGTTCCAGGCAACGTTCCTAGAAAATCACTTTACAAAGCCTATAAGGCAATGAAAGGAGTTGGAGTTCCTGCAGCTGAAGCAGGGAAGCATGACCGTGGGCCAATATGTGGCCAAATTTGAAGAACTCGCCAAGTATCACTCCTTGCTCCAGGCCAAACCTAGTGAGAGTTGGAAGTGCACACATTTTGAGTTGGGCCTGAGACCTGAAATCAAGAGAAGCATGGCCATTCTCTAGCTGAGGGAGTTCTCTACTTTGGTCACCAAGTGCATGGTGACGGAGCAAAGCCTGGTGGAAGAGGTACCCAAGCCCGTGGTGAAGACTTGGGGGGATGGCAAGAGGAAGAGGGAGAATGCACCTGCAGGAAGGAACAACTAGCCTCATTTTCTGGGAGGTAAGGGCAAGCAGTTTGCTCTACCCTTCACCCATGCTACTCCTACTTGCCCCAAGTGTGGCAAGGGCCACAGAGGTGAGTGCCTGTCTGACCAAAGGAAATGCTACTACTTTTTTGAGGTAGGTCACTATGCTGGAGAGTGCCCGAAGAAGAAGAAGGATCGGTCCAAACCCCAAGCTACCGTGAAGGTCTTCACCCTTAGTGGGGAGGCGGCCGCTAAGGCCAATAATTTGATGCAAGGTATGTGTACTCTTAATGAGATTCCTTTGATTGTATTATATGATTTTGGGGCAACCCACTCATTTATTTCTTGTGATTGTGTGGAAAGATTGAAATTGCATGTCACCCATTTACCCTTTCACTTGAATGTTCTTACCCCGGCCAAAGAGGCAATCCCCACTTCCCTTGCATGTTTAAATTGTTCTATTGTGATATAGGGGAAGTCTTTCATTGTTGATCTTATTTGTTTACCCTTGAGTGGAATTGTTATTTTAGGCATGAATTGGCTATCCTATAATCAGGTTATTCTAGATTGTTTCGACAAAGAGATTATTTTTCCTAGTCTTCCTTTTCCTTCAAGGAAGAAACCTTCATGCTTACTTTCTAGCTATACTCAGATTTCCGAATGCCTGTATGACGGGAGTTATTGTTTCATTTTACTGCTTTCCTCAACTATAGAGTCCAAATCCGACTTGAGTAGTATAACTACGGTTAGGGAGTTCCAGGATGTTTTCCCTAGTGAAGTGACCACCTTACCTCCGGACCGAGAGGTTGAGTTTTCTATAGACATGGTGTCGGGCACCGGGCCTATCTCCAAAGCCCCCTATAGGATGTCACCACTAGAGATGAGTGAACTTAAGAAACAATTAGAGGAGTTAATTGAGAAGAAGTTTATCAAACCCAGTGTGTCACCTTGGCGAGCACCAGTGCTCTTGGTTAAAATGAAGAATGGGAATATGAGGTTGTGTGTAGACTGTAGGCATCTAAATAAGGTAAACATTAAGAATAAATATCATTTACCCCTAGACGATCTTCTAGACCAACTTAGGGGAGCGTCAGTTTTCTCTAAGATAAACTTGAGATCAGGTTATCATCAGATTAAAATAAAGAGCGAGGACGTTCCTAAAACTGCCTTTAGGACTATATATGGGAATTATGAGTACTTGGTCATGCCTTTTGGCTTAACCAATGCTCCTGTCGTGTTCATGGACTACATGAATCAGATTTTCCGGCCCTACTTGGATAATTTTGTTGTCGTATTCATCAATGACATTCTCATCTACTCCCAAACCTTAGAGGAGCACGAACAACATCTTAGGATTTTGTTAGGGGTACTAAGAGAGAAAAATCTATTTGCCAACCCTAATAAATGTGAGTTTTGGATGGATAGAGTTCATTTCCTAGGTCATGTCATTTCTAAGGAAGGGGTGTTTGTAGATCCTAGTAAGATAGGAGTTGTGGTTGAGTGGGAGAGACCTAAGTCAATCACTGAGGTTAGGAGTTTTCTAGGTCTAGCCGGGTACTACAGGAGATTTATTAGAGGATTTTCCCAATTAGTTTTGCCCCTCACCAGATTGACCTGTAAGGGTCATGCTTTTGTGTGGGATGAGAAATGTGAGAAGAGCTTCTTGGAACTCAAGGAGAGATTGACTACCACCCTAGTCTTAGTGTTACCAAACCTATGTAAACCCTTTGAGGTTTATAGTGATGCGTCAGGAAAAGGTTTAGGCTGTGTGTTGATGCAGGAGAGGAGAGTGGTGGCCTATGTCTCTGGGCAGCTTAGGCCCCATGAGGAGAATTACCCCACCCATGACCTAGAACTAGCAGCGGTGGTTTTTGCCCTCAAGATCTGGAGGCATTACCTCTATGGAGTTAAGTTTGAGGTTTTTAGTGATCACAAGAGCCTTAAGTACATCTTTGATCAAAAGGAGCTTAATATGAGGTAGAGGAGATGGATGGATTTCTTGAAAGATTATGACTTTGAGCTAAAGTACCACCCGGGCAAGGCCAACGTAGTGGCCGATGCCCTAAGTAGGAAGTCTTTCCATGCATCATCCATGACGGTGCGAGAGTTGGAGTTGTTGGAGGAATTTAGGAACCTTAGGTTAGATGCGAGCATTAAGGGGAGCCGTTGTAGTCTCTTTAGGCTAGAAGTTACCAATGAGTTGAGGATTCGAGTTAAGGAGGCCCAGGCATTAGATTCAAACCTCTAGGACCAGAGGGGACAACCGGGTTTCACCGAGTCAGGTGATGGGATGATTCTCTTCCAGGGAAGAGTCTGTGTCCCTAAGGGGGTAACCTTAAGCAAGAAATTTTGGAGGAGGCCCATAGGAACAAGTTCACGGTGCATCCAGGGATTACCAAGATGTACCAAGACTTGAAAAGTATGTTTTGGTTGGATGGCATGAAAAAGGAGGTAGCGGAGTATGTTTCCAAGTGTTTGGTATGCCAATAGGTTAAGATAGAACATCAGAAACCCTCAGGAACACTCCTACCCCTAGAAATACCTAAGTGGAAGTGGGAGGCCATAGATATGGACTTTGTGATGGGGTTACCTAGAGTTTCCGCAGGCTTTGTTTCCATTTGGGTCATAGTGGACCGACTGAACAAGTCGACCCACTTCTTACCTATTAGAGCAACCTACCTTTTGAGTAAGTTAGCATACATGTACATCAGGGAGATAGTGAAGCTCCATGGTGTGCCCTCTAGCATTGTGTCAGATAGGAACCATAGGTTCACCTCTAGGTTCTAAGGAGCGTTACATCAGGCTTTTGGTACTAAACTGAGGTTTAGTACCGCTTACCATCCTCAGACTGACGGTCAGTCTGAGAGGACCATCCAGACCTTAGAGGACATGCTCAGGGCTTGTGTGTTAGAGGAAAAGGGAAGTTGGGATAGGTACCTGTCACTCATAGAGTTTTCCTACAACAACAGTTTCTATAATAGCATAGGTATGGCACCCTATGAGGCTTTATATGGTAGGAGGTGTAGGTCCCCACTCTGTTGGTGTGAAGTAGGGGAGAAGAGTTTGTTAGGTCCGGAGTTGGTTTAGGAAACCAATGAGAAAATAAAGAGGATTAGGGAGAAGCTGGTAACTGCCTAAAGCCGACAGAAGAGTTATGCTGATAAGAGGAGGAGAGACCTAGAGTTTGAGGAAAGTGATCAAGTATTTCTAAAAGATACTCCTGTCACGGGCATATGAAGGGCCATCAAGGCTAAAAAACTAAATCCCCGATTCATTGGTCCTTTCCAAATCCTGCAAAGGATTGGTCCCCTTGCTTATCGCATAGCTCTTCCACCCCACTTGTCCAATATCCATGATGTCTTCCATGTGTCCCAGCTCCGAGAGTATGTCCACGATCCTTCCCACATCATAAGTGCAGAATCAGTATAATTGAGGGATGATCTGACAGTTCCAACCAAACCTGCACAAATTATTGACCGAAGCGTCAATATCCTGAGGAATAAGACCATTCCGCTAGTGAAGGTGATTTGGACGGGTCAGTCACCTGAGGAGGCTACTTGGGAAAAAGAGGATGATGTTCGCACTCAATTCCCGGAATTGTTTGTTTGAGGTAAGCTTATATCTTTGTGTCTTGGCCAATTTTGAGGGCAATATTTATTTAAGGGGGGTAGAATTGTAACATCCCAAATCGTAAATTAAAATCCATAAATCTGTGAGTGAGGTTAAGGGGTTAATACTACAGTAATAGAGGGGAGAAGGGAGTAAGAGCAAAAGAAAGGAAGTATTTGAGTGCAGGTAGGCTCGCTCCAGCGAGCAAAGTCTCTGAGTTGGGCTCGCTCAAGCGAGCAAGGTGCTCGCACAAGCACACAAAGTTTCTGAGTTGGGGCTCGCTCAAGAGAGCAAGGAGCTCACTCGAGTGAGGACCCCCTGCAGTGTCAGGGATGTCTCATTAGTGGATGCTCACTCAAGCGAGCAATCCCTCGCTTGAGCGAGCGCACACGAATTCTATTTTTTAAAACAGAAAGCCCTAACCTCTCTCTCATTTATTACTTCATTTAGGGATTTTTAGAGAAAGGGGGAGAAGATCTTAGAGAGAGAAGGAGTGAGAAAGAAGAAGAAAGGCTTGCTTGAAGGTTTCCCCACCGTTCCTAAGGCTTGGAGTCATCCCTTCCTTCTTCCTCTTCTCCATTTTCTTCCATTTGAGATGAATGTGTTTACTATTCACTTCCATATTGTGTGAAATATGTAAATGCCCCCTTTTTCCTACTTCCGCTGCTTGTATTAATTGCTTTTGATTGATTAGAAATGATTCTTGAGCTATTGGTTGGATTAATTGATAAGATTTCTATTTTTGCTCAAACCCTAGGTTAGAGGAATTTGGGGATTTTGCTATTTCTTGAATGTTGATGATGGAATTTGAGTAGAACTATGCAATCATGTTGTGGTATACTTTGGAAGGATATAAATGACTCTTATGATAATAACTCATTCATGTTTTGGAGGAACTTGATTTGGGTCTTTGAGACCTCATAGTATAATCTATATTAACTGTTGAATCACTGGCCTTCATGTTTAAAAGAGGTATTTAGGGCCTTGGATTTCATGTTTAATAGAGGAAAATGATTGTTTGAATCCATCACAGTAATGGGGTAAGGTCCCAATGGCCTTCAAGGATGACGGTCCCTGTTAGCCTGAGCTCAGTCTAGCCTTCACAAATAAGTGGAAACACCCCTTGGGTGTTGGGTTAAACACTTCATGTTAGATTATAACTTGATTCATTGGATTTGAATTTGTTGAGATATTATTGAGTTGTATGAATTGTTGCATTTCATTTGCTTGAAACTCCCACACTGATTGTTTATGCACACTCACTGGGACTCTAGTCTCATTAAACAATATGTTTTGTATTTAGATTCACAGGGTCCCAGGCCGGATGCTTGACTTGGGATGAGATTAGAGGTTTGGGCTGGTTGTGTGGCCTTAATTGATATTTTGGGTATTTTAATTGTATAGGTTGGATTATTCTTTTGGAATGAGATATTTTAGTACATGTGGAGCCTTAAAGGCCATGTGATGATTGTTTCAGGATGCATGTATAATCGTATCTCATTTAGCCTATAGATTTAGTTTGTAATATGATTGGAGCCATTGTTGGCATTGAACTGGTTATGTATAAATGATTGTTTTATATGTTGCTTAAGTAACTGTTGGATTACCTAAGCGTTGTTTTATGATTGTGTTGCGATATCGATAATGCGTGAAATAATTTCATAAATTCGGGCATTGCGTTTCTAACGGACGTAATCCTCGAATTAAGAAATTAGGACGTTACATTATGCCTAAAACATCAATTAAAGGTTCTGATATCCAACCGAGAAGATGAGAAGTTAAGCTAATAAACTAATGTAAGCATAATATTTGAGCCAAATTTAAATAATGGGTTTTATTGAGTCAATAAAAAAAGACTTGGTTTGGTCGAGGAAATCTTCTAATGGTTTTGGTATCCAGCTAAGAAATCTGATAGTTAAAACATAATTAGCTATATTAGTCAAAGCAATTATGTAATTTAGCTGAGTTGGGCTAAAAATAATGTCAAGCCTTGAGTTCAAGTTATTAGGCTCGTGGATGCAAATTCTAGGTTTATTTCATAAGTATTCAGAAGCTTTATTAAGAAGAAAGGCAAATTGACTAAGTTAAGGTCGCTGTCAACAACTATAACCTACAGTGTGTTTGTTTCAAGGTATGTAAAAATATTTCTAGGAAAGTAAATTTGGGAATGTGGTTTTCCCATGTTTGATTCAAGTTCTAGAAAATCATTCTTGGGTATTATTGATTCCCGGAAAAGTATTTTACCTATTTTTTACCCACTTTTTTTTTACATGGTGAGGGGTGAGAGTTTTATATTCCCATTAAAATAACTTCCCACTTCCACTTCATTCTATAGTATTTTTCTATCTTTATTTTTCTTAATTTATAAAGTAAATAATTTTTAAAAATATTCCCCGAAATATTAAAAACATATAAGACATACATATAAATTTTACCCGGGAATAACATTCCTCGTAATAGGATTCCTGGAAACATCATTCCCGGGAATATGATCTTATACCTTGAAACAAACTTCCCCAACTGTCAAAATAGGCTGACCCGAAAAAATATGCAAAAATGTAGAGTTCTTGCCTTTATTTTAGAAGCTCGCGTAATTCCTGGTCTCTTTTTAGTCTGGCTTGATAAAGTCCGATACCCGTAAAAATTTACAAAAACTTGCAAAAAGAGCTCAACTACCCGTAAAAAGCCTTAAAAAAATGTAAAGCTTGACTTTTTTATTTTAGAAATTCGAATAACTCTTGAGCTTTTGGTCGCGACCCATAAAAGCTCGCTACCTGCATCATGTCAAGATGGGTAACCCAAATTGACAGCTTACTGTAACTACAATCCTTTATTTTAGCGATAATGGACAAGAAATCGTAAAAGGAGTTTAATTCAAACAAAAAGATCACAATTTGAACCTAAAACATGGATACCATTTGACCAGGTCATGAAAAAATATTGAATGCATATTCCGATAATAATAGGGATAATTAAGACATATTTAGCTGAGGAAAGGATTAACACATCAGCTAAACAATGAGTTTTAATGCATAATTAAGTTGATAGAGCAGTAACCCCTATTATGGTTGTTCACAACTATGTACCCTACATGTTTGTAAATGTGCCTTAATGGATTATGAATTTGGCGGATAGCCTTAGTTTAGGTTAATTGGAGGCTTGTTTAAAAAGAAATCAAATTTCTTGTCACTTTGATCAACAAATATTTGTAAAACATCATTGCTTTGATGATAAAGAAACATAATAATTAAATCATTTTAAGATAAAACAAATTTATGAGATGTTATTAGAATAATTTATGTTTAAAATATTTTAATTACAATAATAAAAAAATTGAATTATATTCATCCAATCGGTTTTAACTACCAAAAGAAATATGTTCATGCAAATTTGATTGGATCACATTTAGCTAAATTGTATCCATTGACCATTTTAAGTTGTGTTGATCATTTCCTTCATGTAGTAACTAATGTTCCCATTTGATTTTCATGTATAAAAAGAAAACTTCAATTGTTTCATCTATATTTTGCTGTCTTTTTTTTTTTTTTTAATTTTCACATCATGCTTTTATGTACATATCACATTATAAAAGTTAGTTATGAAGTTTGTGTTTATAAAGTAATCTTAAAAAAATACATATCTCGTACTTCTTTTACCATTGGAGACATTTTTAAATTTCAATTACATGTGTCGCTGATAGGTATTTTAAAACTAAAATAGTATTTCAAATGTAATTTTATAAAGTATAGAAGCTTAATTTTACCTATAACTTCCATTTTCAAATGTTTATCTTTTGTATATTTTTCGTTTTAAAATGATGTTTGCACTTAAAGCATTTGTATTTGTGGTGCTCTCAAGAGTTTTTTATAAAACAAAAAATATAAACGGATGAACATTTAAAAAATGAAACTATAGTATAAAAATAACCTCCTGTATTTTATAAATTTATATTTTGAGTGTTGCTTTTTTTTATTATAGTGTCTTTTGTTTTTTATATTTATCATATTGTTTTTTTATTTTGATATAGTATTGTTATATTAAACCTTATTTGTGGTTAAAATTATATCAACTTGACATATAAAATAAATAAAAGTAAAAAAATATAAATTACACTATCAAAATTATTATTATTTCTATACATAAAATTAGGACTTTATAGGGACAGGGATAGTCTGAAAAACAAATTAAATCCAAATATATTGATGAATATTGATTGTTGCATATTATAATTGAACCATTTTTTAAAAACTGATTTGGTAATTGTCAATCTGATTTAAAATTGGATCCAAATTGGTTCATTTCATATTAGAAGTCATTGTCGTGGAGGTTGAGATAACTATCAAAAACCTTTAATGAGTGGTAGTGAGTTATGAGCTCTTCATTAGATAAAACCTGAATCCGGGTGACAAACTGTTGTTCATTGCTTCCATCCGACACTAAAATCCTTTGTTTCATTAAGTAAATCAAGTTAGCGCAGACAACATTATAGAACTCGTTAGTGAGTCATTGGTTGAATAAGTTAAATCGGTATATATAAAAAATAAATAAAAAATATAATGTATGAATTTATAAAAATACAAGCCATTTTTTTATGTATATATGTTTTTTAAACTTGAGTTTGATGTAAAAAATAGTAAAAATATTAGGTATAATTAAATCATATACGACACAACATTTTTTAATTTTTTTAATTAAATTTATATTTTTAGTATTTTACATTATTTAATTAGTGAATCTATATGTTAAATTTAAAAGATTACCTAAAAGAAAAGAAAGAAAATAATATTTTCTAAAAAAAGAAACTATATTAAATATTGGTGAAGGCTCACAACCAATTGTTATTCTCTTGTTATTTAATTGGAAATACTGAAACAATTGAAATACATTATATTTTACATAAGCACACATGTATCAGATAGCAACATTACCTTAGTGGTCATGCAACACACCGAACAAGTTAAGAGCACAGGTTCAACTCCTCTAGGTGTTATTTCGCAGACCTTTTTAAAAGCAAAAGGAATTTGCGCGACTTGCTCAAATGAGAAGTGACTCTAACTTACTTGTAACTAGTCCGATTCACACAAGTCAACCGGTTCTTGACCGATTGAATTACATAAACGATCCACATAGTTGATCAGACCAGACCGACCATGGATTATCACTGAGCACGAGAGAAGCCACATCGGTTCCCCGTTGTGATTCTAATAAAAAGATAAACACTTTTCAAAAATTTGGCACGAGAATCAATGAACACACCCAAGATCTTAGACACCTAGAAAAGATTAGGAATTCAATTGTTTTTGGGAAGATCCAAAGAATGTCGTGTATGAAATTGGAAAGACCGGACCGACCATGGATTATCACTGAGCACGAGAGAAGCCACATCGGTTCCCCGTTGTGATTCTAATAAAAAGATAAACACTTTTCAAAAATTTGGCACGAGAATCAATGAACACACCCAAGATCTTAGACACCTAGAAAAGATTAGGAATTCAATTATTTTTGGGAAGATCCAAGTCGTGTATGAAATTGGAATCTGCGTACAATCAAAATGTTGGCACAAAGTGAAAATAAAATGAAACAAAACTACATCCCAGTAAGTGCCATTGAAAATGGAAATTGGTACAAAGTGAAAATAAAATGAAACAAACACATCTTCAATGAATGAAAATCTGAAAATGAAAATAAGTTTTTGAAAATGAAAATGGAAAATGAAAATTAAAAATATTTCCACAAACCAAACATGTCATTAGTTGCCTGAGTTTTGTTGTCATAATTTGATGGAGTTTTTGTCACCTCCATGTCTTATTCAATTCGTTCCACCCTATGAATGAAATATTGTTTGGTGAAAGTAGCAAGTTAATTTTAGAGGGTTATCCTATTGGTGAGACCTACAAGTTGAAATTTGACAGTGAGTTGGTGGTTAATTTAATATGTTGTTGTTAATTTACTTTACTGAGTCTCTCACAACAAACTATTAAATTGTAAGGACTAATGTGTAAAAATTTGTTTTTTAAATTATCAAGTTGACAACCTACTATAATAGGTAATTAGTATCATGTACCAGTACATAACATGTGAAAGACATGTACCATAGCACCGATAAATGAATTATATTTCTCATCCGTAATACATTATTAAACATTTATAAATTAAGAAGGAATAAACCCATCCATAATTCATCATGATTGAAAAAGCAATCACATATTATAGAGCTCTCAAAGTCTTTCCTAGTATCAAACATATATCGCATATCATACTACTAGTATCATTAATTCATTTTGTTGTGACCCATTTTTTCCTCGTTATTAGTGGGCAACTCACATGAAGATAATTCTGCAGAAATATTCAAAAATTGACAATGGAGAAACAAATAAAATAACATTATTTTGATTCAAGAATGACTCATTTACCACAACTTTTACTTAATTCCTTGCGTAGGTTGTGGTTGGGTTTGGAAGTAAAATGTGGAATAACTTTTGTCCAACTTTTATTCTAATGTCCAACCTCTCACACTCAACTAGAGTCTTAATATCAATTATGGCCACAATGGAACTTGTTATCTTCACCATGAACATCATATTAGGAAAGCCAGACTAACTAACTTTCGGTTTTCTGTTATTGTGTGTGTAGTTTTCTGTTTCAGTTTTTCTTTTCTTTTGTTGTTGTATATAAAGCAGCTTGTACCACTCCATTAATCAAGAAAATGAATGAATTCCTTTTCCTCTTCCATCTCTAATATGGTATCAGAAGACCTGAGTCTTCTTTGCCAACTCTGATTTCCTTTTCTTTTTGTTACTTCTGATTCTTCTCCCATGGCTGCCAATCCCTTGGATGATGCTCAGAATCCTTTCGTCATTCATCCCTCTGATAATCCCGGTTGTATTCTTGTCTCTCAACCTCTTAATGGTGAGAATTACACCTCTTGGTGTCGTGCTATGGAACTGGCTCTCAATGGGAAGAACAAATTTGGCTTTGTCGATGGTTCCATTAAAAAACCAACCCCTGATGACCTTTTATTTTCTTCTTGGAAGCGTAACAACAACATTGTTACTTCTTGGCTTCTCAATTCCATATCAAAAGAAATCACTTCCAGTGTGATATATTCTTCCTTGGCTATAGCAATTTGGAATGATTTGAAAGACCTATTTGCACAACAAAATGGCCCTAGAATTTTTCAATTGAAGCGTGAGGTAATGAAACTTCAACAAGGGAACCTTTCTGTAAGTCAGTACTTTACAAAATTAAAATCCTTATGGGAGGAGTTAGCTGAATATAAACCTGCACATTCTTGCAACTGTGGTGGTATTCAACCTTGGGTAGACTACAATCACATGGAGTATGTCATGCATTTCTTGATGGGTTTGAGTGATTCTTTTTCTCATACAAGAGGTCAAATACTCCTCATGGATCCCATTCCATCTATCATCAAGGTTTTCTCCCTTGTTGTCCAGGAGGAGAAACAGAAAGAGGTTGGAGTTTCTATTGTTCCCTCTGATACTCAAGCCACCTTTGCTGTAAGATCTTTCTCTGACTCAAGGTCTAAATCTACCAAGAAAGATCGCCCTCTGTGTGCTCATTGTGGGATGCTTGGTCATTCTAAGGACTGTTGTTATAAACTTCATGGTTATCCACCAAACTATAAGAAGAACAAATCCGTGAATTGCATTACAGATTCTTCCCAAGAAGAGGCCTCTATTACTGCTGATTCTAATTTTCAGCTTACTGCTCAACAATATCATCAACTGATGTCATTGCTTCACGACCAATCACATACCATTCATTCTTTGGAGACTTCTTCCTCGGTCAACCCCTTAAATGGTATTATTCTTTCTGTCAATCCTCCAAAGACTCATATTATCTCTTCTAATTCTTGGATCTTAGATTCAGGAGCTAGTGCTCATGTAGCTTGTTCATTACAATCTTTTGTTTCTTATCACAAAACTCATGATAAATTTTTAACTTTACCAAATAGAACTACAATTCCTGTTTCTGCTATTGGTATAGTTCAAATTACTCCTACTTTCCTTCTTCATGATGTTCTCTTTGTTCCTTCCTTTAATTTTAATCTCATTTCAGTCAGTACATTGTTTCACCATAATTCTTTTTCTATTACCTTATTTTATACTCATTTTACAATTCAGGACATCAAGCACTCCAAGCTGATTGGGAGGGGTGATCTTGTTGGAGGATTATACACTCTTAATTATTCACCCGAAAATTTTTCTGCTGTTCCTAATAATTTGCATACCAGTTGCAATTCTGTTGTTGCTCTTTCTTATAATACTGCCAAAATATGGCACTATAGGCTTGGTCACATGTCTGATAAAATTCTGAAACTGCTCAGCAATAAAATTCCCTTTTCTTTGTCTGATTTTCATTCTTCTACTTGTTCTATATGTCCTCTTGCTAAATTTCGTAGACTTTCATTTTCTAACAATAATCATTTTTCTGTTTCCCCTTTTGATCCGGTTCATTGTGATGTGTGGGGTCCATATGGTCATTCCACATACAATGGTATGAGGTACTTTTTGACATTAGTTGATGATTGTTCGAGATATACTTGGATACATCTTCTTAAATCCAAGGCAGAGGCTTCTATTGCTATCATGGATTTTTTCAAACTAATCAAGACACAATTTGGTGTCACCATCAAGCAGTTGAGATCTGACAATGCCAGGGAATTGGCTCTTACTGAGTTTCTTAAAGAACATGGGCACACATCAATTTTCTTGTGTTGAGAGATCAGAACAAAATTCTGTTGTTGAAAGGAAGCATCAGCATCTTTTAAATGTTGCAAGATCCTTGTTTTTTCAATCTCAAGTGCCTATCTCTTTTTGGGGTGAATGTGTTACTACTGCAGCTTATTTGATCAATAGGCTGCCCTCCCCAAATCTCAAGGATAAGTCACCTTTTCAGCTTCTGTATCATGCTGAGCCAGATTACACTACTATAAAAACTTTTGGTTGTTTGCGTTATGCAGCCACTTTACCTTCCTCAAGATCAAAATTTTCTCCAAGATCCATTCCGGCAGTCTTTATGGGCTATCCTCAAGGTTATAAAGCATACAGATTATATGACATTGCTTCCAAGAGGTTCTTCATTTCCAGGGATGTGATTTTTCATGAAGAGGTTTTTCCCTTTCACAATTTTTCTACCTCATCACCTCAGGTTGACCTTTTCTCTGACTTGGTCATTCCTATTCCTCTATCTGAACAAACCAATGAGCTATCCTCCTCCATTACCTCATCCTAACCAACAATCTGTTCCCTACCAACCTCCTCCAAGGAGATCCAATAGATCAGCCAGACCACCATCATACTTGCATGATTATATTTTTTCTTCCCAAACTTCCACAACCACCTATCCTATTTCAGCCCACATTTCTTATGCAAATATTTCACCCAACTACAAGGACTATATTTGTCAACTTTCTTCCACCTATGAACCTCAATTTTTCCACCAAGCTATTAAATTCCCTGAATGGAGACAAGCAATGGCTGAAGAAATTCACGCATTAGAAGCAAATAACACCTGGACGTTGGTTCCTCTTCCTCAAAACAAACATTGCATTGGCTGCAAATGGGTTTATAAAACCAAATTCAAGCAAGATGGAACTGTTGAAAGGTTGAAAGCCAGGTTGGTTGCAAAAGGCTGTACACAGCAAGCTGGAATAGATTTTTCTGACACCTTTTCACCAGTAGCTAAACTCACCTTTGTCCGAGCTCTTTTAGTTGTTGCTGCTATCAAACATTGGCACCTCATTCAGCTTGATATCAATAATGCCTTTTTGAATGGGGATCTCTTTGAAGAAGTTTACATGGACTTGCCTCTTGGTTACCAAACTAAGAATAAAAATTTGGTGTGCAAGTTAAACAAGTCCCTTTATGGATTGAGACAAGCCAGCAGGCAGTGGTTCCACAAATTTTCGTCTACCCTTCTTACACATGGTTTTCAGCAGTCAAAGAATGATTATTCCCTTTTTACCTCTGGTTCTGGTCAAGATCTCATTATTCTTTTAGTGTATGTGGATGATATCATCCTAGCTGGACCTAATGTGAAGAGAATCCAACAGGCTCAATGTTTGCTTCAACGGTTGTTCAAGATAAAGTTGTTAAGGGATCTTAAATATTTTCTTGGCCTTGAAATCGCCAAGTCCCCTAAAGGTATCCATCTTACACAGCGCAAGTATACTTTACAGTTGCTTAAAGATACTGGTTTTGCTGCAGCTAAACCAACGAATTTGCCTATGGATCCTAATTTGAAACTTTCTTCTCAAGAT